>CAHIKZ030003633.1:2657500-2675000 GCA_903632075.3 Acanthosepion pharaonis
GTGTGATCAACAGTTTGAACGAAGTGGATGACTTGTGAATTCTTGATCGGACAACTAATGGAGAGGCACAAGAGGGAGGGTTCGGTGCTCGCACCGAGGCCAGCACAACCGACGGTTACTGGGGATGAGGGGAATTTTTGTCCCTGCCCGGGTGCACGCGCTCGGGTCCCCACATTAATCCGACCTTGTGTCGCATCTCATTCTCGCGAGGGAATGAGTAAATACGACAACTAATGGAGAACCATTTCCTGTACTCAATTTATCACACAAGAGTTGTGTCAGCCCGTAGTTTGATTTTTCGGCATTCTCTGGACGTGACGCGTGCAGCCATTGCCTCCGTCGATAACATCAGTGAGTGAAAATTTCACAGTTCTCAGACCAAATCTGATACATACATACATACATACATACATACATACACACATATACAACAAAGTGGAAACGAGACTGACCATAATTTTAACATAAAAAAATGCTATAATTCACTAAGAAAAAATATTTACAAAGTACATTTAATCTCTAGTTCAGCCATAGTAAATATGCGTTTTTTTTTTTCGGAAACGAAGAATGAATAGCCTGGAAGGCAGAACTTATCGCTGTTGTTATTTCTGCTGAAGGGGTTAATTTCTTCTTCGTCTCAGCAAATGTAAATTCGAGGAAAAGGAATACGTCGTATTTTGGGTAAATAAAATGTATAATTTATTTACATATATACAAAACCAGCATACTACTTGTTGCTGTTGCAAAAGGCGACAGAGTTGGGAAAGAAAGAAAGAGAAAGAATGTTGGTCATGGCTGTCGGCTGATGTTTTTAGAAGACATTGACGGCGAAAAGATGAAAGTTGAATAATATCGCTTTCAGTCTCAGCCTGTCTGCGGCGTTCTTGACCAGCCTCTGCTGGTCGACATCTCAGCCGGGTCTCTCTCCCTCTCTGCCTTTCTCGGCGTTGAATCAAGGAATTTATATCCGTCGTATATCAGTCTGTGTCTATTAGCGGGAATTATTTTTATTGGTCAATATATAAAGTTCATTTCATCATTTAATGCCGAAAATATGCGTCGAGCTATGATGCGCTGTGACGCGATTTTGCAATCTACCTTGGGGCGTCGAGCAGTCAACATCCGGTTTAGTGTAAGAGACACGTTTCACCATTCTTGTCAGATTTTCTATTATCCCAATCTGGAATATTTAATAAGAAAGATCTTATGGGGCGGGAAAAAAAAAAGAAATGAAAGAGAATTTAAATGAAATTGGTTAGATTATATACCCAAAACACATTAAAAAAGCGTCTCGCGTGCGTGCGCATGCGTAGTCACAACAACGGAAACCAACGTTGTCCCGATGAAGTCTGAAGGGACGAAACACATCACATGAATTTTTTTCCTTCTTTGTCATGTCACTTTCCCCACAAACTGTTCTTGATATATAAAAATAATTTATTGTTATCGCATGCGTAATAGTGGGTGGTTGTTGTTATCCGAGCACATCCGTCTACTAGGGGGGATAAGCCAGTCCGTCTCGCAGAAACATGCTCAGTCACATTTGTTCAACATCCTGAGAGCCCTCCTGGGGTTTATAGTGCATTTAGTTTCTAGGAAAGAGCACATAATCAACACCAGTACTCAAAACCTCAGTCATGACGACTTGTGACTTCATGTTATCACCACCATTGACGGCCGCAGAACTGTTTCCTCTACCAAATTTCAATGAAAATTTCTTGGGTACAGCTTTGGTATGGTCTTCAGGAATTTCCAAAGCATCCCCGCTCCGATACCGTCAGGGAGTCACTTTCATTATTGGCCATTTAAGATTCGAACCCTGTACGCATAATAGGAAAGCAAATGTTCTAATATAACTACTATCCATGTTTTATTTATATGCATATCTAGGTATTTTCAAAGCATTTCAACCCGAGCAAAACGGGAGGGTTGCTAGTATGAAGGGGGCTATAGAGAGTTAAATTGAACGAAAAGACTATGTAAGGGCGGAGGGAATTGAGGAAAAGCAAAAAGATGATCGGGGACAAAGGCAACAGAAAATTGCGATTGACGTTGCATTTAAAATTTTAAAGATTGTAGTCATCAGTGAAGCAAATTAAATGAAGGGCGTTCCAGAGGCGGCGCAAAAAGCTGTTATAGTTGAAAAAAAGCAAGTTAAACGAAGGGCGTTCCCCAGGCGGCGCAAAAGGCTGTTAGAGTTGACAGGGAAGCAAATTAAATGAAGGGAAATGCACAGGGGGCGCAGAAAGCTGTTAGAGTTGACAGGGAAGCAAGTTAAATGAAGGAAGTTCCACAGGCGGTAAAAAAAGCTGTTGGAGTTGACAGGGAAGCACGTTAATTGTAGGGCGTTCCTCAGGTGGCTAAAAAAGCTGTTAGAGTTGACAGGTAAGCAAGTTAAATGTAGGGAGTTACACAGGTGGCGCAAAAAGATGTTAGAATTGACAAGGAAGCAAGTTAAATCAAGGGCGTTCCACAGGCGGCAAAAAAAGCTGTTACAGTTGACAGGGAAGCAAGTTAAATGAAGCGAGTTCCACAGGCGGCGCAAAAAAGCTGTTAGAGGTGACAGGGAAGCAAGTTAAATGAAGGGCATTCCACAGGCGGCGCAAAAAGCTGTTAGAGGTGACAGGGAAGCAAGTTAAATGAAGGGCGTTCCACAGGCGGTGAAAAAATCTGTTACAGCTGACAGGGAAGCCAGTTAAATGAAGGGAGTTACTCAGGCGGCGCAAAAAGATGTTAGAGTTGACAGGGAAGCAAGTTAAATGAAGCGAGTTCCACAGGCGGCGCAAAAGGCTGTCAGAATTGACAAGGAAGCAAGTTAAATGAAGGGAGTTCCACAGGCGACGCAAAAGGCTGGCAGCGTTGACAGGGAAGCAAGTTGAATGAAGGACGTTCTACAGGCGGCGACAAACTGTTAGAGTTGACAGGGAAGCAAGTTGAATGAAGGGCGTTCTACAGGCGGCGCAAAAAGCTGTTAGAGGTGACAGGGAAGCAAGTTAAATGAAGGGAGTTCAACAGACGGTGCAAAAAGCTGTTAGAGTTGACATTGAAGCAAGTTAATTGACGGGATTTCCACAGGTGGCGCAAAAAGCTGTTAGAGTTGACAGGGAAGCAAGTGAAATGGAGTTCCACAGGCGGCGCAAAAGGGTGTCAGAGCTGACAAGGAAGCAAGTTAAATGAAGGGCATTCCACAGGTGGCGCAAAAGGATATCAGAGTTGACAGGGAAGCAAGTTGAATGAAGGGCGTTCTACAGGCGACGGAAAAAGCTGTTAGAGTTGACAGGGAAGCAAGTTAAATGAAGGGAGTTCTAGAGGTGGCGAAAAAAGCTGTCAGAGTTGACAGGGATGCAAGTTAAATGAAGGGAGTTCCACAGGGGGAGCAAAATGCTGTTAGAGGTGACAGGGAAGCAAGTTGAACGAAGGACGTTCTACAGGCGGCGCAAAAAGCTGTTAGAGATGACAGAGAAGCAAGTCAAATGAAGGAAGTTCCACAGCCGCTGAAAAAAGCTGTTAGAGTTGAAAGGGAAGCAAGTTAATTGTAGGGCGTTCCTCAGGTGGCGGAAAAAGCTGTTAGAGTTGACAGGTAAGCAAGTTAAATGAAGGGAGTTCCATAGGCGGCGAATAAAATCTGTTACAGCTGACAGGGAAGCAAGTTAAATGAAGGGAGTTACTCAGGTGGCGCAAAAAGATGTTAGAATTGACAAGGAAGCAAGTTAAATGAAGGGCGTCCTACAGGGGGCGAAAAAAGCTGTTACAGTTGAGAGGGAAGCAAGGTAAATGAAGGGCGTTCCATAGGCGGCGAATAAAATCTGTTACAGCTGACAGGGAAGCAAGTTAAATGAAGGGAGTTACTCAGGTGGCGCAAAAAGATGTTAGAATTGACAAGGAAGCAAGTTAAATGAAGGGCGTCCCACAGGGGGCGAAAAAGCTGTTACAGTTGAGAGGGAAGCAAGGTAAATGAAGGGCGTTCCATAGGCGGCGAATAAAATCTGTTACAGCTGACAGGGAAGCAAGTTAAATGAAGGGAGTTACTCAGGTGGCGCAAAAAGATGTTAGAGTTGACAGGGAAGCAAGTTAAATGAAGCGAGTTCCACAGGCGGCGCAAAAGCCTTTTAGAGCTGACAAGGAAGCAAGTTGAATGAAGGACGTTCTACAGGCGGCGACAAACTGTTAGAGTTGACAGGGAAGCAAGTTGAATGAAGGAAGTTCTACAGGCAGCGCAAAAAGCTGCTACAGTTGAGAGTGAAGCAAGTTAAATGAAGGGAGTTCCACAGGCGCCGAAAAAAGCTGTTAGAGTTGACAAGGAAGCAAGTTAAATGAAGGGCGTTCCACAGGCGGCGCAAAAACTATTAGAGTTGACAGGGAAACAAGTTGAATGAAGGAAGTTCCACAGGCGGTGAAAAAAGTTGTTAGAGTTTAAAGGAAGCAAGTTAATTGTAGGGCGTTCCTCAGGTGGCGAAAAACGCTGTTAGAGTTGACAGGTAAGCAAGTTAAATGAAGGAAGTTCCACAGGTGGCGCAAAAAGCTGTTAGAATTGACAAGGAAGCAAGTTAAATGAAGGGCGTCCCACAGGCGGCGAAAAAAGCTGTTAGAGTTGACAAGGAAGCAAGGTAAATGAAGGGAGTTCCACAGGCGGGGCAAAAAGATCTTAGAGTTGACAGGGAAGCAAGTTAAATGAAGCGAGTTCCACAGGCGGCACAAAAAGCTGTTAGATTTGACCGGGAAGCAAGTTAAATGAAGGGCGTTCCACAGGCGGCGAAAAAAGCTGTTACAGTTGACAGGGAAGCAAATTAAATGAAGTGAGTTCCACAGGCGGCGCAAAAGGCTGTCAGAGTTGACAGGGAAGCAAGTTAAATGAAGGGAGTTCCACAGGCTGCGAAAAAAGCTGTTACAGTTGACAGTGAAGCAAGTTAAATGAACGGAGTTCCACAGGCGCCGAAAAAAGCTGTTAGAGTTGACAGGGACGCAAGTTGAATGAAGGGAGTTACTCAGGCGGCGCAAAAGGCTGTCAGAGTTGACAAGGAAGCAAGTTAAATGAAGGGAGTCACACAGGCGGCGAAAAAGGCTGTCAGAGTTGACAAGAAAGCAAGTTAAATAAAGGGAGTTTCACATGTGGCGCAAAAGGTTGTCAGATTTGAGAGCCAAGCAAATTAAATGAAGGGCATTCTACAGGTGGCGAAAAAAGCTGTTACATTTGACAGGGAAGCAAGTTAAATGAAGGGAGTACCACAGGTGATGCCAAAAGCTGTTAGAATTGACAGGAAAGCAAGTTAAATCAAGAAAGTTCCACAGGCAGAGAAAAAAGCTGTTAGAGTCGACAGGGAAGCAAGTTGAATAAAGGGCGTTCTACAGGCGGCGAAAAAAGCTGTTACAGTTGAAAGGAAGCAAGTCAAATGAAGGACGTTACACAGGCGGCTAAAAAAAGCTGTTACATTGACAGGGAAGCAAGTTAAATGAAGGGCGACCCACAGGCTGCGCAAAAGGCTGTTAGAATTGACAAGGAAGCAATTTAAATGAAGGGTGTTCCACAGGCGGCGCAAAAGACTGTTAGATCTGACAAGGAAGCAAGTTAAATGAAGTGTGTTCCACAGGCGGCGCAAAAGGCTGTAAGATTTGACAGTCAAGCAAGTTAAATGAAGGGAGTTCCACAGGTGGCGCAAAGGGCTGTTAAAGTTGACAGGGAAGCAAGTTGAATGCAGGGCGTTCAACAGGCGGCGACAAACTGTTAGAGTTGACAGGGAAGCAAGTTGAGTGAAGGGCGTTCTACAGGCTGCGCAAAAAGCTGTTAGAGTTGACAGGGAAGCAAATTAAATGAAAGGAGTTCCACAGGCTGTACAAAAAGCTGTTAGAGTTGACAGTTTATGCAAGTTAAATGACGGGAGTTCCACAGGCGGCGCAAAAAGCTGTTAGAGTTGACAGGGAAGCAAGTGAAATGGAGTTCCACAGGCGGCGCAAAAGGCTATCAGAGTTGACAGGGAAGCAAGTTGAATGAAGGGCGTTCTACAGGCGGCGCAAAAAGCTGTTAGAGTTGACAGGTAATCAAGTTAAATGAGTGAAGTTTCACAGGCGACGCAAAAGGCTGTTGACAGGGAAGCAAGTTAAATGAAGGACGTTCCACAGGCGACGCAAAAAGCTGTTAGATTTGAAGAGTCGGCTACATTTACTTATTTCAACAGGAAATTAGTGGGAACTTGTGTCAATCTAGCAGCACAATTCATGTAGTCGGGGTACCAGGATAAAAAAAATATATCGTCAGAGCAGTTACCATGAAAATATTTATAGAAAAGACAGAGGGAAGCCACGCCATGTCGGTGAGAAAGTGACTGATGCCAATATACCGGTTACTTTGCAGATCCTTCTTTGGATTTTTTCCAGAACCTCGCGACGCACAGTGGAGGCACCAGAGTAGATATGACAACAGCATACAATGTAAGGCTGAATGGCGGGAAAAATAAAACATCTGCCACGACATTTCTTCAGACACAATCATTCACTCATGTAGTTCATTGTAATTAACAAGCAGGGATTCTTTTTCTCCTGATGATGACCATGCTGACCGAAACTAGTCGTGGAATAAAACAAAAAATAATACAATACAACACTCAGTGTGCTTGAAAATCTTAATTTTTAATTTCTCATAATATTTTTATTGTTCAAATCATATATATATATATATATATATATATATATATATAAATTGTGAGTATTTAGGCAGTATTTTTTCATTCATACATGTTTCATTAAATAATATAGACAGGTGTTGTCTATTTATTTTATGTAAATTCTTTTCATAACGTCTGATAAGCTTAATAACATTTTCATTAAACGAAGAAAGAAAATCACCATAGTGATCCATATTTTTAATCCAATCTAAGCTTTCGGCTTACATAAGCCATTATCAAAGATGTCAATTACTTTACAATATATTAAGCAATATACGGAATTGAATGTGTTGACAGTCTCTTATTGTTTACATGGATGATTTCCAAGCAACGATAAACACGTGCATATAAGACGCTGTAAGCTAATATCGCACCGCAGCTCATGACATCGCATACGACCACGCAAGAGTGAATTCGAGAAGTATTAAATATGGCAAGCTGTTGGTATAAACCAATGGCTTCTTATACCAACTATAGACATCTAAGGATATTTGTGGAGATTTCATAGTTGATTTTGTTTAGGTTAGGTTTCAACTGTTTGATGTATAGATAAAGGATATTTAGTTTTTATTTATTGTTTTCATGTTTAAGTATAATTGTGTTTTCGACAAGGATTTTACGGAATTGTGTGTGCGGCCAGCCATGTTGTTTTAAATGCCGAAAAATATTTTAGTTTTCATTCAAATGTAGTGTTAAGCGTCGTGAAATTCGTCCAACGAATTAAATAATATTTATGTTGGTCACACCACTAACTTCGCTTTCAGGATATAGTATATATATATATATATATATATATATATATATATATATATATATATATATATATATATATGAAGAAATATAATCTTAAGGTGTGCTATATATATGGGATAAAAGTGCTCAATATCAGAGATACAGCGTAGCACATAAGACTCCTGTTTATGAATAAGAACATCTCTCTCTCTCTCTCTCTCTCTCTCTCTCTCTCTCTCTCTCTCTATCTATCTATCTATATATATATATATATATATAATAAATATAAACAGTCTGTTTCATGATAGATGCAACCGTCAGGCCTGAGGATTGTATTTAGCATGAAACAGACTGCAACCGTAAGTGTTGACTTCTATGTTCACTTTTTATATATATATATATATATATATATATATATATATATATATATATATATAGATAGATAGATAGATAGATAGATAGATGTTCTTATTCATAAACGGGAGTCTTATGTGCATTGCCTCAAATGTGAGAGATTGATGTATCTCTTTCTTCTCCGTCATATTATAACCTATAGAAATGCAATGAATAAATTTATGATCTTCCCTCCATATATATATATATATATATATATATATATATATATATATATATGTGTGTGTGTGTGTGCCTGCGTGCATGCGTATACGTAGGTATGTATCTATGTATATTACCTTGTCTTTGTATACTTTGGATAGAATACCATGAATTGATCTACGTTCATATCTATTTAGATTTGCGTCAGTCATTTCTTAAATGTATCGCACTTTTTGAAGATGTTTATAATGTCAGATCCATTTTTTTCCCGCCTTTCGTCGTTGTTTTGTATTGTTCTCTTCTTGCCCATCCATTTTTCTTGAAAGCATTGTTCAGGACGAAGTGAATCTGAGGCAGAAGAAAAACAAGATTTGCCACTTGCGGGCAAAAACTATCTTCATGTTTAGAATCACTTCATCCGTCATTGTTAAAGGAACATTTCGCAGTTAATGAAATGACGAAGGAAATATAAAATCTATTGACACCTGGACTTTTGATAAGATATATATATATATATATATATATATATATATATATATATATATATATATATATATGTATGTAAACGACAATAACAACCAGAGGATATAGGTAAAAAAATCTACAAACTGACTAAAAACAATAAAGAAATAGAATGAATTATTCCATTTGTAAGACATTTCAAAAAAGAAAATATTGACATTATTTTAGAAAGCCATTATTTTTTCTTTAAAATATTTTACAGTAAAAGTATTTATAAAAGGCAAATGTGTGTGTGATTAAAATATATACATAGACACAAAGATACACACACACACACACACATATATATATATATATATATATATATATATATATATTCTATCTTCTGATAGACGTAAAGAGGACGAAACGCACCGGTAAAATACAATTTTTCTTGTTGCCTTCATTCATATTGTTATTTGACTCAAATATTTTTAGTTATATCTGAATTTGTACATACATACAAACACACATATACCTATGTGTGTGTATGTGTGTATTTAATGAATAAACGGACCACCGACTCAAATACGAGTCTCCACTAAAAAAAAAGTTTAAAGTGATAAACACATACACACACACTTTATCACTTTAATATATATATATATATATATATATATATATATATATATATATATATATATATGTGTGTGTGTGTCTGTATTTTCATTCATTGTGGATGTATTTATCTAATCTATGTTTTCCTTATTCTTTTTACAGATGTATTTTAGATATATCTGAATTTTTACACACTCTCTCTCACACACACGTATCTATCTATCTCTCTCTATATATATTTACATACATACATATATATATATATATGTATTTATGTATAATTATCAAAATTAATATCTATTTATCTCAGCCTATTCATACCTATCTATCTATCTATCTATCTATCTATCTATCTCATTTTGTTCATATCTGTCTTTCTATCTCACTTTATTCATATCTATCTATCTATCTATCTATCTATCTATCTATCTATCTATCTATCTATCTATCTATCTCTAATTCTCGCACACCCCACATAAAGCACGTGGTATTCTCAAGCGTTCAACCTCTAGTTACTGATGAAGTTCGACGTTTACTGAATTTAGTTGATCGTAAGTTTTGGTTTTTGATTTTCATATACACGTATGGGCGCCACTCATTAAAAACGGCCTTGTGGCACACATGACTCTCGTCGGCTTTGAGGATATTACAGTCGGTAACATCGAAACAATATTCTCTGGCCTATAAGATTAATTCCCTCTCAATGTCTTATATATGAACTTGTTCTCCAATTTAATCCATCTTTTTAACTTGCAAATTTATTTAAATTTTCCTCACTAGTTTAATTCATGGCTGCTATACAGAGGCGCGTGCCTGAGTGGGTAAAACGTTCCTTTTTGGACCATGAGATCAGTATTCGGATTTCATCAAAGTCATTTTGGTAGGGTCGTTTGAGGTAGCCTTTGGAAAGTGGATTAAAACCAGACTTTCATTGTTCCTGTCCGATTTGATCTATATATTGGACTCAGTTTGAAGCAATATATATATATATATATATATATATATATATATATATATATATATATATATATATATATATATATGGACAAAGTCCGACAATTTATTTATTAAAGGTTATAGATAGAAATGTCTTTAATATATATATATATATATATATATATATATATATATATATATATATATATATATATCTAGCTGCACGTATCTGAGAATGCCTGTCTAATAGGGCGGCCAGCCAATACCTCTTGCAGGCGCCTGCATAGACACATCTATGTTTGTTCAACACCCACCAAGCCCACCTGTGTTGTATATTGAAACTGTACTGGGCCGAGGTTTGTTACAAATTCTAGGAGAAAACGGATTTTCTGGTGTGATCAACAGTCGAAAGAAAGCCAGTACGATCAAACCTTCGGTCACGCTGACTTGTGATTTTGTGCTAGAACAAACATCGACCGTTACCAAATAGTTCCGCCAATGGTTATGACTTTCAGGCATATATATATATATTCCAATACACACACACACACACACATATATATATATATATATTTTAAATACTATATATATAATGTATATATATAATATATATATATATGTATATATATATATATTCCAATATACATATATATATATATATATATATATATATATATATATATTAAATATATATATATATATATATATATATATATATATATATATATATATATATATTCCAATATAAATATATATATATATATATATAGTAACCCGGATATAAGAGAGTTTTCGGGACCGGAGAAGTCTCTTATATCCGGGTTTTTCTTATATCCGGGTTTGTTCTATTTTATATACATTAACACAGGCTCTAATTTGGGACCACAGAAAATATATCTTATATCCGGGTTTCTCTTATATCCGGATCTCTTATATATGAACTAAGTATATATAAGTATAAGTATGGATGTCGCCAATAATACCATGAATATTACTGATTGATTCTATGTGTGATTATTTCTTTGTGTGCCACCATGCATAATTAGAAAACTGAAAAGAGATATTCATAAATATATGATTTGTTTTTTCGGTTTGTTAACCATTTGATAATTATTTAGAGCTGAAAAATATTTCGGGGTTAGGAATAATTCTTTCTTTACATTCAGGCGATCTGAGAGAAAGAAAGAAAAGAAGAAGAAAAGGAAGGAAAGAAAGGAGAAAAATAAATAATACGAAACCAGGTCGTAAGCGAAAACACACACGCTCGACTGGCACATATCAGATGTCAAAAATATCAGGTCAAGCACGTGACGTACTTCCGTGTCCGCGGAGGATGAAAGTTTGTTATTAATTTGGTTGAAGAAATAAAGTTTAGAGACAATGAAAAAAATATGATAGGTAACAGGTGGGAAGTTTATCTAAGGATATACAGACAATCCATTAATACGAGAACCCAGACAATTCCAGAATTGAAAATACAGTCACACAAGATGATGATTAGAAAATGCTTTTTTTTGAGATAATTAAGATTTTTGTTGTCAAGCTCCGAGCGAAGGGAGAGAAAGTGAAATATTTTTATTAGTTCACGTTAACGCCACCCAGGGTGATGTCGCTTTTTTGAGATAATACAGATTTTTAATATCGGCCGGAGGAGAATGAAATATTTTGTTGCGTTCAGAGAAACGCCGACAGGTCTAAGAAATCCCTTTCTTAGATCGTATCCAATTAGCGATAGGATGTTTGACAAATACCGCGTGTAAAAAAGAAACCGGGATCGTCATTTCGGTCACATACGAAAAGGGCAGTTTAAGTTTTTTGTTTTTTAAGCAAGGTGTTCCCCGCCCCCAGAACAAAGCCACGGATTGTCCACGCCCGATTAAAGACGTCACGAAGGAAGGAGGAAAGATACCGACCAGAGTCTCATTGGCCGAAGGCGGCCACATGATACATGAGGGAGGAGGAGACACCCGACCAGGACCCCATTGGCCGAGAGCGGTCACATGATGTGAGAGGGAGGAGGAAAGATGCCCGACCAGGACCCCATTGGTCGAGAGCGGTCACCTGACATACGAAGGACCAGGGAAGCGGGTATACGCCCCTCAGAGGCACAGTAAGGAAGTAGGAGTGAAAGTAAGTTACCGAAAATGGAAAATCCCTAATCAGAAATAATACGTCTTTAGAATTATCAAGAAAACCCTGGCGCCGACAGACCCACCCCAGTTTTTGACTGCCTCAATAAAAGCGGGACCCCCAACCGACAGAAATCAGTTGCAGCGCGGACGGCGATGGAGTTGCAGCGCGGACGGCGGGCCCTGTTCATTCGTCCCCTTTGCGGCAAGAAAGGCCGGTCCGTTTGGCCTAAGTGGAGAAGTTGGAATCAAACCGAAGTGAAGAAATTCGTCCAACCCAAGCCGAAGTGAATAAGCTCGTCCAACCGAAGCCGAAGAGAAGAAGTTAATTCGCGCACTGACAGCGGAGATGAGTGAACAATAATTCAGACTCTGAAGAGATTGTTAGTTGCAGCCACGGACGGCGAGAGAAATCAGCCGTGAACGACAGGTAGAGATCAGCGCCCAGTGTCGAAACCAAACCACACCCCGAAATGCAAATTTCTAGAGAGCAAGCAACTCGAAGCCTTAAAGTTGTATGGTAGAAGCTTGGTGCCACGGTCCACAGAACGGGTCGGGAGGTAGGAATAATCTTGTGTAACGAACAATTAGATATAAAAAAGTTGTTACCTTTTTCTTCAATATTTTTGACCTTGTGAGTTTTATTTATCTTGTGTGTTATCACCCCGTTGGACTCAGCTTGCATACGGCCCAATCCTGTTTGATCCCGTCTGTTCAAGATCTAATCACAACGTGAGTAGACAGACCGGAGATCAGTGTAGTTACCCTGGTAACCAGGCGTTGGAAGCGGGTTGGGAACAACGAGGCTGGTATTCATCTAGCCAAAGGGTTAGAACGTCACACTTGGAGCAGCGAGGAGCGAACAGCTGGCGTCGCGAACGGGATCGAACGACACAGTCGACGCTGCGACCAGGGGGGACGACGTCACATTTGTATATAAATTATATGCTGTCTAAAGTTTTATGTTTATGAAAAAAACTATCGATCCGCAGTACAAAAAAATTCCTATAAAAAAACTACAACTAAGGCTTAACACTAAATTAATAGAACTATATACTTAGTTCATGACATATTAACTGAAAACACTTTCGATCGACAAACAATTATTTAGTCTTCAAGTTTTGATTTTATAAGGAAAACATATGCCTGACGATGAATAAAGGATTATTCGAAAGTACTTGCATTTTAAAAAAATATAAACTGGAAACAACAGACAACAGTTTTATAAATGAGGATCACATCACTCTATGGATTAACAGTATTTTAATGCATACATTATACACTACTAGCGATGGATGCCGCCAATAATAGCATTAATATTGCTGATTGATTCTATGCGTGATTATATCTTTGTATATAAATTATATGCTGCCTAATATTTTATGTTTATATATATATATATATATATATATATATATATATATATATATATATATATATATATAAAAAAATTTACAATTGAGGTGTGTTATATATATGGGGTTAAGGACTCAATGTCAAAGATAGAGCGTATGTAAATATATAAGTGAACATTGAAGTCAACACTTAGAGGCGACAGACTGTTTCATGATAGACTCAATCGTGGCCTGACGAGTGCGTCTAGAATGTAACAATTCTGTCGCCTCTAAGTGTTGACTTCAATGTCCACGTTATATATAGTTTCGTTGATGTGAGTTTGTGACACACTGATTAATTTTGAAATTTTAGATTTATATATGATTGTGTATATCGGTGTTTGATGGCAGTGGAAAAATTATAGTCTGCGTCTTCCTCGCGACGGCACTCAAATCCAAGATTTAAAAATTATTCAGTTTGGCTGACGATCGCAAAGGGCGTGAAACCCAGTGTCAAAAAAATCACATCAACGCAACTAGTTATGTTAGCTCAATGACTGACATTGAAAGCATTCTAATAAGTACCGCGCTAATATAGAAAATGAATAATATATTTAAAAACTTTCTATATGTCTCTCTCTCTCTCTCTCTCTCTCTCTATATATATATATATATATATATATATATATATATATATATATATATATATATATATATATATATATATATATATATGGCAATTGAAATTGTCCAAATCGTGTAACAAAAATTGTCCAACTGTTAGATTCAGATTTGAAACGCTGTCTTCTTACAAGAATTCACCGATGTCTTTTAAATACATTGAACAATAAGAATGCATAATTACTTTCCAAACTTAACAGAAGAATCGGAATATCAATCATAAAGGAAAATGACATGCTCATCATTAATTAATCATAGCTAAAGAGTGGAAGCTCATGAAGGATTGAAATAAAGTTCATTATCTATCTATCTATCTTAGGCTATCTATCTATCTATCTATCTATCTATCTATCTATCTTAGGCTATTCATTATCTATCTATCTATCTATCTTAGACTATTCATTATCTATCTATCTATCTATCTATCTATTCCTATCTATCTATCTATCTTAGGCTATTCATTATCATCTATCTATCTATCTTAGGCTAGTCATTATCTATCTATCTATCTATCTATCTATCTATCTATCTATCTATCTTTGGCTATTCATTATCTATCTATCTATCTATCTATCTTAGGATAGTCATTATCTATCTATCTATCTATCTATTTATCTATCTTAGGCTAGTCATTATCTCATTCATTCATCTATCTATTCATCTATCTATCTATCTATCTTAGGCTATTCATTATTCATCTATCTATCTATCTATCTATCTATCTTAGGCTATTCATTATCTATCTATCTATCTATCTATCTTAGGCTATTCATTATCTATCTATCTATCTATCTTAGGATAGTCATTATCTATCTATCTATCTATCTATTTATCTATCTTAGGCTAGTCATTATCTATCTATCTATCTATCTATCTATCTATCTATCTATCTATCTTAGGCTATTCATTATCTATCTATCTATCTATCTATCTATCTATCTATCTATCTCATTCTGTCCGCATCAAACTGAAGGAAGGAATCCCTCATCCATACTGGAACGTGAAATAGCAGCTATTGCACTTGTGAAACGTGTTTTCCTGAAAAAGTTTTTTAAGAGAAAGATTTTGTAAATATCAACCAGAAGTAGTACTGGGTGTTTGGCCAATGAATAATAAATGTTTCCTTATAGGGAAAAGTCTAATATTTCTATTACCACCAATGATTCATCCCGCGTTAACATTTACACATGCACACGCGCATGCGCAATGGTTCGTGCATTCAGTCTCCTACATTTAGAATGCACTGTAAAACACTTCTTGTCCGTTCTCTCGATAAACAAATCTATCTCGTATCATAGCGAGTTCGAAAAAACAAAACGAGAGAAATAATATTGTGAGGTAGCGATTTTGCTTTGAAATTAAATAAAGTCAAATAGATATTTTTTATCCACTGTAGAAAAAAAAAAACGCGTTGCAAATGATAGGCTGCCAGAAGACAACTCCCAGTGCCAATTGCATCGAGAGGCAAGACAAGGAAAACAGATTGCTAAAATGGAAGTAGCGATTCCAAATCAGAATAAAAATCACCGCCAGTAAATGTTTCATTTTTTTGTATTTTTTCGTCGAGTAAATTAATCAGTGATTATATTATGATGGGTTCATTGCAGGAGATGAAGATGAGGCTAATACTTGTGAAGATGAAATTGGAGTATATTTTAAGCGGCTAAAACGAAGATGGCGGTAGAAGAGTGCAGTAAAATAGGAAAACAAGTCGAAAGGAATATTCATCAAATGAGAAAATATTGAACAAAAAATAACTAGAAAAGGAAAAGTACGAAAGAAATATTAAAAAAGAAGCTGGAAAAGAACATTAAAAACAAAGAAAAGTACAGAAGAAGAAGAAGAAGAAGAAGAAAAATAAGAAGAAAAGGAGGAGGAGGAGGAAGAGCAGGTGAAGGTGGAGTATAAAAAAGAAGAGGGGAGGAGGGAGAGGAGCAGGTGGAGGTGAGGCAGAAAAAGAAAAAGAGGAGGAGAAGGGTTAGGAGCAAGTCGAGGTGGGGGTAGAACAACAACGACAAGAGGATGAGGAGCAGGTGGAGCTATGGTAGTAGAAGAAGAAGAAGAAGAAGAAGAAGAAGAGGAGGAGGAGGGTGAGAAGCAGTGGGTTGGGTAGAAGAAGAACAACCACAAGAGAAAGAGGAGCAGGTGGAGGTCGGTAGAAGCAGAGGAGGAGGAGAAGAAGGTGGAGGTGGAAGGGAAGAAGAAGCAGAACAAAAAGAGGATGAGAAGCAGGTTGACGAGTGTAGAAGAAAAAGAAGGGGATGAGAAGAAGAAGAAGAAGAAGAAGAAGAAGAAGAAGAAGAAGAAGAAGAAGAAGAAGGAGAAGAAGAAGAAGAAGAAGAAGAAGAAGAAGAAGAAGTGGTCTACGTAGAGGAAGGAAGAAGAAGAAGAGGTTGAGATGAGGAGTAGGCCTAGGAGGATTAAAAGAAGAAGATGAAGGGTATGTGTAGGAGTTATAATAGTAGCATATGAAGAAGAAGAAGAAGAAGAAGAAGAAGAAGAAGAAGAAGGAAGAAGAAGAAGAAGAAGAAGAAGAAGAAGAGAAAAAGTTGCGTAAATTGATCAATGATGAACACTTCTCTGGCTTGGTTGCATTACCACCGGCTCTACCCTCCTCCGTCTGCTTCTCATCCTCTTTTTCTCTCAACTTTTTTTTTCTTTTATTTAGTTTTAAACTTCTCTCTATTTCATTTCACGCTTAATTTCCTTTCATCTTCTTCTTTCAATTCACCCTCATCTCCCCACCTTGGCGCCCAGTCCAGAAAAAAGGCATGAAGAAAAGAAAAAGAATGAGCACGGAAGAAATTAGGCGCTCATGAGTAAACGTGATTTGCAAATGAAACACAAGCCTCATTTCTGATTTGGAGACACTCAAGCCGCTAAAAAACGATTTGCGCTTCACTGTTTTTTTATTTCGTTGATATATATATATATATATATATATATATATATATATATATATATATATATAATATATATATATATATATATATATATATATATATATATATATATATATATATATATATATATATATATATATATTTCATTTATAGGCGCCACAAGCGACCGCTAACGAGGATGGTCTAAGTGAAATCATAATGACTACCAGTAAAAAGAGATTTCTCGACATTTCTTTTACCTACTTCTTTATGCATTCACTGCTAACCCATAAACGGTCATCAATATAATCATTCCTACACGCTTCTACCCCGACACTGATACACACATATATAATATAATAAAAAGGCTTAAACACTCTGAGAATTTTTTCTGATTTCTTTTTGAATTTGGAGGTCTGATGAATTGGAACGTAATTACGATTCCAATGTAATAAATTATAACCATGGAATATTAGTATTTAATCCTTTTTTATTATATTCTTACTCTGTCCTGGATATTGAGTTCTACCTGG
>CAHIKZ030003633.1:2685000-2697500 GCA_903632075.3 Acanthosepion pharaonis
GAAGCCTAAACAATAAATAAAACTAAATCCCACTAACCAGTCCATTCCGTATCTTTGTTCGCTTTTTGTTTTGTTTTTTAGTTTTTCATTGAAGCAGACGGTGCATCGGCCGCCATTAGTGTTTGCGCGCGTCAAGTTACGAGCAAAGTGAATATAATAGGTTGTCGGTTGCCCGCATCTTTCGCGGCTAAACACATCAATTACTGAACTAATCTGAATGAAGAGGAAAGGCTTTTTTGCAGTGAAGGTAAACTAATTTGGCTGATAAAGAATATTAGTAGCCTTAACATAGCTGCAAGGTTGGATGCTGAGGAGATATATTTGTGGCAGATGACTGCGGTAAGTCAACGGAGAAGGAAAGAGAATAACTGAACATGAAGAAAGAAAACACAAAAGTTAAGAACGGCGTTGTAAATTGAAAGAGAGACCGCCAGGAAAACAAACAGAGAAAAGGCAAAGACAAGAATTATAATCAGTGAGGATAGAAAGAGCAACGAAAAGAACGGTGGGCAGAATGGGGTGGAGCACGTCAAGATTAGATGCTTGATTAAATAATGGGTAAAGAAAATCGTAAGTCTAAGAGGGGGGCAATAAAAAAAGTTCCCTTATAGTGAAAAAAAAAAGGATTAAGATGATGAAGGAATGATAGTCAAATTTAGGTGAAATCAAGAGGACAAATATAGCAAAGTAAGAAAGAGTGAGAAGGTGAGATTTAGAAAAGGGAGAAAAAAAACCCATAAAAAAGAAAAAGAGAGAGAGAGAGAGAGAGAGAGAGAAAGAATGAAGAAGACAAATGTAACGGAAAAGAAAGAAAGAAAGAAAGAAAGATAGAAAGGGAGAAAGAAAGAATGAAGAAGACAAATGTAAGGGAAAAGAAAAAAAGAAAAAAGAATGAAGAAGACATATGTAAGGGAAAAGAAAGAAAGAAAAAAGAATGGAGAAGACATATGTAAGGGAAAAGAAAGAAAGAAAAAAGAATGAAGAAGACATATGAAAGGGAAAAGAAAGAAAGAAAAAAGAAAGAAAGAAAGAATGAAGAAGACAAATGTAAGGGAAAAGAAAGGAAGAAAAAAGAAAGAAAGATAAATGAAGAAGACAACTGTAAGGGAAAAGAAAGAAAGAAAGAAAGAAAGAAAGAAAGAAAGAAAGAAGAATGAAGAAGACAACTGTAAGGGAAAAGAAAGAAAAAAATGAAGAAGACAAACGCAATGGAAAAGAAAGAAAGAAAAAAGAAAGAAAGAAAGAAAAAAGAATGAAGAAGACAAATGTAAGGGAAAAGAAAGAAAAAAAGAAAGAAAGAAATAAATAAAGAAAGAAGGAAGAATGAAGAATGAAGAAGACAAATGTGAGGGAAAAGAAAGAAAGAAAAGAATGAAGAAGACAAACGTAAGAGAAAAGAAAGAAAGAAAAAGGAAAGAAAGGAAGAAAGAAAGAAGGAAGAATGAAGAAGACAAATGTAAGGGAAAAGAAGGAAAGAAAAAAGAAAGAAAACAGAATGAAGAGGAGATATGTAAGGGAAAAGAAAGAAAGAAAAAAGAATGGAGATGACATATGTCAGGGAAAAGAAAGAAAGTAAAAAAGAAAGAAAGAAAGAAAGAATGAAGAAGACAAATGTAAGGGAAAAGAAAGAAAGGAAAAAGAATGAAGAAGACAAATGTGAGGGAAAAGAAAAGAAAGAAAGAAAGAAAGAAAGAAAGAAAGAAAGAAAGGTGAATGAAGAAGACAACTGTAAGGGAAAGGAAAGAAAAAATGAAGAAGACAAACGGAAGGGAAAAGAAAGAAAGAAAGAAAGAAAGAAAGAAAGAAAGAAGAATGAAGAAAACAACTGTAAGGGAAAAGAAGGGAAAAAGAATGAAGAAGAGAAATGTAAGGGAAAAGAAAGAAAGAAAGAATGAAGAAGAAAAATGTAATAGAAAAGAAAGAAAGAAAGAAAAAAGAAAGTAAAAAGAATGAAGAAGAAAAATGTAAGGGAAAAGAAAAAAAGAAGAAAGAATGAAGAAGACATATAATGGAAAAGAAAGAAAAAGAAAGAAAAAAGAAAGAAAGAATGAAGAAGACGAATATCAGGGAAAAGAAAGAAAGAAAGAAAGAAAGAAAGAAATAAAGAAAGAATGAAGAAGAAGACAAATGTAAGGGAAAAGAAAGAAAGAAAGAAAGAAAGAAAGAAAAAAGAATGAAAAAGAGAAATGGAAGGGAAAAGAATGAAAGAAAAAAGAAAGAAAGAAAGAAAGAAAGAAAAAAGAATGAAGACATATGTAAGGGAAAAGAAAGAAAGAAGAAAGAAAGAAAGAAAGAAAGAAGAATGAAGAAGACAAATGTAAGGGAAATAAAAAGAAAGAAAAAAGAATGAAGGAGACATATGTAAGGGAAAAGAAAGAAAGAAAGAAAGAAAGAAAGAAAGAATGAAAGAAAGAAAGAAAAAAAAGAATGAAAAAGAGAAATGGAAGGGAAAAGAATGAAAGAAAAAAGAAAGAAAGAAAGAATGAAGACATAGGTAAGGGAAAAGAAAGAAAAAAGAAGGAAGAAAGAATGAAGAAGGCAAATGTAAGGGAAAAGAAAGAAAGAAAAAAGAATGAAGGAGACATATGTAAGGGAAAAGAAAGAAAGACAGAAAGAAAGAAAGAAAGAAAAAAGAATGAAGAAGACAAATGTAAGGGGAAAGAAAAAAGAAAGAAAGAAAGAAAGAAAAAAGAATGAAGAAGACAAATGTAAGGGGAAAGAAAAAAGAAAGAAAGAAAGAACGAAAGAAAGAAAGAAAAAGAATGAAGAAGACATATGTAAGGGAAAAGAAAGAAAGAAGAAAGAATGAAGAAGACATATAATGGAAAAGAAAGAAAAAGAAAGAAAAAAGAAAGAAAGAATGAAGAAGACGAATGTCAGGGAAAAGAAAGAAAGAAAGAAAGAAAGAAAGAAAGAAAAAAGAAAGAAAGAAAGAAAGAATGAAGAAGACAAATGTAAGGGAAAAAGAAAGAAAGAAAGAAAGAAAGAAAGAAAGAAAGAAAGAATAAAGAAGAAGACAAATGTAAGGGAAAAGAAAGAAAGAAAAAAGAATGAAGGAGACATATGTAAGGGAAAAGAAAGAAAGAAAGAAAGAAAGAAAAAAGAATGAAGAAGACAAATGTAAGGGGAAAGAAAAAAGAAAGAAAGAAAGAAAGAAAGAAAAAAGAATGAAGAAGACATATGTAAGGGAAAAGAAAGAAAGAAAAAAGAAAGAAAGAAAGAAAGAAAGAAAGAAAGAAAGGGTCGAAATAACGAAAATCATTTTAGAGGCGAAGGCTGGAGGACACAACCGAAATATTGTGATAATAAAACAAAGATGAGGATATTCGTCCGAAGGAAAACAAGGTGAATGATGATAACACCTCATCCCAGATATTCAGATAGAAAAAAAATGAAAAACTCATCTTCTAATTGATGACAACAACAAAGATGGGGATATTAGTCTGAATATGGTCAATAATGATAATTCCTCATCCCAGAAATTCAGATAGAAAATAACGTATCTTCTTTTATATAATAATTGATAAGAACAACAAAAATGGGAATATTAATTCGAATGAAAATAAGGTGAATTATGATAACTTCTCATCCCAGAAATTCAGATAGAGAATATCGATTATAATATTTTAAAATAATTTGCATCACTCGGTGTCAGTGAAAAACACAAATATTTAGATTTGTAATAAATCATTGATTGCAAATGTTTTCAAAGATGTAAATGTTCCTACTAAACCATGCATTCGTCGGCATTATAATGAAACACAACTTACTTGACATCTCTGTGACTAAACACAACTTATTGACATCTCGGTGACTAAACCCAACGTACTTGACATCTCGGTGACTAAACACAACGTACTTGACATCTCGGTGACTAAACACAACGTACTTGACATCTCGGTGACTAAACCCAACGTACTTGACATCTCTGTGACTAAACACAACTTACTTGACATCTCGGTGACTAAACCCAGCGTACTTGACATCTCGGTGACTAAACACAACTTACTTAACATCTCGGTGACTAAAGCCAACGTATTTGACATCTCCGTGACTAAATCGACCCATCCTCGCCGTTTTAGCTAAATATAGATTTGGATGATGAACTACTGGTCCAGTAGGGATGAAGACAAGAACTTCAAAACTGCAATGGAACTAACGCCCTCAATAAAAACAAAATGTCCCCCAAAATTTGATATCATTTCGCAGGCCAATAATTTTGGCAATTCTTGTTGAAATAACCTCAAATTTTCACAGAATGTATAGATACAGATCAAGATTTTATATTGGCTGGAAGAGGACAGTACGTGCTTATCTCAATGAGAATCTACCACAGAGATGGATCGGGCGCGGTGGAGATGAAGACTGTTTTCTGATGTAATGGCCGCCGTCTGATTTCTTTTTATCGGGTTATGGGAAGGGACTGGTCTGTGTCCCTACTCTCTTCCTGCTAGCATTGATGATCTCAAGCTGGGAATCACTTCCGCACTGGATAATGTTACTGGAGACATGCTACAACGTGTTTGGCAAGAGCTTAACTACCCACTTGACGTGTGCCGTGTCACAGGCGGTGTACATATTGAACACGTATGAAATCGATCCCATAATAAACTTATGATGTTCAACACGTAAACTGTTCATTTTCATTGAGCTAGACTTAGTTTTTATGACAATTGCTTTTAAAATGATATCAAATTTTTGGGGACACCCTGTATATTAATAGATAGAGACTGTAATAGCTGAGTTGACACACACCGTCTGTGAGCCCTTAGAGTTTACGATATAATTTTTTTTACCAACAGTCATTCAGAGAATATTCATTTAAAAAGGCCATTTTTTGACACGTGTTTAATTATTATTATTACATAA
Organism: Acanthosepion pharaonis; assembly: GCA_903632075.3. Lineage (NCBI taxonomy): Eukaryota > Metazoa > Mollusca > Cephalopoda > Sepiida > Sepiidae > Acanthosepion > Acanthosepion pharaonis. The sequence goes on from CAHIKZ030003633.1 coordinate 2,689,870, forward strand.
TTTAATGGTAGATCAAACGTATTTTTCCTCAATCATTTCACCCCAAGCAAGGCAATAAAGTCACTAAGACGTAAGATGTTACTGAGTATTACAGAATATAGGAAAAACACTATTAAGGACAAGGAACAATAAAAGGATTAAGTAGACAGAAGATAACAATTGACATTGCATTTAATCATTTCCTCCCAATCAAGGCAATAAATCTACTAAGACGTAAGTGAGTTACCGAGTGTGAAAGAATATGAGAAAAAGAAATACACTATTAAGGAGAGAGAACAATAAAAGAAGAGGAATTAAGAAGACAGAAGATAACGATTGACATTACATTTAATCATTTCATCCCAAGCAAGGCAATAAATCTACTAAGACGCAATGTGTCACTGAGTGTGAAAGAAATTGAGAAAAAGAAAAACACTATTATGAGAGAGAACAATAAAAGAAGAGGAATTAAGAAGACAGAAGATAACGATTGACATTGCATTTAATCATTTTATTCCAAGCAAGGCAATAAATCTACTAAGACGCAATGAGTTACTGAGTGTGAAAGAATATGAGAAAAAGAAAAACACTATTAAGGAGAGAGAACAATAAAAGAAGAGGAATTAAGAAGACAGAAGATAACGATTGACATTTCATTTAATCATTTTATTCCAAGCAAGGCAATAAATCTACTAAGACGCAATGTGTCACTGAGTGTGAAAGAATATTAGAAAAAGAAAAACACTATTAAGGAGAGAGAACAATAAAAGAAGATTAATTAAGAAGACAGAAGATAACGATTGACATTATATTTAATCATTTCATCTCAAGCAAGGCAATAAATCTACTAAGACGCAATGTGTCACTGAGTGTGAAAGAAATTGAGAAAAAGAAAAACACTATTATGAGAGAGAACAATAAAAGAAGAGGAATTAAGAAGACAGAAGATAACGATTGACATTGCATTTAATCATTTTATTCCAAGCAAGGCAATAAATCTACTAAGACGCAATGAGTTACTGAGTGTGAAAGAATATGAGAAAAAGAAAAACACTATTATGAGATAGAACAATAAAAGAAGAGGAATTAAGAAGACAGAAGATAACGATTGACATTGCATTTAATCATTTTATTCCAAGCAAGGCAATAAATCTACTAAGACGCAATGAGTTACTGAGTGTGAAAGAATATGAGAAAAAAGAAAACACTATTAAGGAGAGAGAACAATAAAAGAAGAGGAATTAAGAAGACAGAAGGTAACGATTGACATTGCATTTAATCATTTTATTCCAAGCAAGGCAATAAATCTACTAAGACGCAATGAGTTACTGAGTGTGAAAGAATATGAGAAAAAGAAAACACTATTATGAGAGAGAACAATAAAAAGAAGAGGAATTAAGAAGACAGAAGATAACGATTGACATTGCATTTAATCATTTTATTCCAAGCAAGGCAATAAATCTACTAAGACGCAATGAGTTACTGAGTGTGAAAGAATATGAGAAAAAGAAAAACACTATTATGAGAGAGAACAATAAAAGAAGAGGAATTAAGAAGACAGAAGATAACGATTGACATTGCATTTAATCATTTTATTCCAAGCAAGGCAATAAATCTACTAAGACGCAATGAGTTACTGAGTGTGAAAGAATATGAGAAAAAGAAAAACACTATTAAGGAGAGAGAACAATAAAAGAAGAGGAATTAAGAAGACAGAAGATAACGATTGACATTTCATTTAATCATTTTATTCCAAGCAAGGCAATAAATCTACTAAGACGCAATGTGTCACTGAGTGTGAAAGAATATTAGAAAAAGAAATTAAGGAGAAAGAACAATAAAAGAAGAAGAATTAAGAAGACGGAAGATAACAAGTGGCATTGCATTTATATATATATATATATATATATATATATATATATATATATATATATATATATATATATATATACGGTAATCTTCCGACCAATTAAACAGACTACCTTGAGTAATAATGTCTTAAACTTATTCAAAGTCACACATTCGCTTGATCCGTACAGCCCTTGCACTTTTTGAAAGTCCCGTTTAAGGTTCAGTATCAGTTTTCCTCGCGTTGCGTATATTTTTTTTTAAATATCGAATGGTTGGATTTGTTTCCACGCCGACTTTACTTTAGAATGACAATCTTTTTTAAATAATGTAATTAATATGTAAATTAGCATATAGATCATTTTTTAATTTCAAAAATTACTTTTTATTTTTTATCTCAATTTGTTTTATTCCGATGCTGGGCCATAACCAGTGTACCTCGGGTCAGTGAAAGGTGTGTTTCTTTAGATATTTCTATTTAATTAAACAAAACCAACTATTAACAACAACAATAACAACAACAACAAAAATAAATAAACAAATAATTGAAGAAAGCTCTTCGCAGTCTATGGACTTTGCTTGTCATAACTATTTTCTTTTTTTAGATTTTCTGGGGTGATGTTGCATCAGACATTCTGTTGATTTGCTGTTGAGTTCCTTTCTTCATCAGGCCCAAAGCTCCAGCCAAAAAATTTCGATGAGTTGTTTTTGTTACTTGTCATGTCAATCAGGGTGTAAACATTTTGTTTCCTGTCTTTGATAATAATGTCTGCGCTATTTGCTTGTATTGTTACATCTCGATCAAATAGGATGGTAATCTATGTTCCTAAACTACAAGTTCACGATGATAATCACACCAGTTTGCAGCTGTTTATTATTATTATTATTATTATTATTATTATTGTCTTTCTTCACCTTCTTCTTCCTTGGCTATCTTAGTCTTCTTCATCTTCATTTTCTTTTTTTCTTCTCACTATAATAATAATAATAATAATAATAATAATAATAATAATAATTATTATTATTATTGTCATTATTATTATTATTATTGCCCTTCTTCGGCGTCTTCTACTTGGCTATCTTCGTCTTCTCCTTCTACATCCCCTTTTAATTCTCACTATTCTTGTTAATTTTATTTTCTTTGATTTCTGGTGTTTACACATTTCTTTCTGGGTCCCGCCTAGGGACCTAAGGATAGAAATGGCATCATGACACTTTCCACTGACAAAAAAAAAAAAAAAAAATACATAGATAAAGCCCTTCGTAAAGTGTGGGCTGCACTTGTCAGAACAATTTTTTGTATCTCCTTGAGGCATGGACTTCCAGGAATCCCTTCAATTAGTCTACTGCAATCTTTTCCAGCCAGTCTTAGGGCTCCAACTACAACAGGGATTGTTGATGTTCCCATATGCCACATTTTCGAGATTTCTATTTGAAGGTCCTTGTATTTTGACAGCTTTTTGAATATCTTCAAAGATACATTGCAGTCAGCAGGGACTGCCATATCAATAAGATTATTATTATTATTATTATTATTATTATTATTATTATTATTATTATTCGGCTTCTTCTTTGCTTCCATCGTCTTCTACATCTTCTTTTGACGCATTATTATTATTATTATTATTATTATTATTATTGTCCTTCTTCACCATCTTCTTACTTGGCTACCTTCGTCTTCTTCTAAATCTCCTTTTTCTCATTATTATTATTATTATTATTATTATTATTATTATTATTATTATTATTTCCGTTGATTTCTGTTGTATACACTTTTCCTTCAGAAAACAAAGATCAGAAATGATTTCATGACATTTTCCACTGATCATTTTTTTTAATTTAACAGTCTCAGCTAGAAGTTTAACAATCGCACTTCCCGCATCTATCTATCTATCTATCTATCTATCTATCTATCTATCTATCTGCACGTCTGTTTGTTCATATCTGCCTATTTAAAATAATTTCTTTTAATAATATGAGGAAATATTCACTCTTTGCCTGATGAAGGTTGCGAGACCGGAAACCCGTGTAGCAAAATTATGGAAAATGAAGAGTAAGATATTTTTTTTCAAAAAAATCACATTACAACCAAAAACATTTGCGGTTTCTCTCTTCTTTTTATTATAGACACTTTTCTCTCGTTGGAACTACTATAACCTCTTCCATTTATACACACACACACACACACACACACACACACACATATATATATATATATATATATATATATAGTACGAAAGAGAACGCAGACTTACTAAAGGATGATCTAAAGCACTTTCGATTAAAGCATTTTCGTCTCAATCATTTTTTTTTAAATCAATGTTCTGCTTAGTCTCGTTACGGTGAGTGACTAACGCGTTTAGTGTTGTTTTGTTCATAGAATAGTTTATGTAAATTCCTTCATGTTTCACCGATACGTTGCTTGTAGCAGTTATTACAGGTAAAAGAGGAAATTTTTCCTTTCACTTTTTCGCTTATTATTTTGTCTTGTATTAATTAAGTCTTTTATTTTTTTAAAATCTTAAATCGCTAGATCATCCACTGTAAATTTATGCCGAAGCGGTTACAACGTTTTCAAAATTCCATTATCAATTTGTTTTGATGTTGGAATGGACGGACATATTTTTTCATTGCTGAAAGAAGGCGTTATCGTATTTTTAAACGGAAGTCTTGATTATTTTAATTATCCATTTATCTTTATATTTTTTCTGTTTATTGTTTTATAATTTTTGTTACATCTTAGGCTTTTATAGTCTTTAATTATTTAAATACATATTTGTTTATTTTTAAGATAAGTCGAGGTATCCATCGATTTATTTTTTAAAAAATAAGTGTTATGTAGCAAGTTTAATTCATTAAGAATGTCTCACTAAGAATTATTATATAAAGAACGTTTAATACATCGTATTTGTTAAATTACTTATACATTGGCACGAATAATTCTATTCTGTTTACATGTAAACGTATCATTTCCCTTTTTATGATAGATCGCGTAATTATCACACCCAGAAAACACACAAACACACATGCATACATACATATATACATACATACGTACATACATGCATATTTTGGAGGCAAGGTGATGTAATGGATAGCGGCTCGGATTAAGGAATCGGAGAGCCGAGTTCGAATTCCAGTTGAATCCATTACATTCACTTACGTACTAATACCCTTGGGAAAGGTATGAATCCTCTTCTTCTTCTTCGACCCGGCTATGGGTAAATAGGAGAACAGGCCAAGTTCTATAGCCTTGGATGTCAAGTATAATTATTTTGAATTATATATTTGTATTCTGATTGGTCATCATAGGTTACGTTACAATGTTTCCCCTATGAACGGGTTTTGTTGCTTTTAAACCCTTTATTTTGAGATCAACACCATCACTTAAAAATGCACCATAAGTGTTGAAACAAAATGACTATTTTTGTAGTGATGTTATAATAATTTTGAATTAATATTATTAGCTCTACTCTATACTGAGCACCCTTTTAAGCATAGTGCTTTTGGTTATCGGAATTTTATTCCATTTGTACTTGTATATATATATATATATATATATATATATATATATATATATATATATATATATATATATTGAGTCAATTGCTTCTTCCACCGCGAGGAAAGTTGGCTCTGTGCCGCGCCAGGAAATTTTTTCTCCCCGGAATCGATACTTCAAATACAAATCAACCATTCGCCCTTGTATGGAGTATTGCTGCCATATATGGTCTGGGGCACCTTCTGTTTACCTCGGAGTTCTTGACAAGATCTAGAGACGGTTATGTATTATAATTGGCCCTGATCTGGCGTCTCGTCTACAGTCACTCTCACACAGACGCGCCGTCGCCTCTCTCTGTCTTTTCTACAAATACTTTCACGGTAATTGCTCCGAGGAGCTGCTCTCACTGGTTCCCAGACTCCATGAATTCAAGCGCCTTACGAGGCTGGCATCCCGCTCCCACCCTTACACTGTAGAAACTTTTAAATATAGCCGTCTCTTCTACTCCAATAGCTTCATACCTCGCACCTCTCGCCTATGGAACACCCTTCCTAATTACTGTTTCCCTGAGAGCTATAATCTCCAACTATTCAAATGTAATGTCAATCGACACCTCCAGTTACCTTGATCTACCCACTATCCTTCTCCTCATCCTTTCTTCTATCACTCCTATCTTCTCTCGCTCCAAATCTTCTGCAATCCCCTGCATTCTAGTGGCTTCACGCCTTGCTCGGACCGTAATGCTTAAAAAAGAATATATATATATATATATATATATATATATATATATATATATATATATAGATCAATTGAAAAAGTAATTCTCCATTTTAAAAAGCACTTAATTTATTTATTAGTTATATTATTTAAAAAAACAAACTTGAGATTATATTTAAAATTCGATATGGACGCCAGATATCGCTACTTGCTTCTCGACCCGCCCAAAAGGTCACGTCAAATGATTTCACTAGGAACTCTTGTGGTATGGAAGACCTAACAACACTCTTCAAATTCCACCAAAGACTTGGTTTGGTATATGTTGGGGCGCACCCACCTTCTCATCAGAATGGACTGATCTCTCTACTACTAATAGGACAGTTCTATAGAGTTCTGGGGAGATCAGGTGACCATCACACTTCCGTCTCTCTACCGGAAGATACAGTTGGACTTTATACTCTTTCTGATTGTTACTGTCTAACCTGCGTTCGTTTGACTACTAATCTCTCTGTTGTCAATACCTCTTCAGATATACCAGTATTTTTCCCTACGTATGTGTTTGTCCTTATTTCAATACACGCACGGGGAAACACTCAATATCTCAACAGTATAGTAGACCTGCTCCTTTACAAACACAAAAATATGTCACAGAATGTTAACTCAAAATTTCAGGCTGGCAACTAATTCATAAAATAGTTACTTTTCAATCACCCTATCTATCTATCTATCTATCTATCTATCTATCTATCTATCTATCTATAAAGGCAGGATGTGTGTGTGTGCAACGAATGCATGGCCGCAATTTTCGACGGATTTGCATTGAAATTTACTTGCACATGCTCCAAGTTAGTGTAAAGGCCAAGACCGACTTTGCATTTCCCAACTCCCATCGATAGTGGAAATAATCGATTTTTTCATGCTTCCACGGCAGTTTTAATGTAGTTTGCGGCCATTTTCTACTGGCCAGAGTGAGAGCCTATAGCTGGCTGCCACGAATAGGCAGGAAGATTCTATTGGCCAGCGTGAGAGCCAACAGCTGACTGACACGAATGTTAACTAGCATGCTAGCATGCAAAAATAGTCGATAGCTGCATTCGTCACAAGTGAGAAAATTTTAAATCTGCATGGCACTTTACTCCAATTGGCTCATTCACTTGCTTAAACTCAACGTTGATGCTGATTCCGCAGAACTTGGTTAGGTGTGAAAAAGTATTTGTTAACATTCTTTTTTCATTCGGTTTTTCCAGTTACGTGTCCTTTTTTAAAGCTGATCGTTTTGTATTCATTTTGTTTAGTTCTTTTTTCGTAACAGATTTAATGCTTAGTATAGAGCTTAGAAAAAATTCGCATTGTGAGATAGGCAAGAAGTAAGGCATGTAGCAACATCAGCACGGCAAAGGACACTCCTTTAAAGGCAAGGAAGATCAAAAATATTTTAAGTCAAGTGATAGCAATTGCTGTATGAGTCGTACGATTTTTGAATCAAGCACGGGCAACGCCGGGCCATGCTGCTAGCCTATCTATCTATCTATCTATCTATCTATCTATCTATCTATCTATCTATATATATATATATATATATATA
>CAHIKZ030003633.1:2700000-2717500 GCA_903632075.3 Acanthosepion pharaonis
TGGTTGAATGAATTACAGACATTATGACTGCTAATTTTTGACAAAATCCGTTCATACCCATGAATAAACTCCCGTGTATTGATATTAATGGATGAGAGAAATATGTCCACATTGAACGAAACGCGTCGGCTAAAACTACAGTTCTCCTATTATGTTTTTCTTTTATACATAAGTACGTATATATATATATATATATTTATATATATATATATATATATATATATATATGAAGAAATATGTACTTAAGATGTGCTATATTTATGGGATAAAGTGCTCAATATCAAAGATAGAGCGTGTGTAAATACAAAAGTGAACATAAAGTCAACACTTATGCGACAGTCTGTTTCATGCTAGACGCAATCGATTGCGTCTAGCATGAAACAGACTGTCGCCTCTAAGATTTGACTTCTATGTTCACTTATATATATATATATATATATATATATATATATATATGTATGTATGTATGTATCAGATTCTCTAACCATGGACTTCCTTATAAAACATTTTATAGTATACAAAGATAAGGTAAACACAAACCAAACTACTATGTATTATATTGGCGCCACAGAAGGATCATTCAAACAAAGAAAATACAACCACAAGCTCCCATTCCCCAATAGAAAATACTCCAACCACACTAACCACATACATATGGCAACTAAAAGACAGAAAAATCATACCAAATATAAGCTGGGAAATCATGAAAACTGCACCTGTCTACAACAACAGATCAAAGAGGTGTACTTTGTATGTAGAAAAAAGTGGCAATAATTTCCAACACTCACCAAAAGGAATTACTAAACCAAAAATCGGAAATAATTTCAAAAAGCAGACACGAAAATAAATATCTATTATCACAGTTCATACCAAACGGATAATACCTACGACATAACTGAACACAACCAGGAAGGAAACTACCGAAAAAGAAAAAAAAATGGTAGAACACTAAAACGCAAGAACATCAAAGCCACCAAAACATAACCACCAACAACTATCATTAACACTAACTGCACTGTCCATATTTCTTAGATGAGGTATTATGTACACTATTTACATTATTCAGTCTATTGTCCTCATCTTTATCGCCATATTTATTACAACGTTTGGACCTTTTAGTATGTGTCTATATTTCTGAGATGAGATATTATGTACACTATTTACATATTTATGTATATATGTATTTATTACAACGTTTCGGCCCTTCAGTATCTGTCTATATTTCTAACAAGTGGTATTAAGTACACTATTTACATAATTCGGACTATTGTCCTCATCTTTATCGCCATATTTATTACAACGTTTCGGCCTTTCAGTATCTGTCTATATTTCTGAGATTAATAGTACACTATTTACATTATTCGGACTATTGCCCTCATCTTTATCGCCATATTTATTACAATGTTTCGGCCTTTCAGTATCTGTCTATATTTTGAGATGAGGTATTATGTACACTATTTACATTATTTTATTGTCCTCATCTTTATCGCCATATTTATTACAACGTTTGGACCTTTTAGTATGTGTCTATATTTCTGAGATGAGATATTATGTACACTATTTACATATTTATGTATATATGTATTTATTACAACGTTTCGGCCCTTCAGTATCTGTCTATATTTCTAACAAGTGGTATTAAGTACACTATTTACATAATTCGGACTATTGTCCTCATCTTTATCGCCATATTTATTACAACGTTTCGGCCTTTCAGTATCTGTCTATATTTCTGAGATGAAGTAATATGTACACTATTTACATTATTCGACTATTGCCCTCATCTTTATCGCCATATTTATTACAATGTTTCTGGCCTTTCAGTATCTGTCTATATTTCTGAGATGAGGTATTATGTACACTATTTACATAATTCGGACTATTGTCCTCATCTTTATCGCCATATTTATTACAACGTTTCGGCCTTTCAGTATCTGTCTATATTTCTGAGATGAAGTAATATGTACACTATTTACATTATTCGGACTATTGCCCTCATCTTTATCGCCATATTTATTACAATGTTTCGGCCTTTCAGTATCTGTCTATATTTCTGAGATGAGGTATTATGTACACTATTTACATAATTCGGACTATTGTCCTCATCTTTATCGCCATATTTATTACAACGTTTCGGCCTTCAGTATCTGTCTATATTTCTGAGATGAAGTAATATGTACACTATTTACATTATTCGGACTATTGCCCTCATCTTTATCGCCATATTTATTACAATGTTTCGGCCTTTCAGTATCTGTCTATATTTCTGAGATGAGGTATTATGTACACTATTTTAATTCGGACTATTGTCCTCATCATTTTATCGCCATATTTATTACAACGTTTCGGCCTTTCAGTATCTGTCTATATTTCTGAGATGAAGTAATATCACTATTTACATTATTCGGACTATTGCCCCATCTTTATCGCCATATTTATTACAATGTTTCGGCCTTTCAGTATCTGTCTATATTTCTGAGATGAGGTATTATGTACACTATTTACATTATTCAGACTATTGCCCTCATCTTTATCGCCATATTTATTACAACGTTTCGGCTTTTCAGTATCTGTCTATATTTCTGAGATGAAGTAATATGTACACTATTTACATTATTCGGACTATTGCCCTCATCTTTATCGCCATATTTATGACAATGTTTCGGCCTTTCAGTATCTGTCTATATTTCTGAGATGAGGCATTATGTACACTATTTACATTATTCAGACTATTGTCCTCATCTTTATCGCCATATTTATTACAACGTTTCGGCCTTTCAGTATCTGTCTATATTTCTGAGATGAAGTAATATGTACACTATTTACATATTCGGACTATTGTCCTCATCTTTGTCGCCATATTTATGACAATGTTTCGGCCCTTTAGTATCTGTTTATCTTTCTTAGATGAGTTATTATGTATACCATTTGCATTATTAGTATTATCATCCTCATCTTTGTTGCCATATTTATTACAACGTTTCGGCCATTCAGTATCTGTTTATATTTCTAACAAGAGGTATTATGTACACTGTTTACATTATTCAGACTATTGTCGTCATCTTTGCCATATTTATCTCAACGTTTCGACAGTTGGACGCTCCGGAGTTTTTCAGGTGGCTAGAACGTCCCGAAGGACACGTCGCCCACCGGATAAAGGCTTTAGTTAAATCCAATGAGAGAACCCAAAAGTGTGTGAGTTCAATACCTTGGTTATGACGGTGGAGAACTTGGAGAGTCGAATTAACAGGAGATAACTGATAACTGACATCCATTAGACATGACACGTGTAGAACAATCTACCCCAGCGAGCGAAATTAATGGTTCTGTTCGACAGTCCAACTACGTTGTGATAAATATTGCAACAAATATGAGGATTGTAGTCCGAACAATATAATCTCAGAAATATAGACAAACACCAATATACTACAACACGAAAATAATAATAGCAAAACCTACAAATTCCCACGGACGTTTATATCAAAACCAACCAATCAGCCAACTCACCAACAATCAACTAAATTTAAGTGCATATATCCACCATTTTACATTTCTACCAATTATTATCATACGGGCAAATATTCATAGCACATAGAAATTTTTAATTTACTGTATTTCCAACGAATGAATAAACATACTTTTAATAAAATTAACTGTATACAGATGCATAATAACTAAATATGCACAGAAAATAGAAAAAAAAATGATTCAATAGAAATAAATCCAATTTATCCATTGGGTGAAAAATGTATTCGTACAATGCAAATTTCAGATTTTAAAAATTTTAAATTGATAGATTATTCAAGTGGAATATTCTAGAATGTCCCAATAATGTTACAAGTAGAATGGTAACACCTATATCATGGAATCTATATGAATAAATGCGAAAGTGAAGCTCAATTTGACCACGAGATTTAAAAGCCCCAGATCTGCTTTATAGTAATTTTATTTAATCACTGACCCCACACGTCGTCAAGTTGGAACACAAGGTCGGTTTAATGCGTACATCATCCCGGCTATTTCTTTCTTTTTCTCTCTCTCTCTCTCCATATATATATATATATATATATATATATATACGCATAAATTCCCAAGAGCATAGAATCCAGGTAGAACTTTTGAATTTGTAGGACAGGAATTGAAGATTACGATTGCAATGTAATAATTTATAACCATGGAATATTAGTGTTTGGCCTTTTTTTATTATATATATATATATATATATATATATATATATATATATATATATATATATATAAATGTATATATATACATACATATATGTTAAGAAATGGACGAGGTAGAAAAATAAAATTTAAAAAAACATTTTATTTAAATTTAATGTTATTTTTAAAGATAAAAATATTTCTCTGTTTATGATAAACAGTATTAAATAACATTTACCGGCCTGAATGTCCGAGAATTTTTCATAGGTTCATGGTAATGAGTGGTTAAGGCACGTCAGCGTATATGAGGGTTCCGTATAGGATGCAGGTTCGAATCCTGTCTATGAACTAATATTTTCTATGAAAATTTCTCGGACATTCAGGCCGGTAAATGTTATTTAATACTGTTTATCATAAACAGAGCATTTGCTTAAATATTTTGTATCTATAAATAACAACGTTAAACATAAATAAAAATGTCTTTAATAAATACATATATATATATATATAATATATATATATATATATATATATATATATATGTATGTATGTATGTATGTATATATATATATATATATATATATATATATACACATACACACAGGCACAGACACGCAGACAGACACACATATATATATATATATATATATATATATATACATACAGATTCCGTAAGATGTAGTTATTTTTTAAAATATGTAATTACAGTTATTTCTGTTCTGTAATTTCTTGTTTTATAGTTTAGAAGTATTTTTCTAAATTACGAATAAATAAAATTGGTTTTCTCGCTATTCCCTTTTATAGTATCGTAAATAATAAATATTGTATAATAATAGGTACATATACTTTTATTCTCTAGGAAATATAAAATTATTTTTGTAAATAAACAACCTAATACACAAATAGGGTTTAATGCTAGAGAAAAGAATCTATAAATCCAGTTTTATATGTCTGTATTTTATAACTTTCTCTTGTTCTCGACCGTTTAAAATTGCGCCATCTTTCTTTTTACCTCCGGAAGTTTAACGGGAGAAGGATTGTGTAAAGACATTGGCAGTGAATGCTGAACAACATGCTCACATATGAAAAGATGTGAAGGTCCAGAAATGTAGTTCTACAGAAAGATACTGATAATCCCATGCGAGAAACATGAAGTTCTCGAGAAAAAAGAAACAAAATGGGGACTTATACTTAACATAAGTGCGGGAGAGTTGAAATTTCTAGCGCACATAAAGAGGAAAGAGGGCTAGGACAATTTGATACTGACAGCATAGATTGAAGAAAAGAAGGAAAGTCAAAAAAAAAGAAAAGAAAAAAAAAGCATAATCTACCTGGCTAACTTGAATAAATAAATGAGTCGCGTAACATGGTTAAGGAAAGATAACTAAAAAAAAAAAAAAAAAAGAAAGTTTACGAGGAACTACAAAGGATAAGAAATTGTGGAGAGCCATGAACGTCAACGTCCTGAAGGGACACGGCACATAGAATTATAAGTGAAACTTTATGGTGGATTAATACATTTAAATAGCAAATACGAATGCAAAAATTTGATAAGAGGTTAGTCCGATTAAAACAATATCACATGGAGTGACTTCAGAAGGTTTGTTGTTTGATTTTGTTTAGCGGCATATCAACACCTCTATGGGTTATTTAATTCCGAAATCTAAATAATTTAAGCACAATTTTATGGCATCAACAAAATATATTTTGAACGCAATTGTATGCCTTTATAGATAAGATAGAGTATTAGTCATTTTACTATAAATATGTGTTGTTAGTCCTTTTTTATATAAAAATTGTATTGGTGATTTTTTTTTTACTATAAAACAAGTATCTTTATACTTTCAAAGTGTTTTGTATGTGAGGGCAGGGTAAATATTTGACCATAGCTGGGACCTTAGCAGATGCTACCAACCAAGGCTATCGTGGATCTAGGAAAGGCATCGATTAAGAGGTGATTTCACGCATCTCAAACCCTCTGGTCTCGGATAAGAGTTCCTGCTGCCAGATACAGTTTATCGTCATGCCCAGAACTTAAGAAAGTATGGAGAGGGGAATCGAGTTTCAGAGCAAGTGTAAAATCAAAATGTCGAGAACAAAGAAAGAGACGAGAATGCGAGGAAAGGAAAGAGACAAAAGAGTGAGGAAAAGAATGAAAGAGTGGGGAAAAGAAAGAGACAAGTGATTGAGGAACAGAAAGAAACAAGAGAATGTAGAAAAAAGAGACAAGATGGTAAGGAAGAAAAAGAGGCAAGAGAGCGAAGAAAAGAAAGAGACAAAAGAGTGAGGAAAGGAAAGAGACGAGACAAGATAGGGAGAAAAAGAAAGAAACAAGAGAAAGAGGAAAAGAAACAGATAAGAGAGTGAGAGAAAAGAGGAAAGAGAGTGAGAAAAAAGAGACAAGAGGATGAGGAAAAGGAGGAAACAAGAGTGTGTGGCAACAAAAGAGATGAGACAAGATAGGGAGGAAAAGAAAGAGGCAAGAGAGTGAGGAAACGAAAGAGACGAGACACGATAGGGAGGAAAAGAAAGAGACAAGAGAAAGAGGAAAAGAAAGAGACAAGAGAAAGAGGAAAAGAAAGAGACAAGAGAAAGAGGAAAAGAAAGAGAAGAGAAAGAGGAAAAGAGAGTGTGGAAAAAGAATAAAAGAGAATGAGGAAAAGAAAGAAAGAAGATATTGGCGAAAAGAAAGAGAAAAGAGAGTGAGGAAGAGAAAGAGGCAAGAGAGCGAAGAAAAGAAAGAGACGAGGAAACGAAAGAGACGAGACAGGATAGGGAGGAAAAGAAAGAGACAAGAGAAAGAGGAAAAGAACGAGACAAGAAAGGGAGGAAAAGAAAGAGACAAGAGAAAGAGGAAAAGAATGAGACAAGAAAGGGAGGAAAAGAAAGAGACAAGAGAAAGAGGAAAAGAAAACAAGAGAAAGAAAAGAAGGAAAAGAAAGGGAGACAAGAGAAAGAAAAGAAGAAAAGAATGAGACAAGAAAGGGAGGAAAAGAAAGAGACAAGAGAAAGAGGAAAAGAATGAGACAAGAAAGGGAGGAAAAGAAAGAGACAAGAGAAAGAGGAAAAGAATGAGACAAGAAAGGGAGTAAAAGAAAGGAAAAGAAAGAGAAAAGAGAAAGAGACAAGAAAAGGAATGAGAAAGAGACAAGAGAAAAAGAAAAAGAATGAGACAAGAGAAAGAGGAAAAGAATGAGACAAGGGAAAGAGGAAAAGAATGAGACAAGAGAAAGAGGAAAAGAATGAGACAAGAAAGGGAGGAAAAGAAAGAGAAAAGAGAAAGAGGAAAAGAAAGAGACAAGAGAAAGAGGAAAAGAATGAGACAAGAAAGTGAGGAAAAGAGAGTGTGAAAAGAATAAAAGAGAATGAGGAAAAGAAAGAAAGAAGATATTGGCGAAAAGAAAGAGACAAGAGAATGTGGAAAATGAGACAAGAGAGTGAGGAAAAGAAAGAGGCAAGAGAGTGAGGAAACGAAAGAGACGAGACAAGATAGGGAGGAAAAGAAAGAGACAAGAGAAAGAGGAAAAGAAAGAGACAAGAGAAAGAGGAAAAGAAAGAGACAAGAGAAAGAGGAAAAGAAAGAGACAAGAAAGTGAGGAAAAGAAACAGATAAAAGAGTGAGGAAAAAAGAGGCAAGAGAGCGAGGAAAAGAAAGAGAGAAGAGAGTCTGAACAAGAAAGATACGAGAGAGTGGGTGAAAGAAAGAGAGAAGAGAGTGAAGAAAAGAAAGAGACAAGAGAGTGAGGAAAAAAGAAAGAGACAAGAGAGTGAGTGAAAGAAAGAAAGAAGAGAGTCGGGAAATAAAAGAGAGCAACAAAAAGGAAATAAACAAAATTGCACCAGAGGAAAAAAAAATGGCGAAGGTAAATGAAAGAAAAGAAACATATCTGGTAAATAGGAGAGTAAAAGGCGGAGGAAATAAAATTAGTTGCATTGGGTGAGGAGAGAAAGCAAATAGAGGGAGGGAAGGAGAGACACATGAGACAAAGAAATAGGAATGTAATAATTTGATTAGATGGTGGTCCGATTAAAACAATCACAACTTGAAGGATTTAGAAAAGACCTGTAAAATGGACCACTAGAAACTCAAATAAATAGTATTATCTATTTATTTATTTTTTATCAAATATTGGTTCGATTAAACGAGGAACGAACTTCTTCCTCTGGAATGGATTGATAAAAAAAACATAGAATTAATAAATGCAAATAGAATGATTAATCATATTTTTGGTAGTATTAAAAGTATTCACACAGTTCGAAGAACGCGACGTTTACCATTATGATATTGTAACCCACGAATCATTTTTTTTCCGTCTTTTTTTTCTTTCCGTCTTTTATTCTGAGTCTTTTTCTTTGTTTCTTTCTTTGAAGACGACCTTCTCCTCGGGCTATACGTATCATTGCTCTAGCTAGTTGCCCTAACAAACGCCTTCTTTCCTTTTCAAAGGTGTATTCTCCTCACTTGAAAAGGCTAGAAAATAAAATGGCAGATATTGCTCCAAAATATTCAATTGACATCCGACGACCTTTGAAGACCCAACCAGTCTTTTTCCCATCTAGCAAGCCAGCGGCAATGCCATTTAACTTTCAGAAATGCTATTTTGCCCAAATTCGCTTGCATATTCTGCGAGAGAATTCCTTGCTGTCGGCAAAATATGACGATGAAAACCTGCCGTGTTCCATTGGTATTTTTTAAAAAATTCTTTCCCTATCCTAACGACAATTTTATTTCTATTTTTCTTTATACCTTCCTTCATATATTCCTTCCTTCCTTCCTTCCTTCCTTCCTTCCTTCCTTCCTTCCTTCCTTCCTATATTCCTTCCTTCTTTCTTTTTTCTTTCTTTCTTTCTTTTTTCTTTCTTTTCTACTTTTTTCCATCCTTTTCTTTGAGTTCTTCTTTTTCTTTCTTTTTCTACTTTTTCCTTCCTTCCTTCCTTCCTTCCTTCCTTCCTTCCTTCCTTCCTTCCTTCCTTCTGTTTTCTACTTTTTCCACCCTTTCTTGCTTCCCGTTTAATTTTCTTTCTTTTTTTTATCTACCTTTGCTTCGTTCGTTTCTTCCTTATATATTTTTTATTTTTTCGACTTTGTTCAAACCATGCTTCTATGCTTCTTTCTTTCTTTTTTCCTTCTTTTTTCTTTCTTTCTTTTATTGATTTTTCTACTTTTTCTTTTTTCCTTCATTTCATTCATTCTTTATTTTCTACATCCCCCCCTTTCCTTCATTCCGACTTTTTGCTTGTTTGTTTGTTACTTTCTTTGTTTCTTTGTTTGATTGTTTGTCTCTTTCTTTTCTACTTTTATCCATGCTCTCTTTCACCTTGTCTTTCTTTCACCCTTGTCTTTCTTTCTTTCTTTCTTTCTTTCTTTCTTTCTTTCTTTCTTTCTTTCTTTCTTTCTTTCTTTCTTCTCCACCCACTTTCTTTCTTTCTTTCTTTCTTTCTTTCTTTCTTTCTTTCTTTCTTTCTTTCTTTCTTTCTTTCTCCAGCCACTTTCTTTCTTTCTTTCTTTCTTTCTTTCTTTCTTTCTTTCTTTCTTTCTTTCTTTCTTCTCCACCCACTTTCATTCTTTCTTTCTTTCTTTTTTCTTTCTTTCTTTCTTTTTCTTTCTTTCTTTCTTTTCTTTCTTCTCCACCCACTTTCTTTCTTTTCTTTCTTTTTTCTTTCTTTCTTTCTTTCTTTCTTTCTTTCTTTCTTTCTTTCTTCACCCACTTTCTTTCTTTCTTTCTTTCTTTCTTTCTTTCTTTCTTTCTTTCTTTCTTTCTTTCTTCTCCACCCACTTTCTTTATTTCTTATTCTTCTTTTGTTTTTTCTAACATAGTTTATTTCTTTGGATTTTGCTTTTTCTTTATTCCACTTTCCTTTTTCATAATTTTCATGATTTTCATTCTCCCGTTATAAACTACTGACGTTTGACTTTTTTATTTTCACTTTCTGCTTTCGGCTTCTCTCTTTCTTTCCAATTTCTGTGTCATCTTTCTTTCCTATTTTCTTATTTTCTGCTTTCTTTCGACCTTTTCTTTATTTTAATCTTCGGTTACATTTTTTCTTTCAACTTCGATTTTACTTTGTAGCTAACTTCATTCTTCATTTCTTTCTATTTTTCTTCCTTTCTTTTGTCGTTCTTTCTATTTTCTACTTCTTTCTTTTTATCTTTCTTTTTTCTTTCATTCTTTTTTCGTTCTTTCTATTTTCTACGTCTTTCTTTTTATCTTTCTTTTTTCTTTCATTCTTTTTTCGTTCTTTCTATTTTCTACGTCTTTCTTTTTATCTTCCTCCCTTTCTTTCATTCTTTTTTCGTTCTTTCTATTTTCCACTTCTTTCTTTTTATCTTACTTCCTTTGTTTCATTCTTTTTTCGTTCTTTCTGTTTTCTGCTTCTTTCTTCCCTACATCTCGCGTTTTCGCTTTATTTCCATTCTCAGTTATTTTCTCCTTTTTTTCTCTCTAACTTTTCTTATACTCTCAACGTCTTCCTTTCTTTCTACTTTTACCAAAAATCACTCTTTCCTTTTTTTTTCAAATATTCTTGGTCTTTTTCTTTATTCTTTTTTAGTTTTCCTTCTTAATCAATCCCTCCTTTCTTCACGACGTCTTTTCTATTGCAATAAAAACCAGATGGTAAAAGGAAAAAGAAACATTTTTGCACACATAATTCTCGCTAAATTCAATGAGAGGAACACATTTGAATATCACAGTAACATTTTCCATAGCAAAAGCTAACAATTAGTTTGCAGTATTCAATTTTAAATGCCGTCAAATGTCGAAGTTAAAATCTTCAAATCGAAATGCACATTTCTAAATCTTTTTGTCTTTATTTTAAAGTTTGTGCCTTCTGTAGTTTGAAGGAATTGAGAGTTCAAAAGACAGAAATTCTAAAAAATATCGCCTCTGGATGCGAATTTTGGCAGTGAATATTTTCAGGGTAGAGATTTTTTTTTAATTTTATAGAGATGCTTCTAAAAGCTTCTTAAGTCAGAATTTAATTAAATCTCATTTGATCATGTGAGTACGATTATACACACACACACACACACACACACACACACACATATATATATATATATATATATATATATATAGCAGCATTAAAATATGAAGTAATCGGTAACGAAATTATATCTCAAGGTATGCAGGTATATATTTATCTAACACACACACACACACACACACACACACACACACACACACACACACACATATATATATATATATATATATATATATAAATGTATGTATACGGAAAAAGAAAAAAGCATACACACACACATATATATGCATACATATATCTGAATAAAAAAGGAAAGATATCTTAGCTCAATACAAAATGTTTTATATATATATATATATGTATATATATATATATATATATATATATATATATATATATATATATATATATATATAATAGATGTAATCGGAAAAAAAATAATAATAACTGTGACATTCCTATATTTATTGAACAATTTAGTTCATGCCACATTGACTGAAAAAACCTACCAGTACAAAAGAATTCTTCTATTACCATATTCGTACAAAAACGCACGATCTTAAAATTTAAAAATTCACCCTCAGCGTTGAGACCGCACGCTCCAAAAAAATTTCTTACAATTAACAATAACACATTTCTAAAAACATTTTTCAGATTACATCTATATTTTCGTTGTCTTCTTATTACCGAGAAGTTAAAAAATCAAACAAATCTATTTCCATATCTGAAGATGTCTGTAGGAACAGATGAAAGCTTATAAAAAACTAAAAAGACCTTATGCAACTGTAATTTATAAACAGGGATCATATCATTCATCTGCAGGTTCGGGGTTAATGTACTTTATTAAATTTGTTTGCGAGGATGTATTCTCGCCATTTAAATCATTAACTTCTATATCTGTTTTTTTTGTATGAATAATTCATGCAATGTAAATTGAACTGCACCACATACTTGATATATATATATATATATATATATATATATATATATATATATATATATATATATATATATATATTGTTATCCATCTCAGATCTTGTTAAAAGTCAGGGTAGAAACAGTCAATCAAATATTTAATTTTACTTGTTCCATACTATATATATATATATATATAGTATTTATATATATGTAAATTTACATTGAGCACTATTTTGTAAAAAATAAAAATATCTATAAGAACACCGGATTTTATATCTTACTGTTCTTTTCTTTTATTTATATATATATAGTATATATATATATATATATATATATATATATATATATATATATATATATATATATATATATATATATATATATATATATATATATATATATACATACATATATATGCTATATCGTTTGAAATGTAATCATAGTATAAATCGATATTTAGGAAAAGCATACTAAAGTTCTACATATATATATACAAACGTATTGAACACACCCACACACGTATCTATACACGCTCATGTATACATATACATATGTATATATTTTACCGTAGAAATGTCTTAATGCAACCGTAAGTTCTATACTTGGAGTTTCTTATCTTGCATATGTCGCTTGTGGAAATCTCTGTCGGGGTTCCTACGTTCTAGTCAACTTTTTTTTCAAGAAAAATTAAATATAAAACTTAACCCTGTCACAGTGTCAATCACTTTTAAAGAAACTTGTATCAAAAGAGGGTTTGCTGGCCAAATATACGATTATATATATATATATGTGCATCTGTCTATCGAAGTTTTTACTATTTATTCATCAACAAATCCATATTTGTTATATCTATATGACTGTGCTTATGCATATAGAACCATTTTGATTACAAATGATATATATATAAACTATTACTGTATTCGAACTATAATATAAACGAAACTATGCACACACGCAAACACACACATATATATGCATACACACACACACATATATATATATATATATATAGTGATTTTCCAAGCGATGCTTAGATGTGGCACTAGGTCGAAAGTAACAGGGTAGCCAGTAAGGATCGAACTCACTACTCAATCGTAATTGTTCTAACGAGACAAGCTTGCTAACCATTACGCCGTCGCGATGGATGGATGTATGTATGTATGTATGTATGTATGTATGTATGTATGTATGTATGTATGTATGTATGTATGTATGTATGTATGTATATGTATGTATGTATGTAAAGCTAGATTGAATATAATTTTACCTAAACTGATCAGAATTTAAATGAAAATTGAAAGCGGCCGATAATTTTTTCAAAATTTACATTAGAATTTGTTTATTGTTAAATCAATATTTATTCATTTAAACCAATATCTATTTATTAAAAATAAAAAACGTTTCCACCAGTAATTTACGGCACAAAGGTTAAGTGAAATGATATCTATAGATATGAGTAGGTTGATATATATATATATATATATATATATATATATATATATATAGATAGATAGATAGATAGATAAGAACAAACCGAAATAGCTAGCTAGCTAGATATGAACAAACAGAAATAGATATTTAGTTGGATAGATAGTTAGACAGCTAGGCAAGACTGACAGACAGATATCGCAAGATAGATCGATCGATCGATCGATAGTGAGAGATAGCGAATGAGAATACACACCCAGACTTATATATCTGACCTCTATCTGCCGTGAACATCCACACACACACATATATATACATGTATACACACGCGTAATGCACACTTATTATTAATTAAAAAAAAAAAACTAAATGGGGCGTCTAGTTGAAATACAAAGTGTCCAAAATTATCATTTTGAATTAATAAAAAATTCGCATTAGAAATAAAACCGTCAATTCTTAAGTAATACATGCACACACGCACGCACGCACGCACGCACACACACACACACACACACATATATATATATATATATATATAAAGACTGTTTAACGAAATCATGAAAAATGATAATGCTTTCTTGTTGAGGAAAATATGAATGTTATTTATTTCCGTTTCAAAATACATTTATCAAAGTGTGTTTCTATCTATCTATCTATCTATCTATCTATCTATCTATCTGTCTGTCTGTATGTCTGTGTGTCTTATGTGTCTATCTATCTAACCAGCTATTTATTTATGTCTATCTATTTATCTATCTATCGTTGTCTGTTCATATCTATCTATCTATCTATCTATCTATCTATCTATCTATCTATCTATCTATCTATCTGTCTGTCTGTATGTCTGTGTGTCTTATGTGTCTATCTATCTAACCAGCTATTTATTTATGTCTATCTATTTATCTATCTATCGTTGTCTGTTCATATCTATCTATCTATCTATCTATCTATCTATCTATCTATCGTTGTCTGTTCATATGTTCATATCTATCTATCTATCTATCTATCTATCTATTAGTTTCTTTATTTTTTGTTTATTCGTTTGAATCTATCTATCTATCTATCTATCTGTCTGTCTGTATGTCTGTGTGTCTTATGTGTCTATCTATCTAACCAGCTATTTATTTATGTCTATCTATTTATCTATCTATCGTTGTCTGTTCATATCTATCTATCTATCTATCTATCTATCTATCGTTGTCTGTTCATATCTATCTATCTATCTATCTATCTATCTATCTATCTATCTATTAGTTTCTTTATTTTTTGTTTATTCGTTTGAATCTATCTATCTATCTATCTATCTACTTTAATCAGTTCATACTTATCACTATTTAATTTCAATTTTCTCATTCTTTCTTTCTTTCTTTCTTTCTTTCTTTCTTTCTCGGCCTCTTCATTATCTATCATCATTTCACGACTTTCTTTCTCTATCCGCCACTCCTGCTCATATCTATCTATCTATCTATCTATCTATCTATCTATCTATCTAAGTCTTTTAATATCTTTCTACCTTGTATTATTTGCCTTGTGTTTTTGTGAATGTGCGTGTTTTGCCTCCATGTGTGCGTATTTCGTCAATGTGCTTATGCGTAGTTGTGTACGCGTGTCTTTTCCCAAATTTTCACATCTATCACGAAATACACTTAAATATTTCAGTCTACTTAATGATATAATTATATAAATTCTTTATATTTCGGTTCAAATTTAGAAAAGACTAAAATTTGATTTGTACCGAATGATCGCAGAACCAAAGAAATAATAAAAATAATTCTTATGATATGCTAATATATGCATAAAACAAAGAATATATATATATATATATATATATATATATAAAATAGAATAAACAATACGAAAAAAATTATTTATCACAATTCTTTTTTTAAACTTTACATTCTCAGGGATTTTTTTTTAATAAAACGAACTGATTCTAAAAACCCTAACTTTCCACTGCGTACAAAAGAAATCATTTGACACGGCTTTTCTTAGTTACTTTTCCTTCTCTGTGTCTGTTGTGGGGACCTACCTACAAATGGAGTCTTCCACACCTATATAATATGGCTACCACCTCTGAGTAGAGGACGACCGAGTGAGGGTCACTGAGTCAGGACACCAGTGAGAGAAAGTACTCTCCAGTTTACATTTACCTTTCTACTACGTTTCCGAGAATATACTATTTAACCTTATATACGGGTCCGTGTTATCTTTCTATGGTTCTACCCCATAACAACTGGCGACGAGGATGAGATCCGTGTTTGACAAATTAATTCCCAAACAGGCAAAAATATGTAAGACCGAAAAAGGACCAAAAAAAAAAAAAAAAAAAAAAAACGATTTCTTCCAGGTCAGAAAATCTTTTAAAAAAGTTTTCAGAAGAATATGCCGTACTGGGAGGAGGGCACGATCACTTGAAGGATCGTCGAGATGGTGTATATAATACAAGGACCAAGACATACCCACAAAAGACATATTAATCAAATTAAAAAAAAAAACGGCATGAAATAGATTCTAACAGCATACAGGATGAAGTGGAAGAACCCATCGAGATCATTTACGATACATTTGACCTCGCCCCCCCCCCCCACAACATACGCCTGAACAACGAAAGTCAGGGAAAAAGAGGAAATTTACTGAACCTTTAACTATCAACCCCAAAAAGAAAAGGTATTAAATTTCTGGGAAGTAATAAACCCTTTTTACCGAGTAAAAAGCTTGGGAGGGGGGTGTTGTGGAGACCTTCCTACAAATGGACTCTTCCACACCTATATAATATGGCTACCAACTCTGAGTAAAGGGGAGTCACCAAGTGAGGGTCACCCAGTAGTAACCATAGAGTGAGTGAATGAGTGAGTCAGGACACTAGTGAAAGAGAGTACTCTCCAGTCCACATTTACCTTTTGTACTACGTTTACGAGAATATACTATTTAACCTTATATTCGGGTCCGTGTTATCTTTCTATGGTTCTACACCATAACAGGGTCTATAAATGACTGTAATGCTATATCTACACAATTTAATGACGATTCTACTGTCATCAGGCAGTGCTTACAATGTGCGTTCAAAAATTATCCGCCTTTATGTTTTCACGCCGAAACTTATGCCGCGTCGGCAAAATCCTTTCCGTGGGAGGTGACCCCACCCTTTCCCTGAAAATGTTCGTGCCGTAGTCCGCGTCCGTTACCGGGTGTTACGCCCAGAGTGCAGACCTGTAGTGCGCGCTCGTCGAATTGTCTTATTTTACGCAAGATAACCGAATGTATCAAGCAGGGATATTTTATTAAGTTTTACGAAAATATTAGTTATTGTTATGGTCCGGTTCCTCTAACCACGGAGATAGTCCAACGTAGAACCAATAAAGAAGAACTCGAACACAGGTATGGAATAACACAGATATATTAGAAACAGTAATATATACAGAGAAGTAGAAAGTGTTAGTACGAACAATCAGGTTTAGTAGTAATTGTTTGAACGCGACTCTGTTTCGGGCTGTCTCTGACTCGGCTGACTGACTCGCTCTGACTGACTGACAGACTCCTGACGGACTTCACTCCAGACTTCAGACTTCACTACAGACTTCAAACTGAACGGTATTTAGTCACCCCCACACGAGGGCATCATGTGGCACAAGGCCGGTTTAACGTGGGATCTCTGAACCCGTAGGCTCGGCCAAAAATATGCCCTTTGAACCCGTATAAACGGGTTCAGGGTCGGTTTACCTCTCCGAAAGAGACTCCGCCCTTCGGTGTAGCCTCGTTCGGGTTCCTCCCCGTCCGAAGGCAGAGAGTTCAACCGATCAGCCGATCAGCCGGTCGCCCGACTTCGGACTGAACTCCCTGCTTCCTCTTGAGGCGCAGTATTTATTACGTATGGAATAGTCCATTATGTTATTATGGGTAAGGTCACATAACCGTTATACTCAAGCTCACACAATCCAGAAGATACAGCAGTTCTTTGGCGATGATGACATGACCAAAGCTCAGATCGAGGAATGTTACAA
>CAHIKZ030003633.1:2722500-2727500 GCA_903632075.3 Acanthosepion pharaonis
CCATTAAATGACTCAGGGATGTATTTCAGCTTGAAGTGACTACACCAGTCTACTTGAGCGTCAGACCACTTTGCACGCTAACCAATATTCTACAGTTAGCTATTTTAAATTTTTTCATAATAGATAATTAAATTAATTTTATTGTTCTGGTTAACGATGATTGTTTATTTCTTTATAATGTTTCTGGGGAAAAATTCGTTCTGCATGTAGTTAACTCGAAATTGATTGTTTTATAGAAAATGTTTTTATTTAGGAAATATTTCATGTGGCACTATGCCAAAAGGATGGGGTGGATTGAGGTTTTGTCGTCACTGACTACCCTACACTTAGTTAATCTGGTTCACGACCCATTCATTCATTACGATTTACTCATACATCACAAGAACACTTTCATCGTAATTCAGTTCAACACATAACATAATATCCACAGAGATCCTACTAAAACATTCATGACATGAAAATATATACACTTTTTTTTTATATAGAAAATGTTAATATTAATGTTTTTATCTGTATGGCCAATGTTGCTATTGGTTACCTTAGAAAGAAATAGTCTAATTTGGTGATCTATGAGGTAATTTGGAAAACCGTTATTAACTAGCGTCTATTTTACGTTGCTGAGTTCTATAAAGAAGAATGGACGAGAAGAGAAATTCTCATGCGCTCTCTTGAGGATTTTTTTTATAGTGGACATTCACTAGTAAAATTACGTTTACAAGTGTTTCTAATTGTAGGTTTCTATATAACGAAGTAGCGAATGTGCTATGACTAAATATATATTTGCGCGTGTTTGTGAGTGTGTTTGTATGTGTGTTTGTGTGTGTGTGTGTTAATGTGCATATAGCAACATTTTTACGCTTATTTACCTTTATATCCACTTCATTACAATAACTGTGCATGCTACATATAAGCGTATGTAAAATATCTTTTAATAGACATTATTATTTATACATCTATATATCTATTCTTGTATATACGTATCTATATTTATACCTATATATACCTATATATTTCTTCTCGTATATTTGTATCGTCTTTTCTTAAAGTAATAACGAGATCATCTTTGCTCCATTTTCTTTTTTTTTTTTTGTCATGATGGAAATAAACGTCAATAATGAAAAGGAAAAGTACATAAACAAAATGGCGTCGAACGGACGACACTCTTTCATTGAAGGTAAACACCTTGCCCTCCCGAGGCTGGAAATTTGAGGAAAACAAAAGCCATTAAAAATTAAACTCCTTCTTTCCTGCGTACACTCCTGAATTATATATCAGTCAGGTGTGGCGTAAATAAAGAAATTTTGTCGTTAGCGAAAAAAAAACTCATTTAAACTTTCAACTCGTAGAAGATCGCCCTTAGCAGTTGAACCCAAAACACTGAGTCACCGAACCTCTCATTACATACCTTGGTACACAAAAGAAATAATGACTTTGATGCTTGCATTCTGACAATATTAATAATAGTAGTGAAATATATATATATATATATATATATATATATATATATATATATATATATATATTTATTATTAATATATATATATATATATATATATATATATATATATATATATATATATATATATATATGCATGTATATATATATACATAAAGAAAGGAATTGATATTAATTCGAGCGATTTTTATTACTTAAACGTTCATTTTATAGGATAATTGTATTTGAGAAGACACTTCCTTTATTTATTAAACAGTGGATGTATTTATTTTCGTCTACCGGCCTGAATATTCGAGAAAGAAATATGCGGTCTCCGGCTAGATTCGAACATCCGTTCCCTAGGGGAAACCCTAATTAGATCTGACGTGGTTTGACAAAGTAAAGTTGGATGCTGCCATTAAACACACACACACACACACACACACACACACACACACATACACACACACACATATACGCATACACACACACATACATATATATATATATATATACATATACACACACACACACACACATATATATATATATATATATATATATATATATATAAAGAAATATATCTAATATCTTTTGTTCTATTACATTGAGCACTATTTATTAATACTAAAACTCTATAAAAGGATAGCATATATATATGTATATATATATATACACACACACACACACACACACACACATATATATATATATATATATATATATATATATATATATATATATACAAATGTAAAAGAACGAAGTAAAGCAATAAATATTTTTTATGCATACATGTGTGTCTGTGAGTGTGTGTGTTATTTTGCAAATAGATACTAATATTTGAGTAGACGCCCTGTTTTTATTTACGCATTAAACAGTATATTTATTTAGTCCATGAATGCATTTATTATTAACTATATTAAGTATTTCTGTTTGTCTATATATATATATATATATATATATATATATATATATATATATATATATATATATATATATAGATAGATAGATAGATAGATAGATAACTAGACTGTTTTCGAAAAACCCTCGAATTTTTGATTTGCTAATCAAATCAATCTCGAGGGAAAAAAGGTTTTAAAAAAGAAAGAGCTACAAACATGGACTTCTGCTGACAAAAAAAATCGCACAGATGCAGGTCTGAAGCCAAAGAAAAAACCCTGATACGAGTAACAACTAACAAAAAGACCTCAATACAACCGTAGAGCAGACCTAGATACACCTAGTGAGCCAGACAAACATACCTAGGTTTCAATTTAAACGGATCGTCAGGGAAAGTTTGGCACATATACTGTATATATATATATATATATATATATATATATATATATATATATATATATATATATATATACTATATATTTCTGCGTATAAGATGTCCTTTAGATCTTAAAAATTATTCCCTACCAAGAAAAAAAAAAAATTAAATTAAAAAAAAATAAAAATAGGGTGTCGTCTAGTACAACATTTACAAAGAGCCAACCTTAAATCTTCTGGTGCATCGGCACAGGTTAGTAGGCTAGTATGCTTGCGCCATGGATCGCTGTAGGCTGACAAATGGCTCGATATGGTAACTACAGTTGTAAATATTTCTAGTTGAAACAATTCCCATTATAATGCTGTAGTACAGTTACAAATATAATAAAATTAGTTTTCCTTCTTGATTGCACATTAATATTCTGCAGATGATTACACAAAAATTTGCAAAAGTTCCGCTGAGCAACATGCATAAGTAACGTAAATAAATATTATGTTCCTGATTTGCAAAGCTATGTCTGCGTTCACACCAACCATTATTTCCAATAGTAGTGCTAAATAACTATGTTTAAGCTAACATAAAACCTATATTTCTAATTAAAATTCATTATCATTGTGCTGCTATATAGCAACAACATTTTTAAGTGACGTATATTATACGGAATCGTAATTCCCCATGTATAATACTCCTTCATTTATTATACGCGCCCTTAAATTATGCTGAAGTTGTGGGAAAATGCTTCTACTCACGCATAATACGAACCCCTTGTTTGGTAAATGTTGTGACAAAGTAAATGTTTAAAAAAATAACAAAACAAGTCTTACAGATATATCATATATTAAACAGTAAGTACAACACGACTAGTGAGTGTGTGTCAGTTGACCTAGCGTTCAATCTATTCGACTGTTCCCCCAAGGCCTTCTCTCCTACTAATTTTATAGTAGGCGGAAGAGTCTAACATAGATCTTTAGTGAGAGGACACCACAACAGTAATCGAACCCTATAAATTGTACCTCTACAATTTTATTACGGCTAGCGTTTCCTACTCTTATTATAAAATTATTTTAAACATAGAATAATATTATTCTAATTTAGTTTTATGATAATTCTTATTTTATTTTACATTTGTAAGTATTGTTAGGTCTATATGATTGTATTTGATATGCTTATGGGGTCGCAATCGCCGAATGTTAGTGTCAAATTGTCGTATGTTTGCGTTGAGTAGTCATTTCGCAAATGAAAGTGACTTATGAAACGGCAATATTTTAAAGATTTTTTGTAGCTGTGCATAATACGCACTTCTAAATTTGCTTGTTATTCTTTTAGAATAGAAACGTATTATTATTACGGTATTTTTTGCGATGATACTCAGCAAAACATTTAAGATGCCATAAAATCTTTATATCTCATTACAGAATAAAAAAATAAGACACCAACATGTATAATTAAAACCCTTCTAATTTACTATGATTATCACCATCTGATGCAATGAGATCATCATAAACATCGTCATTTACAGTTTCATCATATGGGTCCCAATCGGTCGTCTTATACTACAGGTATCAGATGATATCAGATTTACCAAGATTTTGGACCTCGTCTTATCTGTCGTTCGCCTTATACGTGGCATAAATATTTACCCATTATTTAAACGTAAATTGTCACTTGCCTATTCGTAAGAATAGTTACAAATTTTGCGTAAGTCTCCTTAGTATCCCTTTGTTTTATCATTTACATTTTAATTAAATATGGTGGATCAAACAATATCTGTTTGCTCATCAATGTATAAGTACTTGTTGAATATATTATACAATTTAGAAAAATTCTAATTTAATATGTGTTGTCAATCAATCGGCGTCATCGCACAAGTGGATTTTAATTTAACAAAATTTACATAAGCGAGACGAAACCTTATTCATAATGAGCAGCAGAAAGATTTTAATTTAACAAAATCTACATAAGAGAGACAAAACCTTATTTATACTGAGCAGCAGAAAGATTTTAATTAAACAAAATTTACGTCAGAGAGACGAAACCTTATTCATACTGAGCCACAGAAAGATTTAATTAAACAAAATCTACATAAGCGAGACGAAACCTTATTCATACTGAGCAACAGAAAGATTTAAATTTAACAAAAACTTACATAGGAGAGACGAAACCTTATTAATACTGAGCAACAGAAAGATTTAAATTTAACAAAATTTATATAAGAGAGACGAAACCTTATTTATAATGAGCAGCAGAAAGATTTTAATTAAACAAATCTTTCATAAGTGAGACGAAACC
>CAHIKZ030003633.1:2735000-2750000 GCA_903632075.3 Acanthosepion pharaonis
AGATTCACTCATAAGGCTTGCGTCAATTCCGGGTATGGTCACCTCTTTGATAAAACGACTCGGGTAAGTTTCTCAGCATTGTCTCGCGGTCTTAATAGTAACACCCTAAACATTCGGCCCACAAAAATAAGATAAAATAATAATAATAATAATAATAATAATAATAATAATAATAATAATAAGAAGAAGAAGAAGAAGAAGAAGAAGAAATTTAATCAGTAATACAGGAAGCCGACAAATTCAAACGGGAAGTGCGTAAAGAAGTGCAAGTAAACCATATAACACATATTGCAACGGCAAAGAACCTAAAAATGTACCAAATGCAGAAAAAATGGCAATACAAACAAGATGATCAATACTTTGCCCGTACCAGACAAACTGATATAGACAAGCCGCTTACCTATTAGTGGTTATCTAATAGAGTGTTAAATTCCGAAACCGAAGGTTTTAGTCTAGCAATTAAGCGATTACCAAGGACTGAAAGTTGTGTCAAACTGAAATGCAGATTTTGTGATAAATATTCACAAACAATTGATCCTTTTGCATCTGGTTTTCTAGTGATTAGCACCAACTGAATACACAAATAGGCATGACAGAGTGGGCCAATATCTGTACTGGAAAATATGCAACTTTTACAGGAAAGAAACCACACCGGGACTGTAACAATTTTATGGGACTTTACAATACACACAGACAGAATAATCAAATCTAATCGGCTAAACATTGTGATCCAAGAAAAACAGAATGAGCTTTCTTATTGACATAGAAGTCATTGCAGATTGTAATTTATCTTCGAAGATCTTCAAAATCTATCACAGTACAAGGATCTTGAAGTATAAATTTTGAAAATGTGGCACATGAGAACATCAGTAATTCCAGATGTAGTTGGAACACTCGTATTGATTGGGAAATCGTCTAATAGAATTATTGAAGGGAACCCTGGTAGCCTATGCCATAAAGAAATACAAAAAATGTACTTGAAGGGAGTTCCACAAGCGAGGAAAGAAACTGTTAGTATAGAATTTACGGCTACATCTTACCATCTCAACTGTAAATTGATGAGATCTCGATGCTAGTCTAGTACTACGTTTAAATGAAAAAAACTCTATGTACCATAGCGTAGAGCTCATTCGAACAATTACCATGAGATTATTCATAGAAAAGACACAGTGAGGCAACCTTACGGCGGCGGGAAAGTGACTAGAGCCGATCCGCCAGATCAGGACCAATAATATTGCTGATTCTTCTTTGGAATTTGTCAAGGAGCTCAAGGTAAATAGCAGGGACATCCGTCCATATTTGGAAGAAAAGATTCTAAGAATAGATGAATGGATGATTCTGGAGAGAAAAATGTTATCATCTGGCACAGGGAACAAGCATTCTAACATCATGATCTTGCAGGCCTCAGCCGAGATTGAACTCACCAATACTTTGATTGGTGTAGTTCATAATCTTGTCAAATAGCTGAATTTTGATGCTTCGCTAGGCTATCAAGGGTGTTTTTTATCGTGACACCAACACTAAATGGATTGCCAACCAAGGCTCAGAGAGACTCCATTCACCCTCCTCTAAGAGAAGGTTTGAATTCAGAGTTTTCCTTCTCCTAGACCAGTTGCCATCCAAGGCTATATAACCCAGTCTGTCCTGCTATTTACCCATAGCTGGAGGGAGAAGAAAGAGGATTCACACCTTTCCCAAGTGTCTTAGCACGTAAGTGAATGTAATGGATTCGACTGGAATTCGAACTCAGCTCTCCGATTCCTCAATCCAAGCCGCTATCCATTACTCCACCGTGCCTCCTAACGATGGATTCAATATATTCTTTCAACTTCATGTCAGATGGGAACGTTAGAAGACGCAACGAATCACTTTCCTCGAGGTTAACATCAGACATGCTGATGGAAGGCAGAGAAGGGCCTCTCAAATAATTGAGAGATATTTAGTTTTAAAGGCATTAAAATTAACGAGCCATCTTTTGCCCCAAGCAGCTTGAGGCCATTTTAGACATTAATTGAGCATCAATGACTTGCGCTTAAACAGCGTCACCAACATTTTACTTATATAGACCATAGCACAATAATATTATAGATAATAATAATAATCAACTAATCAACTAACGGAAAATTACAAGATGAGCAAAATCACCATCGTATTACGCACCTTTAACATGCATGCCTCTACTCCGGTTAGGTTTCATTCGCGTTGATTACTATTACAACCGTTTTCTTAAAACAGGGGATGTTTGTATTTTTTGTCGATTGTTTATATTTTTATACTTGTATAGAATTTTTCGACATAACTTGATGAAGACAGACATACTGCCGAAATATTTTTGATAATTTTCAAACACTGTTTTTTTTTTCTGTTTCTTTTCTTCTCTTCTGGAAGAGTTACGTCAGCCATTTTGTTTTTTTAATAATAATAATAATAATAATAATAATAATAATAAAAATAATAACTAATTTTCCTATTTTAGTTTTCTGATGAATCTTAATTCTTAAGTTAAATATTGAATAAGCTCATAAATTCACCTATCGCATCGTTAAATATTTGAGTTCAACTGTAATAAAAAAATATTGCAACAACAATCATAAATATGAATGCGGGTGTTTATTTTAAGAACTGGGTGCAAATAAAAAGATTGGAAATTGAAAACATTTTCCATTTTACCGAATCAGCCATTAAACGCTTTTATCACTCTTTCTTTCTTTCTTTCTTTCTTTCTTTCTTTCTTTCTTTCTCCAAGAGGTGTCTTTTCCCGCTCTTTCCACGCGATCAAAACGGAATAGTTCATTATTTATGAAGTATTGGCAGGGCGTAACGGTCGTGCAAACTAACGTAGGTGGGGAACAATCGCATTTATAATAGGATGATAATCATAGCTTTGGCAATGAGGGTCAAAAAGAGCAAACAAATGTGTGTTATCAAATAACTTGCACCACTAAAAATAATTTAAAAAAAAAAACATAGTTAGGGGTACTTCACATGCTTTGCGTACATTTCTCTCCTTTCAAAGAGACTCCCTGTGACCCCTTCTTTTCTGTCTGTCTTTAGTCCCCGTTTTGAACTAAACAGTAATAAATATGAATACAATGTAAAAAAAAAGAAAGTCTTTAATCACTTATTCTACATGGGTTATATCAAACACTTTGACGAAGACCACAGCGAGTTGAAGGCTCTCCTCAATACTGTAAAATGTTTCAGTGATATCATCAGTATTGATTTTCGGATTAAATAAATATGCAACTAAGGCACCTTTAACATGCATGCCTCTACGCTGGTTAGGTTTCATTCGCGTTGATTACCATTACAACCGTTTTCTTTAACACTCAAGACAGCGAGAATTACAGAAACACACCCAACGGATCTAGATATAGTCAAAAAGATTAGGGAACTGGAACGAGGAGAAGCCTATAAATACCAAAGAGTCCATGAAGGAGATGGAATACAGCATACCCAGGAGGGGAGAAAGTAAGAAGAGCATACTACAGGCGTGTGCGTCTGGTGTTAAATACAAAGTTGAATTTATAAAACAAAATATCAGCCATTAACATTTTGGCTGTCTCTGTGGTGCAATTGAGTATCTTTGATTGGACGACAGCCGACATTAATCCAATGGATTTCAAAACGAGAAAGCTTCTCACTTGCCACTGCATGTATCATCCTAAAGCTGATATTGATCGTCTGTAAGTACCCAGATCCGAAAGAGGCAGAGGATTAGTTCAACTAGAACTGTCTTACAAAACCAAAGCAATAGGTTTTCAAAGATACCTGGAAACTACAGAAGACTGACTGATGATATGCGTCAAAGAAAATAAAGGAAATAAGTTTTAAAATTTATTCAGTAATAAAGGAAGCCACCAAATTCAAAATGAAATTTCAAGTTGGTGAAAAAGTACAAGTAAACCGTAATGTACCTACTGAAGCGGCAAAGTACCTCAAAAGGAAATCAAAAGCAAATACAAAATAGCAAATTCAAAAGCGATCGCAAGATAAGCCTCTTCATGGTCAATACTCTGTCCATACCAAACAAGCTGATGTAGAAAAAACCCGTGCGCATCAGTGGCTATCTAGTGCAAGGTTTATAACTGAAACCGAAAGTTTTATTCTTGTTGCCAATGCTTGCTAAATAGAAATAACCAAGCACACATGCTGAAAAATATGTTAGCCCAAAATGCAGATTCTGCGATAAATATCCAGAAACAATTGATCATCTTGTATTGGCACGCACTGAAAATTAAACCCGGCATGACAGAGTTGAGACAATATCTGCATTTGAAAATATACAACCCTTACGAGAACGAAACTGCAAGAAACTGGTATGAACATCACACAAACCCGGTTACAGACATAGGTCTTAAACAATTGTATAGGAATTTACAAAACACACAGACATTGCTCATCGCAAAGACATCGCCATGACAAATCACAAAAAACAGAATGTGCTTTCTTATTGACTTGGCAATACCTGCAGACTGTAATGTATCGTTGAAAATCTTCAACAAATTACCAAAGTACAAGGACCTTAAAATTGAAATCTCAACAATTTCGCACTTGAGGACTTCATTGATTTCAGTTGTAGTTGGAGCCCACGGGTTGATTGGAAAAGGTTCCGATAGACTCAGTGGCTCTGGTGGCCCATGCCTTAAAGAAATTAAATATATATATATATACTCACAAATACAGCGCACACCTTACAAAGGACTTTATCTATGTAAATTTTTTTTTTTTAAATTTCTCACTGAGTAATGTTATGATACCATTTCTGACCTTAGGTCTCTGGTTGGGACCCGGAAAGAAATGAGTACGCAGCAGAAATCAAAGGAAATAATAATAATAATAATACTAATACTACTACTACTACTAATAATAATAATCATAATAATAACAACAGCAACAACTGATCTTAAAAACAAACAAAAAAACCCCAAAGAATTAATAAAAACGGAACTATATTTCCTGTATTTGAACGCGTTTTATATGTAAAAAGAATTTCTCTATATGAGCGCCATTTTTTCCTTAGCTCGATCCCCGACTAGAGCAAAGGTAATAAACGGCTCTTCATGTTGTTCAATGTGCTCAAAATTTAATTGTTGAAAATCAACATCAAGTTCTTTGTTTTCCTCGTGGTTTTATTTACACTGGAGTCGATAGACAAAGCACCTGGTAAGCGTTACATTACTCGAAAGAGATAATAAAATTTCATTTACCAATATTGTATAATCAAACACGACAAATAAAACCCTAAACACCATATATATATATATATATATATATATATATATATATATATATATATATATATATATATATATATTGTCAATTAGATGTTCTTGACAAAATATACGTAATGCCCCTGACCTCTCGCATGTCTCTGATCTTGTTTGCGAGTCGTCCGCGAACAGGCGTATGAAAAGGTTCACGCTCTGTACAAATGACCTGAAGTTGGTACCAGTTTAATTAAGAAAGCAAAACGTACCCCCGCGAGGAAGCAGACAATGGGAGGGTGTGGCAAATATAAATACAAAATTAAAGATAGAAAAAGAAAGGTAAACGCCACATACTATTTTTATATCAATATCATTATTCCGTTGATGAAGTAATATCAGCGAAAATAAAACATTAAAAAAAACCCCCAAAAAACAAACATCGATGGGTAAAAAAAAAAAGAAGAAAACAGAAAACTAAAAAAAAAATAAAAAAAATAATGTTACGATGAAAACAGAGGTAAATATTTTTATAACCCAGAAACTAATTCTCCGACTGTCTTTTTAGATGGTGCAAAGTTAGCAGACTATCTGTCATTTATCTCGTGGTTTATTAGAGGTAGCTAAGATGGCCGAAAGTAATGCAGAACAGATGGGGATCGAACTCACTAGTCAGACGTAATTGATCTAGCGAGACAAGCTTGCTAAAAATTACTACACATCGAACGGCCCCGATCACTATGTCTATAGTAGTTTATGAAAGGTAGATTACATGTGGCACAAGGCAGAAATTATTGAGCACCCAGTGAGGATCGTACTCCCTCGTAATTAATCTAAAGACACAAACTTGCTAAACATTACATCACGTCGAGGGCACCACGACGCGGTGTAATGGCTAGCAAGCTCAATTACAACTGAGTAGTGAGTTCGATCCTTACCGGGAGCCCCATAATTTCGGCCTTGTGCCAAATCTAAGCTACGCTTTGAAAATCGTAATTCCAACACGTTGTAGTGCCCCGAATATTATATATATATATATATATATATATATGAAGAAAAATATACTGAAAAAACAAACAAAAATCCTAATATGCGATTATGCTGTTTTAATGTTTAATGTCAACGTCGGGCGTTTCGTTCTAATAGACCATCTTCAGGACATATTCATAAAACTCAATTAACATAGACCATATACAATTCAACATGAAAAAGACGATGGACATAAAAGCAATACCAATCCAAACATGTTAATTATGGGTTATGAATATGTCCTGAAGATGGTCTATTAGACCGAAACGTCCGACGTTGCCATTAAACATTAAGACAGCATAATCGCAGATTAAGATTTTTGTTTGTTTTTTCAGTATATTTTTCTTCATACAGTCGGATCTATATCCATATATTTGCTTACACACACACACATATATATATATATATATATATATATATATATATATATATATATATATAGGGATTTTACTAAGCATAGCTTAGATGTAGTACAAGGGCGAAAATATGGAGCACCTAATGAGTATCCAGATGAGTGGTAATTGATCTAGCGAGACAAGCTTGCTAACCATTACACCATTTCGAAGTACTCCGACTGTCATCCGTCCTAAGTATGACGATAATCTAGATCCGAGTCCTGGGTAAGTAATGCCCCGAATATCATATATATAATGATTTACTAAGCATATCTTAGATGTGGCACAAGGCCGAAAGTGTGGATCACCCAGTGATGATCGAGTAGTAACTAATCTAGCGAGACAAGCTTGCTAACCATTACACCACTTCGAAGTACCCCGACTGTCATCCGTCCTGGGTATGACGATAAACTAGATGCGAGTCCTGGGTAAGACGATAAACTACATCTGGCATCCAGGCCTTTGATCAGAGGGTTTTGAGAAGCCTGAAACTATCTCTTAATTGGCTGGTGTTTCCAGCTCTACCTTGACCCTGTGTGGTAGCACCTGTCAGGGTCTCAGTTATAGGCAAATAGTTAAGCCCCCAAGAGGGGTTAAAACATTATGAAAGTACAAAATAGGTTTTAATACGAGCAATACATTTCTGGAAAATTTGTTACCATTAATACATTTTTGAAAAAAAAAAAAATTGCCAGCAATACGATTTAAAAGAAATATTACCAGCAATAAAAATCTTGTCAGCATTAAATAACATATTGAGTTTGATATGCCGTAAAACAAACCAGACCAAACCAACCGTCATCTATTTAAATAGCTTGGTCCCCAATAATTTCAGTCTTGTGCCACATCTAAGCTACGTTTAGAAAATGCATAAAATAGATGTTAATATGACTAAACTATGACTATTAACATTTCGATAAAAGATCCATTTTTCGTCGCCAGTCACCAGTCTATGCAAAATAGGTGAAACAAGTTGGCGAGAATGGAGAGAAGAGCAGATGTCAACTCGGGATTTGAGGTTGTTTTCAGACAATTCATGAGGCAGCCATTTTCCAAGTTTAGGAACTTTCCCAAGTTTTTGAAGATGACGATGAGCAGTTGTATGGTTTGAACTGAGAACCACTGCCAATTCCTCAACTGATAAAGCAGGATTTTCTTCAAGGGTTGCTTCAAGAATCTTTTCATCAAACTCAACTGGACGTCTGGTTCGATCCTTAACTTCAAGGGTGAAATCTCTACCTCTGAATTTTGCAAACCATCCTCTGCAAGTTCTTTCATTCACACATTCCTCTCCATAAACTGAGTGAATGTTTCTAGCCGCTTTTTCTGCTTAGTTTCCTTTCTTGAACTCATAAAGCATAATGTGCCTCAAATGATTCTTGGGTACTTCCATGTTAGCAGGGTTTTAATCAAACAAAATTTAATTTTATTCTTCTCGGAAATAAAATTTGATCACTTTAAATGCATCTAAACATAAAAATAATGTTCAACTCCATTAGACATTATAAAATACTCTTTAAATTTCGTTCATTTTAACAAAAAGAACTTATGGGATGAACTGATATAAAAAAAAATTACAAACTATCTATTTATCGGAAAATTACCGACAATAACTATTTATAGGAAAATTACCAATAATATCAGTTAATAGTAAAATCATCCACAATACATCAACCAACATGTCATTAATCCATATGATTTTCTACACTTTCTTAAAGATATCAAACTGTGTATATCATAGGTTAAAAAAAAACTACAACATAAAACGTATGGTGTATCTAGTAATAATGTTCACAACTATGAAAGCAGAATAACCTCTCTCTATATATAATAACGTATATCATATTTTAATAACTTCAAATTTGGCACGGTGGAGTAATGGATAGCGGATTGAGGAATCGCAGAGCCTAGTTCGATTTCCAGTCGAATCCATTAGATTCACTTACGTGCTAATACCCTTGGGAAAGGTATGAATCCTCTTCCCTCCCTCCAGCTATGGGTAAAATAGCAGGACAGACTGGGTTCTATAGCCTTGATGGCAACTGGTCTAGAGAAGGACGACTCTGAATTCAAAAACCTGCGGAGGGTCGTTTGGGAACCTTGTGGCACTCGGTGCACCAGGTCTCTGTATTCGTCCCTTCAAAAGTGTGAATGGTCCTGCACGAAGCCTTCACCACTATAATCAAATCTCATGTGCCGGTGTCGGGCTGTCGGTTTCCTGGAAACTGATCTGTTTTGACCCTCATACGTCGAATCTCGACCGGAGAGTCGACTATATATATATATATATATATATACATATATTTTTTTAATCATTTCACCCCAAGCAAGTGGCAAGCCACTGGCACATAAGGGGTTGCAGAAGATTTGGAGCGAGAGCAGATAAGAGTGATAGAGGAAAGGAGAAGGAGAAGGATAGTGGATAGATCAAGGCATCTGGAGATGTCGATTGATATTACATTTGAATAATTTGAGATTATATCTATCAGGGAAACAGGAATAGGGCAGGGAGTTCCACAAGCGATAGGTGCGAGATATGAAGCTATTGGAGTAGAAGAGACGGCTACATTTAAAAGTTTCTACAGTGTAAGGGTGAGAGCGGGATGCCAGCCTCGTAGGGCGCTTGAATTCATGAAGTCTGGGAACCAGCGAAAGCAGCCCATCAGTGCAATTACCATGGAAGTATTTGTAAAAAATGACAGATGGGTAGGGGAGTGACGGCACGTCTGTGAGAGAGCGACTGCAGACAAGATGCCAGATCAGGGCCAATTGTATTGCATATCTGTCTCTGGATCTTATCAAGAACCCCGAGACAAACAAGGGGCTCCAGACCATATATGGCAGCAATACTCCATGCAAGGGCGAATTGTTGATTTGTAGATATGAAGGATCGATTCCGGAGAGAAAAATTTATTCAGTGTTACCAAGAAAATTAAATTTCGGCATTAAATGACCCATAAGGATGTTGATATACCGTTAAACAAACACATCACATCAAATCACTCTAATGTAAAGTGAACACACGTATAAAACTAAACCTATGATTACTTTTCTCTCGAAATTGGTATTGAAACATAATTGTCATTATCTAGCGATTTTTAATATACTAAAATGAATAATATTTACCTCTACTCCATATTGAACCCTCTTTTAAATTAAATGTTAAGTACAGTGGAATTATATATTATAATAAGACCGACCAGTCATCTCTCTGTAAGGAGAAGGGGCAGTTGATATGCATAAATATAATTTGATTTTAATGCTTTATATCTTATTTCCATATAAACTTAGTCTGACTTTGCATATTATTTAGTCATTGTGCACATTTTTTGTCTTCGACTTTTACTCTGATGTGAGAGGGGCGATAATCCAGTTCGCCATTTTTACAGAGAGAAGGTTGGTCGGTCTTAATATATATTGATTCCAAATAATACCGGTATTAATCATACTCAGCACTCAGAACGCATTCGAGTTATATGACCAAGCACACTGCTTGTTGTTGAGCCCTCTCTGAATCTGATTAAATAAGCTATATAAAGTGTACGCATTTTTCTTATGAACATCGGCTGGTAATTTTTGGTTGGTCTGTGTCTCTAATCTTTTGACTCGTTCTGCCTACATAATCAGAAGTAAAAACCGTAAAAATTGGTTCTTTTTGCTATGAATGTCCTTTTGATATGTTTCCTATTATTGGTCTAATATATATATATATATATATATATATATATATATATATAAAGGAAAACGCGTGTGGAAAGCAAAGAAAGAAATAATCTTCAAACGCAACTCTACAAATTTAAATAAATTAGTATTTGTTTCCTTTCAAATTAAAAAAAAAGAACTACAAATACCATCACGGATCAAAGTCTCACAAAAATATTGTATTTTTTGTTTTAACAAAACAACATAATTCTTTGAATTCCTATTCCTAAGAAACAATAGAGTCGCGTATTTACTTTGTTTTATGAATGCGTGTAATTTTTCACCAGTCAGGCAGTCAGCTAATTGCTACTAATGATATTTTTTTGGCAGACATAACTCCGTAGATTGATTAATTTACTTCAAAACGTCAAGTCTATTGCAAGATCGAGGGAGGGTCGGCGGAATATCAACACGAGCGCAGCCTTTGTTGCGGGGAGCCCACAATTTTTGGCCCTAACTCATATGCAGATGTTTCGTTTCCTACTTTGAAACGAGCTTGTACCCTATCCCGTTGCCGTGCATGGGAACAAGTAAATGACAAGCATAGTTATTTCAAATGAGAGAAGGCGACTGGTCACCGGATTCTCACTCAGCAGCAGTACCTTCCTCATGTGGAATCGGTGTGATATCGACACAAGCATCATAATGATCGCAGGGACATATCCTTTCCTCTACAAATCACTTTGAAATCTGTCGCCTGAATAAATATATGGACGATAAAATAATCTAAAATTAGATACAACTTCTGACTCTTGATATATATGTATATGCTCTACTCGTTTTTTGAACTTTTACGCAATTGATTGGTTGCTTGATGTATTAGTTTGTTTAACGGTATATCAACACCTTATGGGTCATTTAATGGTGAAATTTAATTTTCTTTGGAACTTTGAAGTTATAAAAGTATGATATACGTTATTCTGATTTCACAAGCGAATACATGGTAGATGATACGCAGCTTTTGTGTATCTACATGTCTGTATGGACATGATTACTAAAGACGGTGATAGGTTTATTTATGCTGTTTTGTTGAAGTTATATTTTAGAATACCATTTGTTTTAATGGACTAATGTCATGAAAGAGTCCTTTCATGTTGGTTCTTTCGTTGGATATCGAAATAATCTGTATGAAATTTTATGCTTTCACCTACAGATATTTTGTACTTTATTTTTTACTTCTAGGCTAAAGTTATGTTTTTAGATATATTTTTGTAGATCATAAAATGTATTGTTGGTTATTTTAGTATAAACATTTTTTTTCATATTTTTTTTAGCGTTGAATTGATTGTCATTTTGCTATAAAATGTATTGTTGATAATTTTATTATAAGATGAACGGTTGATTTTTGCTTAGGGGTTCACTATTTACCGATAGCTGTGACCCTAACAGGTGCTACCACCACGGGTCTGGGGGTACCTAGGAATAACGCCAGTTAAGAGGTGATTCTACGCTCCTCAAAGCCTCTAATCTATTGATCCGAAGCCTTGCTACCGGATGTAATTTATCGTCATACCCAGGACTATACTTATATGCGAATCCTATCCATCCATCCATCCATCTATCTATCTATCCATCTATCTCAGCCATTTTTATTTCATCTATCTATCTATCCATCCATCCATCTATCCATCCATCCATCTATCTAAGTCTGTTTATATCCATCCATCCATCCATCCATCCATCCATCCATCTATCCATCTATCTATCTATCTCAGTCTTTTCATTTCTATTTATATATCTAAGTCTGTTTATATCCATCCATCCATCTATCTATCTATCTATCTATCTATCTATCTATCTCAGTCTTTTCATTTCATCTATCTATCTATCTATCTATCTATCTATCTATCTATCTAAGTCTGTTCATATCTATCTATCTATTTATCTATCTCAGTCTTTTCATTTCTATCTATCTATCAATCTATCTATCTAAATCTGTTCATATCTATCTATCTATCTATCTATCTATCTATCTATCTATCTATCTATCTATCTCAGTCATTTTCATTTCTATCTATCAATCTATCTATCTAAGTTTGTTCATATTTGTCTATTTATCTATCTCAGTCATTTTCATTTCGATCTATCTATCTATCTATCTATCTATCTAAGTCTGTTTATATCTATCTATCTATCTATCTATCTATCTATCTATCTATCTATCTATCTATCTCAGTCATTTTCATTTCTATCTATCTATCTATCTATCTATCTATCTATCTATCTATCTATCTATCCCTGTCTATTCATATATATCTATATATAGAAAAATAATTTTATTTCACAATAACGAAATCTATATGTGCGAAAAAAATGTGATTCCCGTTTGATGTTTGCAAGCTTTTTTTTCTTAATTCAATTTATCTTTAATTAAATTTTAACGAATTTCAACACAATTTTTATATTCATTTTATCTTTTATGAGTCCCAGATATATTGATTATAATATGATTAAAGCATCTCATATCACTTATGAATATATGTGCATATATATTCTTTTTAATATGTGTATTTATCACTAATTTACCCTATAATTGAATTTATTTAATAATGTTCACGCAATACAAGGCCCAAGAGTCACTCAAGGTACAGGGTTACAGTGTGATTTGTATGAGCGTAAGAAATGGCTAGAAAGGAAGTTCGGGTGCATGAAAGATAACAGTTAATCCAAGACTGGCAGAGATCAATTGTAGCGATGAGGAAAACGTTGTCGGGAGTCTGTTCCACAAAGCAGCCGTTCTGGAGGGGGTGGGGCTGTTCGAATGGAACTTCTCCCTTACTAATGAAATACGAAGCGAATGGGGATGCCCTTGTGTACGTGGCATTGTTGTAAAAGTCAAAGGTAGTCGAAGAAACGAATGTAACTCGACAGAGCACATGTCATAGAAGTATATAGCAACGTGTGGCACGTACCGTTTCGTCTGCAGGATGTTAGATGGAAAATAATTTATCACCCATAAGGGCGCGTAAGTGATTTTGAACTCTACTCACACAGGTAAATGAGGAGTTGAAAGCTCCAGTTCAGATTTGGCAAAAATACACTATTTTCGCTCTTGTCACGCTCTTGAAAATATAAAGTATAAGAGGTGAGAGGTGTTAGATACTTACTGGAGCGGTACAACGACATGACCATTTTTTCCACCATCTTCAGGAATGGAATGGATATATTGAGTTCTACTTGAGGTCTGAGGAGAGCTTCAGTCCAAATAGGAGTTCAAGTCAAGGAGACTCCTTAAGAGAACAACCATCTATTATTCCATCATCTTTAGCAATAGATCGGTTATATGAGTTCCACTCGATGTCTGAGGAAAGTTTGATTCATAATAGACGTTCATGGAAAGGAGACTCCTTAAGAGAACAACCATCTGTCATTCCATCATCTTTAGCAATAGATCGGATATATGAGTTCCACTCAATGTCTGAGGAAAGTTTGGTTCATAAAAGACGTTCATGGAAAGGAGTCTCCTTAAGAGAACAAACATCTGTCATTACATCATCTTTAGCAATAGATCGGATATATGAGTTCCTCTTGAGGTCTGCAGTGAACTTGAGTCCCAATAGACGTTCATGGCAAACATCAAGATCCTTGAGAGGACACGGATCCAACCAGCTAACAAATAACCACCTACCCTCCTCAATCTTTTTTTTCTATAA
The DNA here is from genome assembly GCA_903632075.3 of Acanthosepion pharaonis. Lineage (NCBI taxonomy): Eukaryota > Metazoa > Mollusca > Cephalopoda > Sepiida > Sepiidae > Acanthosepion > Acanthosepion pharaonis. The sequence goes on from CAHIKZ030003633.1 coordinate 2,748,987, forward strand.
TATTTGCGGTATCCGTTCCATCTTCTGAAGCGTAGCATCCTTCCTCCTGGAACGGTCGCCAGATATCTTTGCCCTTTACGAAACGAACTTGACTTTTTCCATTGCAATGAAGGAATTTTGGTTCCAGGGTATCTCCGTTTTTGCTGAAAAAATTTCAACATTCACATGCATGACCTTGGTGTTTACACCCGAGATAATCTGCCGATGGCCAGGAAATTGTCTCTCGAAGTCGCTGACTACTCTTTCATGTGCGTCCGTCTTTCGCTACTAAACTCTGTCAGCTATCTCCTTTTCCTTTATCGATCATGTATCTTCCGATACATGACTGACGAAACCGATTTTTTCCTGCAGTAGGTTACCATTTCTTTCTGCGGTAGACCAGTTTTCATCCAAGGCTGTAGAACCCGATCTATTACCACCACCACAATGATTTAACTGTCTTAAGTTTTTGGTGATCAGATTAACCCTTGGCTGTGACTTTGCATTGTGAGGGTACCAAGTTCGCAGCTTTGATGGCTACTGCTTCCGACTGGTCATTAGAAGCGCTTACAGAGTTTAATTGGAGTAGATACGCTCATCTATCGTCCGGTCCACGCTCCTTCCATGTCTGTTGAACAGGAGTAGAGGTCCATCCCTTCTTCCCACTTCAGGATCTGGTTTACCGGTTCTCTTTCTTTCTCTTACCACGGCCTCAAGTATTTAACTGTATTAACTCTTTGGTTATGAAATCGATCGGGTTTCGATCTCGGCTTAAACAATTGGATGACTAGCCACACTGATGAGCTGTGATACAACGAAGCACGCCACTATATGGATGACATCATATATATATATATATATATATATATATATATATAATAAAAAGTCTTAAACACTAATATTCCATGGTCATAATTTATTCCCTTGAATCGTAAATACGATCTATTCATCAGACCTACAAATTCCAAAAGAAAACAAAAAACAACTCTTACTTAAACCCTTCCACCCACCTCTCCTAAAATTCCCTCTGTTAAG
>CAHIKZ030003633.1:2755000-2900000 GCA_903632075.3 Acanthosepion pharaonis
CTTCCACTTAGAACTGATTATCTGGTGAGAGATACTTCCATGGTTTCTATCATCTCTAACCTTGATCCCAAACAAAGCATGTGTACCCGATGGCATTAAGAAGCCTGCTCCCGAACTGGCTCCTGTTCTCTCTAAACTGTATAATAAATGACTGGCTGCCTCTTGCTTTCCAGCCCACTGGCTGTCATCATCCGTTGTTCAAGTTTTTAAGAACTGTGGTGAACCGTCTGACCCATTCAACTATTTGCCTGTTAGCCTTCTACCTCTTTTTGCGAAACTCCTAGACGCCCTAATCAATGCTGAATTGGTTCCTCATCTCTCAACACAGAGCTTTTTTTCTCAGACAAGCAATACGGCCTTCATTTCTCCAGATCTGATGTACTAACGATAATTGCGGAAAGAGTCAATCGTGCATTGGGTAAAAACGGTGATGCCTTGACTGTAGGATTAGACATCTAGAAGACCTTTGATGTGGTCGGGCATTCAGCTCTTTTCCACAAGCTGAAAACTACGATATCTCCGGACACGTTTTTTAAGCTGATCCAGTCGTCATAAACGGCCACTATATATATATATATATATATATATATATATATATATATATATATATATATAAATGTTGTAAATCGTCTTTCATGTCTTGTTCATAATAGAAAAAAATATTTTTGAAAGCAAAAACATTCTTTTGGGAAATTTAGATTTATTAAAACTTTTATTAATAATAAAAAAAAAATAATTCAACAAATAGAATATTTTGAAAGCGTAAATAATTTAAAAAAAATTAAATGAAAACGTTTAGTAAAATTTTTACGATTCCCACCCCAGCATATTTAAGACGATTGTCTATATTTAGTTAGAATAATTTGTTTGTTTTTGCATTCGTTTTTAAAATTTAATATCTAAAGTTTTAAAAGATACCAATTTCTATAAAATGGTAAAAGAAAGTTTAAAATGTCCCGATTAAAAATATCGAAAAGATATGTTTGTGGAATATCTGATTGCATGGAAGCTACTGAATATTCCCTTTACCCACGTATTTACGGGAATTTATTGTTGTGCTTTTACAAGAAGATGCCAAGTAAAATGCAAATTTCAAACACTTTCTGCAGTATATAAGAAAATATTCCTAAACAACTATTTTTTATATGAACATCAAAACAATTTCCTTGAATAAGAGAACACCAATGAAGGGCAGTTAATTAATGAAATAAACTTTTTAAAAATCAATATGCAAATTAGTTAAACCTGGAGAGTGATATCCATTAGAAGTAGATAATGTATAATACAGATATTAAGGCTTCTAATTTTTTTACTCTAAATAGAGTTGTGACTTTTTAACCCCAGACTATGTTGGATAACTTCTAACGAAGTCTAGGGTAACAAGCCACAACTCTATTGTTCTTCGTAGTTAATCATACAGATTCCATAATATAAGTTTTACTTAATTAGCTGTTATATCTCTCTAACTCTTCAAATATTGAATGTATAACTAATACTAACTTCTACTTTCCCATCTTTATACTACATTAATTTTATCTTATAATTTGTCCCCTGTTCTGTCACACATGAAATAAAAATAATTGTTTGTACGCAAAATAGAGATCTACGTACATCAAATCGTCCTTAAATTAAGTGGCAGCAGAAGAATTATCGTTGAACTTTTAAAAGGTAAGCTTAAACATTAATTCACTACTTAAATGCAGCGATCAATTTTGAGTTCTTCTGTAGATTATTGACGCCTATCGCATCTACTCCTCCCTAGCTATTGTGTGTCCTCCACATGTGCGAGTTCAAATGCCGCCCGATAATGCGACTTTTAACTACGTTTATAATAAAACGTGAATTGCAATTGTGGAAAATAAGAGTTACTCCTCTTGAACTACGAAAGCAAGGATAATGGCTAGTATAATATATTAATATATATATTTTTAACCTCGCATAATCTGTTAACCCTGAATCTGAGGTCAACGAAAATCGTCCCCTACGCCTAACTTTTTTAGGGCTTTTGAATGAGCGATGAATCATGGAAATCGGACTAGTTTGGGTGGAGGAGTTGCTTGGACACAGACACGCACAAACACACACATATATACTGTACTTTATATATAAGATTAAATTTTGTTTTACAATGTTTGTAGTTTCTTTGTAAACAGACTTTTAACATCTAACGAAGTCACGGTGCGATTATTAGCTTCTGTATTATGTAGCATTTCATGTAATTCGAGTAAAAGATTCTTGTCTTTTTTCATGGTGGCGTGCTTTCTCAGAGCGCATGAATAATCCGTCGAGCCTGCGTAATTTGACGGCTGAACACACGTATTAATATATTCAGTCTCTGAACTTTTTTCGGTATGTCTATGTTTGAATCACTTCGGAAAACGCCAGGGGAAGGGTTCATGCGACGCCACCAACAAAAATACGAATATGTTGGCAAACACACACACACACACAATTAAATGTATATATCATCTTTTCTTTCTTTCTTTCATTTTCTTTTCCACTCTATATCTAGTTAAATGTATATATCATCTTTTTTTTTCTTTCTTTCTTTCTTTCTTTCTTTCTTTCTTTCTTTCTTTCTTTCTTTCTTTCTTTCTAATTCTACTGGTTTCCCCATTCCTTTCTTTTTTGTTCTCGCTTTCCAATTATGAAGAAATCAATGTTTTTATTCGTTTATTTTATTTTAGTTATTTTAGTACTAAAATATATGTACATATGGCACGTTTTTCTTTCTTTCTTTTCTGTCATGTATAATGTCTTGTCCCCTCTATGCATTTTTCTCTTTCTTTCTTTCTTTCTTTCTTTCTTTCTTTCTTTCTTTCTTTCTTTCTTTCTTTCTTGTTCCCTGCAAGTATTTTTCTTTTTCTTCCTTAATTTCTTTCTTTCTACCTGGCTTTCTTACATCCTTAATTTTCTTTGTTTGTTTGCTTCTTTCTTTATAATTATGAAGATATAGTGTTTTTATTTGTTTCTTTATTGCTATTTATATATTTAATTATATGTACATATGATTCTTTCTTTCTTTCTTTCATTTTACTTAGTTTCTTTCAATAACGTTCATTTTATGTAGATATTTTTCTTTCTTTCTTTCTTTCTTTCTTTCTTTCTTTCTTTCTTTCATTTTACTTAGTTTCTTTCCATAACTTTCATTTTATGTAGATATTCTTTCTTTCTTTCTTTCTTTCTTTCTTTCTTTCTTTCTGTATTTATTCATTTATTCATATAAGTTAAAACAGTTCTCTTCCTTTATCTACATATATTCTTTTTTTTTTCTCGCGTGAGTTTATACGAAAATTCATTTTTATATTTTTGACGTGATTTTGTTTTACATATTATTCAAACTTCTTTCTTTCTTCTACGACATTACATTTTGCCTTCTTGCCCCAAACCCAACATTTATTGTGTAACAAAAAAAACAGACTCGATCTGCTCCCATTAAAACAACAAATTCGTTTCTAACATGACAAGGAAAGAAAAGAAAAAAGGCGGCAAAGTAAAAGTCCGCCATGTTTCTTCACTTTGAACGACATACTCAATGTCAACAAACATTTTGTACAAACACTGATATTGGTTCTCAATAAAAAAAAAATATCCGTCATCTTTCACCCCCCTGTCCCGACACACAGGGATGCCTTGAAAGTATAGGAGGATTTTTTAGGGGTACAATCGTTATATTAATATAGCTACTACTGATATCTTTATCTGTATGTACGGCCTCTATATTTCTCTAATTAGGATCAGAGTGTAGAATCTGTCCCGTTCCCAGTAGGTCTGAGATAGGATCAATTACGATTTATGACTAAGAAAAATACAAAAAAAATGCCTCTAATTAATTGCGAAAAGTGCGGATGAGGATGAAGAGGAGGAGGATGAGAAGTGACAGGAGCAAAGCTAAAAAAAAAAACAAGGTTGAGGTGAAGCAGGGGAATAAGGAAATTGTGACAGAGGAAAGAAATGTCGAGAGAGCAGGTGTTAAAATTATTTAAAAAATAGGTTATGAAGGAGAAAATGTTAACGGTAAGAAAGCTAGAGGGAGAAATATACAGGGCGAGAAAGAGGAAAGTAAGAGATAAGAAAAATAGAAAGAGCAGGAGGAATAAGCGGGAGTGAGAGAGGGAAACAGAAGGTAAGAAAAGAGGAGGGAGGAGGAGGAATAAGATGGGTGAAAGAGTAAAGTAAGAGGTAAGAACAGAAGTAAGTCCAGGAGGTATAAGCACGCGTAAAAAGGAATAAAAGGAATAGTAGAAGGTAAAAACAAGAGAGAGAAGGAATAAGTGGGAATGAATGAGGTAAGTAAAGTAAAAGGAGCAGGCGGAATAAGCGGGAGTGAGAGAGGAAAGCAGGAGGTAATAAAACAAGAGAGAGAAGGAGGAATAAACTGGGGCGAAAGAGTAAAGTAAGAGGTAAGAAAAATAGAAAGAACAGGCGATAAAAGCGCATGTGAAAAAGGAAAAGTAGGAGGTAAAAAAAAAACAAGAGAGAGGGGGTGAATAAGAGGTGGGGAAAGTGGAAAGAATGAGGTAAGAAAAGAAGAAGGAGAAGGAGGAATAAGCGGGGGTGAGAAAGGGAAGCAGGGGGTAAGAAAAGAAGAGGGAGGAGGAGGAATAAGATGAGTGAAAGAGTAAAGTAAGAGGTAAGAATAGCAACAGGAGCATATAAGCACGGGTAAGAAAAGGAATAGTAGGAGGTAAAAACAAGAGACAGAAGGAATAAGTGGGAATGAATGAGGTAAGTAAAGTAGAAGGAGCAGGAGGAATTAGTGGGAGTGAGAGAGGAAAGGAGGAGATGAGAAAAGTGGAAGAAGGAGGAGGAATAAGCGTGTGTGAGCGAAGAAAGAATGAGGTAAGAAAAGTAGAAGGAGCAGGAGAAATATGCGGGAGTGAGAGAGGAAAGGAGGAGGTAATAAAACAAGAGAGAGAAAGATGTTTAAAATGGGGCGAAAGAGTAAAGTAAGAGGTAACAAAAATAGAAAGAGCAGGCGATAAAAGCGCATGTGAAATAGGAAAAGTAGGAGGCAAAAAAACAAGAGAGAGGAGGTGAATAAGAGGTGGGGAGAGTGGAAAGTATGAGGCAAGAAAAGAAGAAGGAGCAGGAGGAATACGCGGGAGTGAGAAAGGGAAGCAGGGGGTAAGAAAAAAATGTAGGAGGTAAGTAAACAAAAAAAAGGAGGACGAATAAGCGGGAGTATGTGGGAGTAAAAGAGGAAAAAAAGGAGGTAAGAAGAGTAGAAGGGGGACGAGGAATAAGTGGGAGTGAGAGAGGAAAGTAGGAGCTAAGAAAAGTAAAAGGAGCAGGAGGAATATGCTGGAGTGAAAAAGCAAAGGTAGGAGGTTGGAAATCAAGAGAGAAAGGAGGAATAAGAGGGCCGAAAGAGAAAGTAGGAGGTAAGAAACCTACAGGGAGGGTAAGAGGATGGGAAAAGGAGAGTAGTAGGTAACATTGTTACGGAGAGATGAGTGAATCAGGATTTGTGGAGGTAGAAATATCGGACATAAGAAAAATAGGGTAAAAGGAAACCTAGGCTAAAGGGAAAAAAATACCTTTGTGCTTCAAATAGTTGAGTCCGTCCTTGAAATCTACAAATCTCCTCGTCCTTGCATTGAATACCGTTGCCATATATGGTCTGTTGTCCTCGCTGTTCATCTCGGGGTCCTTGACAACATCCAGAAACGGATATGCAATGTGATAAGTTCTGATCTGTCATCTCGTCTACAGTGACTTTCTAACAAACGTGATGTGGTTTCCCTCTGTCTTTTCTCCAAATATTTTCATGGCAACTGCTCTTACGAGCTACTTTCACTGGTGCCCCGACTGCATGGATTCAAGCGTGCTACTAAGTTGGCATCTCGGTCCCATTCTTTCACTGTCGAAACAGTTAAATATAACCGCCTCTCCTACTCCAACAGCTTCTTCTCTCGCACTTCCCAACAGTGGAACGCCCTTCCTCTTATTTGCTTTTCTGATATAATCTACAAATTTTCAAATGTAATGTCAGTCGCCATTTCTGATGAATTGATCCTGATCCCCGTCCTTATCTATATCCTTTCCTCAAACACCCCTCTTTACTCTTGCTCTCGTTCTCTGTAAACCCCTTGCGTGCAGGTAGCGCTCCCGTCTTTTTTGAGGTGAAATGGTTTGGTTTGGTTTGTTGTGTTTTACGGCATATAAACCTCAGTGGGTTATTTAATGCCGACAAAGATTATATTGCTAGATATATTTTGTTTTGTCACAAATCTATTTCTGGTAATAATTTTTCCTTCAAAAATGTATTGCTAGTAATATTTTTTTCCCTCAAAAATGTATTGCTAGTAATATTTTTTTAAAAAACTTATTGTTAGTAATATTTTTTTTTCAAAAATGTATTGCTGGTAATAGTTTTTGTCTTCAAAAATTTATTGCTGATTTTAATTTTTTTCACAAAATATTCCTGGCATTAACCCATTTTTACACCAGTTTCGGGATTAATTATTTGCCCATAGCTGGGACCCTAACAGGTGCTACCACCCCGGATCAGAGTGGACCTGCGAACACCAGTAATTTAGAGGTGGTTCCACGCTCCTAAAATCCACCTGATCAGAGTCCTTGCTGCTGGACGTAGTTTATCGTCTTACCCAGGACGCGGATGTAGTTTATCGTCATACACAGAACGGTGAGGTGAGATGGTTAAAAACAAAGAAGGCGAGACGGAGCGATTATTCTTTTATAAAAAAATGTCCGCCCTACACAACCTTATTCTAACCACTTCTTATATTAAATATTCATTAATTTTCTTCCCAGTCTTTAATTTAGTCTGCAGGTATTATGGAACTGGGTGTTTCATTATTTAAAAAGTATTTAAAAAATTGTAAGGGAATTATTTAAAAGCAATTAAGATAGCTTTGCCGTTCTTATCACCCCGTCTATTTGAAATTAAGGTAAACATAGAAGCGGAAGAAATAAAGAAAAGACGAAAAGAAAAAAAAATCTAGCTTGAGGGGCTCTTAACGTCGGTATATCTGGGCAATAAGCGAGTGATTTCAATCAGAACATTACAGAAACGATTTGAAAATGTGGAAAAGCAAAGCAGAAAAAAATGACTATTATTTGTAAGCAGACAGAATATATTTTCGTCCGCAAGAGCAAAATTACCCAAAATTTTCACTACGAACGGGAGACGCCAAAATAAAAGAAAAACAGAAACTTAACCATGTGGGAAGGGTTTTGACAAACGACGAAATATGTAACAGAGAAATTCGAAGACATATTGGAATAGAGGAAAAATGCTTTTAATAAGCTATGCAAAGTATCAGCAAAGAAAAATTTAGTATCTGTCCATATTTCTGAGATTGGGTATTATGTACACTATTTACATTATTCGGACTATTGTCCTCATCTTTGTCGCCATATTTAATTATAACGTTTCGGCCCTTCAGTATCTGTCTATATTTCTGAGATGAGGTATTATGTACATTATTTACATTATTCGGACTATTGTCCTCATCTTTGTCGCTATATTTATAACAACGTTTCGGCCCTTCAGTATCTGTCTATATTTTTGAGATGAGGTACTATGTACACTATTTACATTATTGGTACTATGGTCCTCATCTTTGTCGCCATATTTATTACAATGTTTCGGCGCTTCAGTATCTGTCTATATTTCTGAGATGAGGTATTATGTACACTATTTACATTATTCGTACTATTGTCCTCATCTTTGATGCCATATTTATTACAACGTTTCGGCCCTTCAGTATCTGGTCTATATTTCTGGAGATGAGGTATTATGTACACTATTTACATTATTCGTACTATTGTCCTCATCTTTGTCGCCATATTTAATTACAACGTTTCGGCCCTTCAGTATCTGTCTATATTTCTGAGATGAGGTATTGTGCACACTATTTACATTATTGGACTATTGTCCTCATCTTGCCGCCATATTTATTACAACGTTTCGGCCCTTCAGTATCTGTCTATATTTCTGAGATGAGGTATTATGTACACTATTTACATTATTCGGACTATTGTCCCTCATCTTTGTCGCCATATTTATTACAACGTTTCGGCCCTTCAGTATCTGTCTATATTTCTGAGATGGTATTATACATTATTTACATTATTCGGACTATTGTCCTCATCTTTGTCGCTATATTTATTACAACGTTTCGGCCCTTCAGTATCTGTCTATATTTCTGAGATGAGGTATTATGTACATTATTTACATTATTCGGACTATTGTCCTCATCTTTGCCATATTTATTACAACGTTTCGGCCCTTCAGTATCTGTCTATATTTCTGAGATGAGGTATTATGTACACTATTTACATTATTCGGACTATTGTCCTCATCTTTGTCGCCATATTTATTACAACGTTTCGGCCCTTCAGTATCTGTCTATATTTCTGAGATGGGGTATTATTTACACTATTTACATTATTGGTACTATGGTCGTCATCTTTGTCGCCATATTTAATTACAACGTTTCGGCCCTTCAGTATCTGTCTATATTTCTGAGATGAGGTATTATGTACACTATTTACATTACTCTGACTATTATCCTCATCTTTGTTGCCATATTTATTACAACATTTCGGCCTTTCAGTATCTGTCTATATTTCTGAGATGAGGTATTATGTACACTATTTACATTATTCTTACTATTGTCCTCATCTTTGTTGACATATTTATTACAACGTTTCGGCCGTTGTACGCTCCGGCATTCTTCAGGTGGTTGGTATGTAGAACTGAACGCTTAATTTCACTCACTGGGGTAGACTGTTCTACGTCCCCATGCCATGTCTAATGGATGTCAGTTATCAGTAATCTCCTGTTAATTCCCTCTGCAAGTTCTCCACCGCCTTAAGCAGGTATTGAACTCACAACTCTTTGGGTTCTATCACTGGATCTAACGCCTTTATCCACTGTGCCACGTGTCCCTAAGGCAGTGGTGAACTTGGAGAAGGGAATTAAGAGGAGATAACTGATAACTGACGTCGATTAGACATGGCACGTGGAACTAGAACAGTCTATCCCAGTGACCGAAATAAAGGGTTCAGTTTGTCATTCCAACCACTTGAAGAAGGCCGGAAGGCACAACGGCCGAAACCATGTAATAAATATGGCGACAAAGATGAGGACAACAGTCCGAATAATGTAAATAAGGAAAATTTAGTTTAAAAAATGAAAAGATTACTCAACTACTATATAATATCAACCATCCTATATGACTGAATATTGTTCAGTTTCCTCACAGATAAAGTGAAATCTTGAAGCGATAGAAATGTGGTTCAGTAAAACTATCGAGGATTGCAATTGTCATTGTCTTTTTTGTTTTTATATCATTCCCAGGCAATCATTTTCAGACATTTTTTTTTATTTGTTTTTATATAGTAGCTAAGAAACTGAGGCACCTTGAATTACCCGAATGGCGTCGGCTAACACCTCTATCCCTCGTATGAGTTGACTCATTTCAAGCTCAGAAGTGGCATAAAATAATAAAGATCGACGTATAAACACGTATGTAACTGGTTTGTGAATGTGTTTATATTAGAGAGTAGTAATACTGTTAGAAAAGGTGAAATAGGGGAAAAAAAACCCTGGGCGTAAATTAATATTTGGATAATATTCAATGGCGGTACTCTCGATGATTTCCCTGAGTGAGTTTTTTTCTGTTTTTTTATGAGTGTAGCATTTTTGAAATCAAAATTGTGGTTGAATTTTTTTTCTATGTATGACGAGTGCATTAGTTAAGTTATTTTTTTGTTGTGAGGTCTCTTTTGTGCAACTCTTTCAAACGAACGTACACAACAACTATATCAAGAAATCAAAAGAAAATGGTTGAATCCGTCAACACAACAATAAAAACAATATTTCCAAATGTGACGGTAATTGATGCAATTTTCAGTTGACAATATGAATATAATAGCCTTCTCTAAATTCTTCCAGTTGCTAATGACATTTTGTTTTGTTATTAACAGTTACTTTGTTTTAAAAATTCATTTTTTTTTGCCTTGAAAAAATTCACATTGGACGAAATGCGTCGGATAATATTACAGTTTTCTTATTGTCTTTTACATTTATAAATATTGTCTTTTCTACAGGTAACGCTGAGAAATTTTCTCTATCTATCTATCTATCTATCTATCTATCTATATATATATATATATATATATATATATATATATATATATATATTTATTATAAGAGATTATAATAAAACATATATATAGATATATTATATATTATTATAAGAGATTATAAACACACACACACACACACACACACACACACACACACACATATATATATATATATATATATATATATATATATATATATATATATATATATATATCGCTCTAACATTCGTCCTACACTCATACATACACTCTCACTAAATTTTATTTTTTATTCCCAGAGTTGTTTTTTCTGTTTTCTTTTTGAATTTGTAGGTCTGATGAATTGGATCGTATTTACGATTCCAATGGAATGAATTATGACCATAGAATATTAGTGTTGAAGCCTTTTTATTATCTCTTTACTCTATCCTGGACATTGAGTTCTACCTGGATTCTCCTCTTGGAATATTTTTTTTTATACAAATATATATATATGTATATTTACCACTAATAATATATATATATATATATATATATATATATATATATATATATATATATATATATATATATATATATATATATAAGTTAATGGTCAGAGTTGAATCAGACCTGGAAACAATAGTATTAAAATTGCTCAAAAGTGAGAAAAAATATATAGGAAAAAATAAAATAAAATGTAGAGCTTTTTTATCTTTCAGTCAGTGAGTTATGTGCCACGCGTTATACGTGCTTAGGGGGTCATGTTCCTTTCGATACATGACTGACGCGGCAGATTTTTTCCTGCAGTAGATTGCCATTTCTTTCTGCAGTAAATCAGTTGTCATCCAAAGCTATAGAACCCGGCCTGTCGTGCTATTTACCCATATCTGGAGGTGGGGAGAAGAAAAGACTTCCTACTTTTCCCGAGGGTCTTAGCACATAAGAGAATGTAATGGATTCCACTGGAATTCGAACTCGGCTCTCTGATTCCTCAATCACAGCCGCTATCCATTACCCAGAATACTTCGATAAGTTTATTTCATTTTGATCAAAGGTGGGGGAGGGGGCAAAACACCCCACTGAATTTTTTTTTATATAAATTAAATTTAAATTTGAACAAGGGAATAATTCAGAGGGTATTTGGATACGTATATTTCATTTTGAACAAAGGGGGTTCCCGTGGGGGGAACGACCCCAGTAAATTTTTTCCCTTTAAATTAAATTTGAATTTTAACAATGGAATGATTCCTATCGAAAATATAGGAGGAGAAAGCCTGAAGATGGAGGTCACATCGGCAAAATCATTTTGATTAAATTGGGGTCTCCGGGGCACATACACACCCACTGAATTTTTGTTTCCCTTTAATTTAAATTTGAACAAGGGAAGTTAGATAAGTATATTTCATTTTGAACAAAGAGGGTTTCCGGCGGGGGGGGGCATAAAACGCCCATTGAAATCTTTTCCCCTTTCATTTAAATTAAATTTAAATTTGAACAAGGGAATGGCTCGTATCCAAAATATAGAATTGTCATACGTTTCACGATAAACTACATCCGCATCATGGGTAAGACACTTAACTATACCCGACAGCAAGGCCTCTGATTAGGAGGTTTTAGGAATGTGGAACCACCTCTTAATTGTTGGTGTTCCCAGATCCACGCAGATCTGGTGTGCTAGCACCTGCTAGGGTCCAAGCTTTCGGTAAATAGTTAACTGGGGTCATTTTTTTCTCGATATGACGATAAAATTACATCCGCGTCCTGGGTAAGAAATTCTGATCAAGAGGTTTTGAGGGAAGTGGAACAACCTCTTATTGCTGCTGTTCCCAGGTTTTATCCTAATCCGGAGTGAAAGCATCTGTTAGAGTCCCAGCTATGACCAAATAGTTGACCCCCAATCTGGGGTCAAAAGGCCGTGAGGGTATAAAAATAGATATTAATGACAACACTACATTTTTGGCGGAAAAGTTATTACCAGAAATACATTTTCGAGAAATACTTTTTTTACCAGCAATACTTTTATGAAGAAAAAAAACGTTACCAGCAATACATTTTTGAAGAAAAAGTTATAACCAGTATTATGGTTTTGAAGGAAAAATTATTATCAGAGATAAAATTTTGAAGGGAAAATTATTACCACTAATACATTTTTGAAGGAAATATTATTACCAGCAATGCTTTTTTGAAGGAAAAATCATTACCAGCAATACATTTTTAAAGGAAAATTATTACTAATAAAATATCATCAGCAATACATTTTTGGAAAACATATTACCAGCAATACTTTTTTTGAAAAAAATATTATCAGCTATTCATTTAAAAAAAAAAAAAATTTTACCAGCTATAGATTTTTTTGAAAAAAAATACTACCAGTAATAGATTTTTGAAGGAAGAAATATTACCTGCAATAAATTTTGAAGGAAAAATATTACATGAAATAGGTTTTTGAAGGAAAAATATTAGCAGTAATACATTTTGAAAAAAAAAATATATATATATATTACGAGCAGTAAAAAATTTGTAGGTATTATATAACCCATTGAGATTGATATGCCGTAAATCAATATAAATCAAAATATAGAAGGAGAGATTCAGAAGATGGAGGTCACACCGGCAAGATCAAAATGAGACAATATGGATGTCAAGTTGAGGAAGAAGTCACAAATCTGTTTTTTAGTGTCTTACAATACATATTTGTTGCGACCATTCAACGATCTTATCAGTGTTGAAATTTGCACATCAAATCATTCAATGAAGTATTGCATCAAATACATATGAATGAGGTCAGACCAAGCTGTTTTTGCACAGTCCCCCCACCACTGATTTTGATCCCTTTGATTTAAATTAAAATTAAATTTGAACATGGGAATGACACCTATGCAAAGTATAGATGGAGAAAGCCAGAAGATGAAGGTCACATTGACATGCTCATTGAGTAATCTTGAAATGCATCATTTTCTCCACAAATTCTAACAATGATTTAAAATCAATCATTTTCTTACAAAAATGTGCGTGACACGAGCAAGGGGCGGGTAATTCGACTAGTGACAAATAAAAGTGTTGAAATGCTATGCAATATCAGCCATTCTATATGGAAATGAATATCTAACAGCTTATGTAGAGATGGAGAGGAGATTTGAGAGAAAAAAGAGATGTTCTACAGAAGGATACTGAGAATACATGTGAGCAAAGAGGAAGTTTAAGGAAGCTGGAACAAAAAGAATTCTTATATGTACAATCAGAAAAAGACAGAGAAGGCATTTCTAGAGAACATAATGTCGAAAGAAGGCTTAGAAAATTTGATGCTCACGAAACATATTGAAGGCAAGAGGTACAGAGGAAAACAGCAACAGACATATAAATAGATAGCAGAATAGGGATTGGGAGGGGTAGCAAAAAATTGCTTAGAGCCATGTTGCCCCACATTCTGAAACGACACAATGAAAAGAATTTAAGCCACGAATCAAATCTGCTAAAAGCTACAAGGAAAAAGGGATTTGTGGAGGAAAACGGACAGAGATCATCCTACGCCATAATCCTTCTATAATCGTCTATGTGATCCTGTCTATATTTCTGAGATATGCTATTGTAACTATTTATCCTATTCACATCATGCAGACTGTTGTCCTCATTTTTATTACCATGTTCACAAAGTTTCGACCGTTGTACGCCCCAGCCTTCTTCAGGATCTGTCTATATTTCTGAGATGAGGCATAGTAACTATTTACACTTTATATCATTCGGACTGCTGTTCTCATTTTTACTGCCATATTCACAACGTTTCGGCTGTTGTACGTAACAGCCTTTTTCAGGATCTGTCTATATTTTTGAGATGAGGCATAGTAACTATTTACACTTTATATCATTCGGACTGTTGTTCACATTTTTACTGCCATATTCACAACCTTTCGGCTGTTGTACATAACGGTCTTCTTTAGGATCTGTCTATATTTCTGAGATGGGATATTGTAACTATTTACACTATTTATATTATTCGACTGTTGTTCTCTTTTTTATTGCCATATTCACAACGTTTCGGCTGTTGTACGTAACGGCCTTCTTCAGGATTGGTCTATATTTCTGAGATGGGGCATTGTAACTATTTACACTATTCACATCATTCGGACTGTTGTCCTCATTTTTATTGTCATATTCACATCGTTTCGCTCCAGCCTTTTGGAATTTTGAAACTGGCGTAGGGTGTTCTAGTTCCGCGTGCCATATCTCAATTTCAGTTGTTTTCCTTTAGTAATTCTTCAAATTCACCTTTCCTTTTGCCAGTTATTGAAGTCACAACGCTTTAGATGAAGTCACTGGATTATTTCAAGTGATATTTTTATCCATTTTCTTCTAGGGGAGATCACTGAATGAATTCTTGCGACTTATAGACCTATTGTCTTAGTAATCATTATTTACCAGAGCTCATATTACAATCTTTTGTTATTCTTTAGCGCTCTGTATTACTGATCTTCATATTCTATCCATGTCTATGGCTGGCTAGCTTAGGAGATTTTTGTGGCCTAGCATATGTGCTGATTCCTTAAGTTTTCGTATTTTCTAGTGAGTTCTCTGTTTATTATTTCAACATCATCCCACAAGGTGGGGTATTCTCCCTTTTCCCTCCATATATGGTCATCTATAGCTGATTTTTTCTAATTCATTTTGTGTTACGGCTTTACGGTATTCTTGCAGTCTCATTTTAAGCGGGTGGTCCGTTTCTCCTTTATATTTTTTTTTTGCCACAGCTGCTCGGGGTTGACTAGAGTGGATAAACGCTTTGGTTGAAGTAGTCCGATGACTTGATTCAGAGAGTTGTGAGCTCAATACCTGGCTACAGCAGAGGTGAACAAAAAAATTGAGTTTCTAAAGGGACATAATTGAAATTGAGATATCCAGAAAAAGGCATGGCATGTGGAACTAGAATAATCTACCCCGGCAGACGAAATAAAGGGTTCGGTTTGAAATTCCAACATACATCACCTGAAGAACGCCGGAGCCTTCCACGGCCGAAACATCGGGAATATGACAATAAAGATGACGACAACAGTCCGAACAATCTAAATAGTGTAACTTGTCTTTGAGAGATAGTAAAGTGGACCAAAATTGCTTAGGGCTATAAATGATAGAAATTGGGGAGAGCCATTAACGCCCATATTCTGAAACGATACGAACAAGAAGGATTTAAATGTCGATTCAAATCTGATATGAACTACAAAGGACAGAAATTGTGGAGGGCCATGATCGCCCATTTTTTGATGGGACACGACTTTCCGAAAAGACATAAAGAAGAATTTAAATCTCGATTCAAATCTGCTAAGATCTAGAAAGAACAGGACATTGTGGAGAGCCAGTTTCGACCATGTCCTGATGGAATACGGCATTCTGAAACGACTCGGAGAAGAAAAGGCATTCAAATCTCGATTCAAATCTGCTATAAACTACAAAGAACCGGATGCTGTGGAGAGCCAGTTTCGGCCATGTTCTGATGGGATACGGCATTCTGAAACGACTCGGAGAAGATATAGGGTTCAAATCTCGATTCACATTTGCATAGACCGACACGGCTCATAGAAGAAGAAGAAGAAGAAGAAGAAGAAGAAGAAGAAGAAGAAGAAGGGAAAGAAGAAAAGAAGAAAGAGGAGAAGAAAAATAATGATAATAATAATAAGAAGAAAAATTAGAAGAAGAAGAAGAAGTAGAAGAAGAAGAAAGGGAAGAAGAAGAAAAAGAAGAAAAAGAAGAGGGTGAGGAAGAAGAAGGAGAAGAAGAATGAAAAGAAAGAGAAGAAAATATAGAAGAAGAAAAAGAAGAAGAAAAACAAAAGAAGGGGAAGAAGATATAGAAGAAGAAAAAGAAGAAGAAAAACAAAAAGAAGGTGAAAAATTAGAAGGAAGAAAAGGAGGAGAAGAATAAGAGGAAGAAGGAGAAGAAGATGTAGAATAAGAAAAAGAAGAAAACACAACAGAAGGTGAGAAATAAGAAGAAGAAGAAGAAGAAAAAGAAGAAGAAGAAGACGGAGGAGGAGAAGAAGGAGAAGAGGAAGGAAAAGAGGGAGAAGATATAGAAGAAGAAAAAACAAAAGAAGAAGAAGAAGGTGAAAAATGAGAAGGAAGAAAAGGAGAAGAAGAAGAGGCAGCTGCAGAATAAGAAAAAGAAGAAAAAACAAAAGAAGGTGAGAAATAAGAAGAAAGACAAGAAGAAGAGGAAGAAAAAAGAAGTATGAGAAAAAGATGGTGAAAAAGAAGAAGAGAAGAAGGAGGAGAACGAGGAGGAGGAGAAGAAGGTGAAGAAGAAGAAGAAGAAGAAGAAGAAGAAGAAGAAGAAGAAGAAGAAATAGTTATGTAGTATTTTTTTTTTAATTTACTAACAACTAAACATACACCAGCGCGTTTCTTAATTTTGTTTTTCTTCTATCGAAGCTTCCTAAGGTTATTTATATACACATCAGTAGACATTTGTTATTTTCTCATGAACGAAGATGAGGACACGGAGATCAGACGAGAGAATGATTGGTAAAAATAGCTGGTGCCGTTTGACAAGATAATGGTAAAAAAAAATGAATTGACAAGAAGAAGAGAGAAAAGAATTAACCAATCAATAAAGATAACGAATAAAAGACAAAATTCGAAAAGGAGTTATTGAAAGATTGATTATGCCACACACACACACACACACACACACACACACACACACATATATATATATATATATAAAACACGTAAGCACGTATAGACATATATATGTTTAACGTAAATGTTATCAATAAATACTCGCATTTTTTGTTGATTAATTTTTTAGAATCGACTTTTACAAATTACGGATAATCATTCTCAGATAAGGAGGAAATTCTTCCAGAAATTGTCCAAATTTCAGTTTGGAAGAAATCTAGTCCCAACTTTCGACATTCTTAAGTCATCATCAGGTTTGAATGGGTTGGTTTGTTTTATGGTATATCAACCGCAATAGGTTATTTAATGCCGACAAAATTTTCATTCTTGGTAATATGTTTTCCCTCCAAAAATCTATTTCTGGTAATAATTTTACTTGTATAGCTGGTAATGTTTGTTTTTTTTTTTTTTTTTTTTTTTTTTCCAATATATATTGCTGGTAATATTTGTTTTTCAAAAATCGTAATGTATTGCTTGTAATATTTTTTAAAAAATGTATTGCTGGTAATAATTTTATACAAAGTATTTCCAGCATTAAAATCTATTTTTACACTTTCATAGTGTTTTGACCCCAGTTTGGGGGTTAACTATTTGCCCATAGCTGGGACCCTAACAGGTGCTACCACCCCGGGTCAGAGTGAACCTTGGAACACCAGCAATTAAGAGATGGTTCCATGCTCCTCAAAACCTCCTGACCAGAGGCCTTGCTGCTGGATGTAATTTATCGTCTTACCCAGGACGTGGATGTAGTTTACTCTCTTACTCAGGAAGCGGATGTATGTTATCGTCTTACCCAGGACGCGGATGTAGTTTATTGTCATACCCAAGAGGCAGATATAGGTTATCGTCTTACTCAGGACGCGGGTGTAGTTTATCGTGTTACCCAGGACGCGGATGTAGTTTATCGTCTTACCCAAGAGGCGGATGTAGTTTATCGTCTTACCCAGGACGTGGATGTAGTTTACTTTCTTACCCAGGACGCAGATGTTGTTTATCTTCTTACCCAGGACGCGGATGTAGTTTATCTTCTTACCCAGGACGCGGATGTAGTTTATCGTCTTACCCAGGACGCACATGTAGGTTATCGTCTTACTCAGGAGGCGGGTGTAGTTTATCGTCTTACCCAGGATGCGGATTTATGTTTATCGTCCTACCCAGGACGCGGATGTAGTTTATCGTCATAGCAAGACACGGATGTAGGTCATCGTCTTACCAAGGACGTAGATGTAGTTTATCGTCATACCCAAGACACGGAAGTAGGTTATCGTCTTACCCAGGACGCGGATCTAGTTTATCGTCTTACCCAGGACGCGGATGTATGTTATCGTTTTACCCAGGACGCGGATGTATGTTATCGTTTTACCCAGGACGCGGATGTATGTTATCGTTTTACCCAGGACGCCGATGTAGTTTAACGTCATACCCAGGACGGTCACCATCAGGGTAAGGAGAGACAAATGGTGCGATTCGTAGACCTGGTAACTGTAGTGACGTGGGCAAAGAGATTTTTTTATACTGGACAGGTCTGACGTGTGTGTATTATTTTTAATTTACTTTTTATTTATACATTTGAGGATGTGGGATCTTAGATTACATTTTTTTTATAGATGGTTGTTTTTTTGTTGCATGAGTATTGATTTGACAAGAACGCGCGCGCGCACACATACGCACAGACACACTTCAAACATCGCCTCCGTCACAACGCTATTTATCCCTTGTTTCCCATTTAGAATTGGGTTTCCGATTCCTTCAAATATCTTATTTTCTTTCATTCCCAGTAGCTGTTTGTGTCTTAGGGGCATAATCGCCTTTCTTGGTGTTGTAGCATACCTACGGACGATAATGGCTATGTCTCCGTTCACGTAAATACAGTAGTAAATACTGTATGTTGGTCTGCAGTTGGAGATTCATTGTGGAATTCACTTGACTCACTTCTAGCAGTTGATAACTTCTACGCACTGCTGGCGAATCTTATATGTGTTGTTCTTGTCATATGTATTATCTTTCATTACCAACCTTCGTGTGATTATTCTATTCAGTAACCTTCCCTAGATTATAAAACTTTGGATGAATTGATTAGAAAAATAAATAAAAATAAATAAATAAGCAAACCAAAAACTATTATTAAAAAAATAATTACAATAACTAGAATGGAGCCATTTTCTTTTTCCGCTATCTCTCTAGAACCACACAGTGGTATATATCGAGGACATGAAAGGAGTAGGGACACACATCTATTCAAACTTTTTTTAAAATGGTTACCTGTATCTGAGGAGATACTGGAAAGAGCAGACGACCAAAACATTGAATCGCTGATCCTGAAATACCGTATTAAATGATCGGGACATGTAGCAAGAATAGAAGAGTCAATGGTTTCCAGGTCAAGTCTTATTCAGTGAGCTCATTTCAGGGAAAAAAAAAACTACTTTCGAAGGTACAAGGAACATCTCAAAAGAACACTGAAAGCCACTAGAGCCTAAATCGTTGGAAACAAAACCTGACACAGTACCAACCGATTTGTTTCCTCATCATCGGACCCAAAAACTTGGAAGCCATCTTATGATAAAAAGAAGAGATAAAACCTCGACAAAATCCACCTTGTTCCCCAAAAAACATTACCATGCAGTCAATACCACCGGCTCTGCCATGCAAAGAATTGGGCTACTTATTCATCTTGATAAAGGAAGCGACCAGCAAAGAAGAAATTAAATTCTTGGATAGGCGATAAAAGCCGCCGCTGTTGGCGATATATATTCAATGTATCGTTGTTTTGAAGCATCTCTTTCCTAAACAAACAAACGTCCTCAGAGGTGAGACTTAAAAGTTATTAAATAAACGCAGTGAATACCTGCGTCCTGGGTATGGCGACAAACTACATCCGCGTCCTGGGTAAGACGACAAACTACATCCGCGTCCTGGGTAAGACGATAAACCACATCCACGTCATAGATAAGACGACAAACTACGTCCAGCAGCAAGGCCTCTGACCAGGAGGTTTTGAGGAGCGTGGAACTACCTCTAAATTGCTGGTGTTCTCAGGTCCAACCTGACCCGGGGTGGTAGCACCTGTTAGGGTCCCAGCTATGGGTAAATAGTTGAACCCACAACCTGACTATGAAAGTGTCAAAATAGATTTTAATACCAGAAATACTTTGTAAAAAAAAATAATATTAGCAATAAATTTTTGAAAAAAAGATCTTACCAGCAATAAAAAATATCAGCATTAAATAACCCATTGGGGTTAATATGCCACAAAAATAAACAAACCAAACTATACATTTTTGAAAAAAAAATGTTACCAGCTATACATTTTTGAAAAAATTACCAGCTATACATTTAAAAAAAAAAAAGGAAATTTTGTAGGCATTAAATAACCTATTCTGGTTGACATGCCGTAAAACAAAACAAACCAAAGCAAACCGATTTCTTACAAAGAATACATACTCTATTCATACTCCTAAAAATCTTGTCGGCATTAAATAACCCATTGAGTTTTATATGTCGTAAAACAAACCAAATCAATATATACTGAAATAGATTGATAGATATATAGATAGATTAAAAAATATTACCAGCAATAAAAATCTTGTCGACATTAAATAACCCATTGAGGTTGATATGGCGTAAAAAAAACCAAACCAGTGAATGCCTACTAAAAAATCCATGTTTTTTTTTTATAATGGCTTTTGAAAACCGCAATCTCATTGAAGATATTCAGATATGTATATTTAAATTGTACCCAGAAAGCAGAATATAGACATGAATATACTGACCAACCGTACACACATATATCGATAGGCATACATTATAAGTAATACATATGAGGTCTGATCAAAAAGTAGCTGAACTGTTACCATCGTAACGGAGTTAAACTACACAGAGTGAATTGGATTGTTATGCATTCGCTCTCTTTAGTTTGAGTTGTTCTTGTGAAAAATTATTGCTCTACAATATGTCTCCGAAGCGTAATGTAACCTCTTCTGGTGGCGGTACTTTGAAGAAAGGGAAAGCCATCAGTATGAATATGATATTAGCCATTGCTAAAGGCTCCGGAAATGGAAAACAGTGACGAACTTGAGTCGGTCGACTGTCGTTTAAAACATGGACATATGTCGTCACAAATTACAAAATGGACAAAGTCCGACAATTATTTTACGTTCTGTTTATACGCTAATTTTTTATATAGATACAAATATTTAAATAAATGCTCTGTTTATAATAAACAGTATTAACAACATTTACCGGCCTGAACGTACTAGAAATATTCATAGAAAATATGTGTCTACCGATAGGAATCGAACCTACATCCTACACGGAACCGTCATATAGACTGACGTGCTATACCAGTTTAGCTACAGAGGAGTGTCTGGTTAGCAAATTCAATCTTACTGCTTTTAAACTACAATTTTCCATGATTTCCTTCGAACATTCATGTCTGCTCGATGCGTATCCAAACGTAAACAAATGACGTCACACATTACGAAATGGACAAAGTCCGACAATTATTTTATTCTTCTGTTTATACGTTATTTTTATAGATTATTGAAGAAAAAAAAAGTTTGAACAAAGTAACTATAAACAATTTTTTTCTGCTATCCTCTGCCAGCAACAATGATGGAGAAAACATTACCTCGCATCATCGCCAGTGAGGCACGTTTCAAGAGCCACTCCGTTTCGCGAGGCTCGTCCCTTAATCGAGACGCAATCGCGCCAATCCTCTGAAGGAACGCCATCGAACGAGGGCCAATAACCCCTGAAGTCTCCACTGACACAGGAGTAAAAAAAAAAATCTATCAGCAAGAGAAGAATATTTAACTATTTTTTTTCATCTCTGCGTCCCGGGCGACGGATCCTGGCGCCAACGCTGACCTGATCAAATTACCGACCGAAAATGTATCCGTACAGGTCGCATCCCAAATCAACGACTTCCCTAATTTAAAAGGGAAAATGGTAATGCCATCCGGCCGCTTTCCTCCCGCTTTTTTCTTTGTCTTACTCTCTGTAACCCCCTGCGTACTAGTGGCACTCCCGACTTGCTTGGGGTGAAATACTTAAAAGTCCTGATCTGGCATTTCGTCTGCAGTCACTTTCTCACAGACATACGGTGACTTCCCTCTGTCTTTTCTACTAATATTTTCATGGTAACTGCTCCGACGAGCTACTTTCACTGATGCCCCTACTGCATGAATTTAAGCGTGCTACTAGGTTGGCATCTCGGATCCACCCTTTTACTGTCGAAACAGTTCAATATAACCGCCTCTTCTACTCCAACAGCTTCTTATCTAGCACTTCCCGACAGTGGAGCTTCCTTCCTCCTATTTCCTTCTCTGATAGCTATAATATTAAAATATTAAAATGCAATGTCAATCGACATATTCTGATGCCTTGATACTTATCCCCGTCCTTCTTTATATCTTTTGTGATGCCAACAAACACTCGCTGCCATTTTTGTAATGCCAAGTAATACTCCTTGTCACTTTCGTTATGCTCGTTGTAGTAGAGACTTTGTAATCGCAGATAAAACTTTAGTACACTGCTGGACAATGCTGGTGTCAGACACCTTCGAATAACACTCACACTAATAGTACTTGCTCGATAATATTCGCTCGAATAGTAATCAACGTATAGTGATCCGAATAGAGCAATAGTATAGTGAATAGAGTAGAGAATAGCGGTCCGTATAGTATAGAGGATAGACTAGAAATGCAGATCCGAATAGTAATAGAGGATAGACTATAAATGCAGATCCGAATAGTAATAGAGGATAGACTAGAAATGAAGATCCGAAAAGTAATAGAGGATAGACTAGAAATGGATATCCGAATAGTAATAGAGAATAGACTAGAAATGACGACCCGAATAGTAATAGAGGATAGACTAGAAATGCAGATCCGTATAGTAATAGAGAATAGACTAGAAATGCAGATCAGTTGGACGTCAGATCACTTCCTACTTATGCGTTTCCCCGATGGTCACGTGATCCACTTCATTCAATAATGGGATCGCCTGTGTTTGCTCACTGGCGATCTATGTTCAGGCTGAAGTGTCGGCAGCGACACTTTATTCCTATATAACAATATCCTTTCCTCAAATGCCATCTCTTTACTCTGGCTGTCACTCCTTGTAAAACCCCTGGATGTTAGTCGCTCTATCGCCTCACTTGGGGCGAAATGCTTTAAAAAAGTAATATTGTAATAATGTGATTCATAATTATTAAAAATAAATTGTATTTCAAATACAAATTAAAATATGCGTAATTAATAATAGAATTGATATTAATTTTAGCTCATCATTTTCTATC
This sequence comes from Acanthosepion pharaonis, assembly GCA_903632075.3. Taxonomy (NCBI): domain Eukaryota; kingdom Metazoa; phylum Mollusca; class Cephalopoda; order Sepiida; family Sepiidae; genus Acanthosepion; species Acanthosepion pharaonis. The sequence goes on from CAHIKZ030003633.1 coordinate 2,778,053, forward strand.
ATGAAGAGCTTTTTTTTTTTAAAAAGGAACCCAATCTGTTTATGGGTGGCCTAGTATATATATATATATATATATATATATATTAACAATCTGTAGCGGGTAAAAAAAATTATAGCTTCAAAAACTGGCATTTTAAAAATATATATTAATATATGAAATTTATTAAAATATATCAAAATATATTACAAGAAATTTGAAGGAAGATTAAGCGTCAACAAACCTTACTACTAACTCTAAACTGGCGAAACGAAAAGTATAACAAAAGTAAACTAAAAAGGGACAACCGGTTATCGATTCTTGCTCTTCAGAGCTCAATCGAGGACAAAACATATAAATATATCCACAACTACTAAAATAGGCGAGGGAAATACTATCAGAGAATTAGCAGTATAAATATATTACAATTGCGCCAAGCAACAATTCCTTCCGTTTAAAATTTTGAAATTCGCTTGAAGATGAAACAGAACTAATGCTTTTAATTTAACTATATAATTAAATTTCTTAAATTTTTAGCTTCGGTTTTTGAAACATGCTAATTCCTGTGTAGCGAAGGAACCATATTTTTAAATCAGTTAATTTATAATATTCATGCTCTGTAAATTTACACTGAGCACTGAGCACTGTTTTGTAAAAATAAAAATATCAATAAGAACACCGGATTATATATAATCATAATCCATGAAACTCTGATTCGGCATGGGGTTTATATATATTTATTAATATAAATTAATAGGTCTGTTTGTAAAGTGATCACTATTTTACTTACATCAGAGGATATATATATATATATATATATATATATATATATATATATATATATTAAGGCATTAAAAAAACTAGAAATGTTGTATTGCAGGCCATGATAAGTTTAAAAAAAACACACACAGTCGACGGTTTCGTCCCCTCTCGTCAGAACTGTTAACGGGAATTTAGATTATGAGGAAAAAAGAAAAAAAGTCTGTCAAACATGAATGAATATATTATACCAACCAAGCTGCTAGAAGCGCAGAACAGCAAGTCAAGCAAAGTAATCTCTTTGTTTGCAAAGAAAAAAGGACTGGCCAAGACGGCACTGAAATCCATCGCACAAGTTGGATTCTTTATAAAATGATCCGCAATGGAACAAAAATGGTATCGCCCAAAGAAAATGCTCAACTCGAAACGGTGTCTGATAATAAATCCAGCGACTTTCGAGCTAAATTGAATGATTTATCCTATTTCTTTCTCTGAATCGAAATGGAATGAACACCATAAAGGTTATTAGATCCCTAAGGATAACCATTCTTTGGTTATTACTAAACCGGATAAGGGATCTGGTGTTGTCCTCATGGACCGCCATGACTACATTAATAAAAATGTTAACTATATTGAATGACCCTTCAAGTTTCAACGTCTTGGTTCCATTGAACTCATGATTCTACATTGACTTCTGAAATTCGATTTCAGAAACGTCTTATCAAATGGGTAAAAGTGGTGTTCTTTCCTCTAAAATGGCGGAGGAATTGAGACCGTCTGGTTCTATTCGTCCCCGTCTATATGGATTACCCTAAGATTCAGGAGGGTGTCCCGTTGAGACCCATATTATCGATGATTGGGTCTTTTAAAATTTGCAAAGTGTTGCAGCATTGAAGTATTAAAGATTCATTTTCTTTTCCAAATTCATTCAGAATGCCACTGATGGATTTATGTGCTTTGACATTGTAGCCTCTTCACTTGTGTTCCTTTATCGGAGACTATTGATATTTATATGTTATAAGTGATTTAACTCCTCGAATATACCTGAAGAAGTGTTCGTTGAACTCATGAAATTTGCCACTATGTTTGTCGATTTCAGTTTCGACAATATGTATCGTCAGATCGATGGTGTAGCGATGGGGTTCCCCTTTGGGTCCTGTTTTGGCAAATATTTTTTGTGGGTTTTTATGAAGAAAGCCTTTTGTTAAACCCAAGGTTTACTTTCGGTATGTTGAACACTTTTGTGTGTTCAGCCATGAATTGGATCAATTTTTTATCAATGGTGTTCATCCTGCCCTTAAATTTACAGTAGATAAGGAGGTCAATGGTTCATTGCCCTTTTTAGATGTTCTTGTTCAAAGAACTCCTTCCTTGTTTATTACCTCTGTGTACAGAGTCTACTTTTACAGGACTATACCCGTTGGGACTCCTTTTGTCCTAAACAACAAAAGATTAATTTGATTAGGATGACACATAGGGCGTTAATATCTGTTCGGATGACACCTTGAAACATGAAATCAGTTGTTTAACTGAGATCTTTGTGAACAATGGTTATCCGTTGAACATTGTTCAATCGGTTATTCGAGATGAGACCATAGGTTCAACAAAAATCAAAACTTCAGTTGGTAAATGTTCGGTCTATCTTCGTTTACCGTGGTTGGGTTTAGTATCCTTCGCCAAGCGTATTTCATGTAGTTACGTGAGTGTTATTTTTTGCAACGAACGTTCGTGTTGTTTTTCAACTAGGTCTGTACTTCCATCTATGTGTAAATGTTTCTACCCCCACCATATTAACTCTGTTATTTACTATTTCAAATGTAGTTGTGGATGCGACTACATAGGTAGAATGACACAGCGGTTGGACGAGAATTAAACAACACGTACCTGCGATATATAAACAAAAAATTTTCTTTGGGCGATATATATATATGGGTCTTCCATTGCGGATCATTTTATAAATCCATGCGATGGATTTAGTGTGAACTGGTTTTCCGTCTTAGTTATATTTTCCATCTAGGTGTTGGAATCGCTTTACATCATCCAAGCAGCCTTCTCTTTATTGTTTGTTTTGGACTTGCTATTCTGCGCTTCTAGCAGCTTGGTTGGTATAATTTTATTTTTTCCTTCCTGTTGTCACCCATGACAGACTTTTTTCTTTTTCCTCATCTAAATTCCCCGTTAACAGTTCTGATGTATTTGCAATACAACATTTCTAGTTTTAATGCCTTAAACGCTTTTGTACCGTTTCTAACCTATTTAAATATATATATATATATATATATATATATATTTATATATATGAGCACTTACATTAATATTGCTGATTGACTCTATGCGTGATTATTTCTTTGTATATAAATATATGCTGCCTAATGTTATATATATATATATATATATATATATATATATATATAGAGAGAGAGAGAGAGAGAGATGTGTGTGTGTGCGTGTGTGTGAGTGAAATGCGTATATTTCGGCAGTATATTTTCATTCAGGTAGGTTTCGTTAAATAAATTAAACCATTTCTGTCTACTTATTCTCGATAGGATCCTTTCATATTTGCGGATAATATCTACTAAAGTCCTGAAGTTTTACCTCCCCTTAAAGCGGTGTCCATCACCCAAGCCATGACACAGCGTTCCTACACGGTATTCTCCTCTCGTCTTTTAATATCCGCACAAAAAGCGATTATCCGCGAATATGACAATCTCGTCACTGATAAAATTACCAGCTCTTATAAAAAAGACAAAGACAATAGCATCTTATCATCTATCAATGAAGACATCTGCAAATTTGCTAACAAATGTGGAGTTGCTGACAGAATGGGCAAATTTAATATGAAAGATGCATACATTCTCTTCAAAGATCATAAGCCGAACTTTATCAATAGCTTGCAGTCCCGTCTAATTAATCCCTCCAAATCTGAGTTGAGATTAATTTCCAAGAGTATTATCAAGAAAATAACATCATGTGTCCTGGATAAATACCCTGCCAACCTTTGGAAAGACTCGACCGAGACGATTAAATTGGTTCCGAAAGATCCCTAACAAAAGAAGAGCCACTTTCATCCAACTTGACATCTTGGATTCTATTTCGGAGGAACTATTAACAGCCTTCATTTCGCTAAGGATCTACCGAAATAACGGATAATGATCTGGACATTATTTTAGCGTCAAGAAGATCAATACTTAAATACAATGACGCTACTTGGGTGAAAAAGAATAATGGAAGTTTCGATGTACCTATGGGAGCTTTTGATTCTGCCCAAATTGCAGATTTAGTGGACATATATATTCTAGACACTTTGAGTAGAGTAGTTAACCTTAACCATGTCGGAATTTAGAGAGATGACGGCCTAATCATTGTCCCAAATAGCAATGGTGCCTTGATTTCCAGCTTACATAAGAAGATAATTAGGGCCTTCAAATACATAGGCCTTAAAATTGAAATATCTTCCAACCTGAAAATAGTCAACTTTTTGGATATTACACTCAATCTATCGAATGATACCTTTAAACCCTTCCATAAAGTTGATCAAACACCCCTATACATCAACGTCCACTTTAACCACCCTAAACATGTGATAGATCACATCCCCAAAACTGTGAATACAAGAATAAATAAAATCTCCTCGCCAAAAAATCTTTAATGATAATAAATTTATATAAAATCAGACCCTCAAAAATAGTGGTTTTAGACAAGAATTAAACTTTAACGGAGAACTTGTAAATCAGAATAATATCAGAACTAAAAACAGAAAGAGGAAGATAATATGGTTCAACCCACCATATTAAAGGCTCTCTAACATTGATATAGGAAGTTTCTTACTGAAATTAATTGATAAACACTTTCATAGTAAACACCCACAACGTAAAATTTTCAATAGGAAGACACTGAAAATTAGTTACTCATGCGTTAGAAATATTGAGAAAATCATATCTTCCCATAATTGTAGAATACTTAGAAACTATCATAGTAATGAAACTCAATCTAGTAACCCTACCTGCAATTGTAGGAATAAAGACTATTGTCCAATCGGGGGTAAATGTAAGTATGAAAATGTAGTATACGAGGCAACAATCTTTACCGAGGAAAATATAAACCAGAAAAAAAGATATATAGGTATATCCGCAGGTGATTGGAAGCAGCGTCTATACAACCATAAACGCTCATTTAGATATAGATATCTCAGAAATCAAACTTCCTTATACAAACACTACTGGAATCTGGTGGATAAGGGACTAACCCCACTTTTAAAATGGAGATACTTATTAAGAGCTAGAACACCTAATAACTTCCGCGATCAGTGTGATCTGTGAATGGCAGAAAACAAATTTATTATTAAAGATAAGAATCAAGAGGAATTGCTGAATTTTCGTAATGAGATATTTTTTAAATGTAGACATAAGAAACAATTCAAAACATAAACACCGTTTTGTAACATGTCACTTATGTCAGTTCCATCTTGGTTCAATAACATCGGGCATGACATTTTAATGGAATGACTAATATGTTTATTATGTTTATCTCGCTATATATCATTATGTATGTTTATGTGATGCGCTATGTATTTAAATTTTTTTTTGAGACAAATGTTTTTAAAAATTTTAGATTTTACATTTTGATTTATATGTATATATATATGTGCATACCTGTGTGTGTATGTGTGTATATGTGTATATATTTAGGTGTGTATATAGGTATATGTATGTGTATATATGTATATGTATGCGTATATATGTATATGTATATATATGTATGCGTATATGGATCTATGTATATGCAAGTAGATGTATATGTGTTTATATGTGTGTGTATGTATGTACTCATATATATCTTTATATGTATGTATGTATGTATAGTTAGACGGATAGATATAGGGATACATTGTTTATTTGTTTAGATGGGTGTATGTAATTGTATGGGGATTTAAGGTTTTATGTATATATGTTTATGTGCACGTATTTGTATGTCCGTATGTATATATGTGTGTAAATGTGTATATATATGTAGTAGTGGATGTGTATGGATGTATGTGTATATGTATGTATGTGTGTGTATTTATGTATGTATATGTATACATGTATGTGTATGTGTGTGTATGTATGTGTAAGTGTATGTATGTATATGAGAATATATATATATATATATATATATATATATATGTGATACATGTGTACATGTGTGTATATATATATATATGTGTATGTGGGTACACACCTATATGTATGTATGTACGTATATGTGTATATATTATTTGTATATGTGTATACGCATGTGTTTTGAACATAAAAATATAGGTCCTTGCTAGATTAGATAATCGTTATATTTATTTTTTATATGATTATATTTGATTTGTAACCTGTAGTCGATATTAATTTTGTCAAATTTTCTTAATTACACAGCGGCCTTTTCAGTAAATGCCCTTCAGTTTTAGTTTCCCTTACCCCATCTCTCTCCCCCACCCCTTTTTCTTTTCTTTTCCTCTCCCTTCCTCTTCTTCTGATCTTTAACATTAGATCCTCTATGGTGTGTGTATGTCACCACAAAATGTATCATTTCCGGTTACATCTTTAATGTATTAGACATCCGACAACATTCATATTTCTCTCACTTAAATCGTCTCTAACTCATCTCTCTAAAACTTCTCTCTGTTAAGTTTTAATCTCCCACCTTCTCTCGTCTGTTACCCCTCTCTTTAGCTCTAACATTCGTCCCACACTCTCATACTTACATTCTCTCTAAATTCTATTTTTTATTTCCGGGGTGGTTTTTTCTGTTTTCTCTTTGAATTTGTAGGTCTGATTTATTGGATCGTATTTACGATTCCAATGGAATAAATTATGACCATGGAATATTAGTGTTTAAGCCTTTTCATTATATCCTTACTCTGTCCTGGATATTGAGTTCTACCTGGATTCTATCCTCTTGGAATTTTTTTATTCAAAAAATATGTATGTATATATATTTATATATTTTGCATATGTATGTGTATATTTACCACTAATATTATCTATCTGTCTATCTATCTATCTATCTATCTATCTATCTATCACCGTGATAAAAATAAAATCTCAAAATGTAACAGCTGTGAAATATATGATTTTCCCACTTTTGCTGAAGTCATTTTAGACCTCTAGGCTTTTTAAAAAATCATATTAAGATTAGTCATTTAACTTCGAAGTTTTTTGTTTATTTTGTAAAATTCATATTGAAAATTATATTTTCTTTTTTTTTTCTTCGTTTCTGTGGAATTGCTTTTTCTAACTTTGTAATATATTAAACCTTTTAATGGAATAAAACCAATCCCTTTCTTCCTTTTTCCTACAATTCGTCTTTTTTTTTCTTCTTCTTCTTCTTCTTCGTTTTTTCGTCTTTTTCTTCTTCGTCTTTTTCTTCTTCGTCTTCTTCTTCTTCTTCTTCTTCTTCTTCTATGTGCTCTGTCCCTTCCGGAAGTTGTCGATCATGACTCTGCACAATTTTCTGTCCCTGGGAGCTCTTAGCCTCTTTTCTCTTCTTGTTATATAACCTAATCGCTGTACAGCCAACACATTACGCAAACTCTTTAAGTAGGTAATTCGCTGCTTTATTTATCTATCTGACTTTCAGTATGTCCCTGTGAGTGTCAATTTTCTAAGCCCCATTTCCTTATGATGTGCCTTTGAAGTTTCAACTGTCTCTTTCTAATGTTTTTGCTTTCATTTTCTCTAAAACTTTGTCGTTGTTCAAATGTAGCATTTTCAGCAATCTTCTGTAGTACCACACTACCCCAAGTGCCTAGATGAAGTTCTAAGCGTAGATTAGATATGGCACAAGGCCGAAAGTATGGGGCACCCAGTGAGGATCGAACTCACTATTCAGACGTAATTGATTTAGCGAGACAAGCTTGCTAACCACTACACTACACCACGTCAAATTGCCAAGTTGATTTTCTAAGCGTAGCTGTTATTTGGCGCAAGGACCAAAGTATGGGGCACACAGTGAGGATCGAACTCACTACTCAGTCGTATTTGATGTAGTGAGACGATCTCGCTAACCAGTACATCATGTCGAAGTACACTTTTTTCAAGCGTAGCTTAGGTGTGGCACAAGGCCGAAAGTATGGGGCACCCAGTGAGGATCGAACACATTTTTCAGTCGGAATTGTTTTGGCGAGACAAACTTGCTAAGCATTACGTCACGTCGAAGTGCCTAATGTGGTGAGTTTCTAAGCATAACTTAGATGCGGCACAAGGCCAAATGGCATAGGAACTTAGTGAGCATCGGACCCACTATTCAATTGTAATTTATCTAACGAGACAAGCATGCTAAAAAATTACACGATGTTGAAGCGCCCCACCAAGGGTTGATATGACTTTCGATTATGCAACCTAATCTAAATTTCCGAGTCCTTGGTATGACGACAAACTGCATCTGGCAGCAAGGCCTCTGATCAGGTGATTGAAGCTATTGAGGAAAGTGGAATCAGCTTTTAATTTCTGTTTTCCCCCGGTTCACCCTAGTTAACCCTCAAGCAAAATCCAAACACTAAGAAAGTATAAAAAATATTATTATAGTAAAAAATATCAGCACTACAATTTTATATAAAAAATTGCCATCAATACATATTTAAAGCAAATTACCAACAATGCATTTTTAATGTAAAATGATCATCAATACATTTTATATTAAGATATACCAACCAATAATCTTTATAATAGAATTACTAACAATACATATTTTGTATCTGTCTATATTTCTGAGATGAGGTATCATGTACACTATTTAGATTATTCGGACTATTGTCCTCATTTTTGTCAACATATTTATTACAACGTTTCGGCCTTTCAGTATCTGTCTATATTTCTGAGATGAGGTATTATGTACACTATTTACATTATTCAGACTATTGTCCTCATCTTTGTCGCCATATTTATTACAACGTTTTGGCCTTTGAACGCTCCTGTCTTCTTCAAGTGGTTGGAATGTCGAACTGAACACTTTATTTCGCCCACTGGGGTAGACTGTTCTAGTTCCACGTGCCATGTTTCATGGATGCCAGGTATCAGTTATCTCGTGTTAATTTTCCTCTGAAAAAGGAAAAGAAAAATGACAGAAGTTACAAGTAGATTAGCAAAGAAAACGTAAGATTTATTAAACCAAAGAATGGATTAGTCAGGGAGGAATATGTTCATGCCTTTATCATTAACACTTGCGCGAAGAGATGTTAAAAAGCCAATGTTGCAATTCGAAATCGGTTCGCTGATTACGTAGTTTTTAGCTTTGTATGTTTTTTTTTTAAAGTTACTACCATCTGCGACCATCCGTAGCTTCATGTCGTGTAGACAAGCCCGGAGGATTCTCTGGATAATTAATCATTGTCGAAATAGTTTGGGACCATTTGAATACAATAAAATAAGATTGACTTCTTTTTAATTGGCTTGTGTTTTTTTTTTTTCACTTATTACGTCTGTAACGAACGATCGTTGGGAAAAAAATATTTGCTGTGGGGTAATGGTCTAGAGAAAAGAAGAGATTATATTAGCGTAGCATTACACTTGACGCCAGAGTAAATAGATGACTGATAAAGAAAAAAAGAATAAAACTATATATATATATATATATATATATATATATATATATATATATATATATATATTGTGTATTTAGGTAGCAATCCCTCTTTTACACATGTTTCATTAAAGGTACTGCTATTAGGCTTTTTATCTAGTTTTTTTTTGTGTACGGACAAGTGCTTTCTTTTCTGGACACAACGTGTGTAAAAACTGGCCAAATATTCGGCATTTCCGATTGCTTTCGTGTATAATTTTACTATTCTACGAAACTCCATTCAAAAAATACTAGTCGAAACTACAAGCATGATAACCTGATCCACATGATCACAACAATCTTACCATCATCACCTCTAATGTAAAAACGTTGTCTAATTCTACATATCCCCATACTTTCCTACTTACGGCCATATCAAGTTGAAGCACCAGGTCCCATAAGGTTAAGCAACGTCGAGCCTGTTACATTATTTACATTATTAAGATGGGTGACCGCTTAGGAATGCAAAGCGCTGGAAGCATGGATTTGTAGGTGGTGTGGTTTCTGACAGTATTACGTTGAAACACAGGTTCTCGTAAGATCAACGGTTAAGCAACGTCGAGCCTAGTCATTATTTTCGTGAGTGACCGCTTAGGAATTCTAGGTGCTGTAAGCATGTATGGATGTCTGATGTGGCTTACGGCCATATCACGTTGAAACACAGAATCTCGTACGATCAGCGGTAAGCAACGTCGAACTTATTCTGTAACTAGATGGGTGATCGCTTGGGGATATCAGGTGCTGTAAGCTTGGATGAGTGGCTGGTGTGGCATACGGCCACGTTATCATGTTGAATCACTTGTTCTCTTATAATCACCGAAGTTAAGCAATATGAGTCGTGGTAAAAACATGAAATGTTAACATCAAAAATTGCATTATGAGGACTGGTAAAAACTGATAACTGAAGACATTAGTTTTATAATATCCAGAAATTCATACACAGATGTTCTCAAGGACACAAGACACAGCGAATAAAGTGTTAGTTAGATCCAGTGATAGGACTCAAAGAGTGTGAGTTCAATACCTGGTTAAGTCGGTGTAGAACCTGGAGAGGGGAATGAATAGGAGATAACTGATAATTGACATCTATTAGTCATAGCACGTAGAACTAGACCAGTCTACTAATAAGACTAACCGCCTGAAAAAGACGGAAACATTGTGATAAATATGGCAACAAAGATGAGGACAATAGTCCGTATAATGTAAATAAGGTTCAATTCATTGAGCACCTCACTAACAATAGCAACCATTTCTCTATTAAAGCTTAACAACCAATGACAATAAGAAATATGAATAATGTGACATATGAATGTAAAATATAAACACTAAAAAAGGTGGCAATTTAGAAAGGCTATCACCAGTTGTTTGTTGTCGCCTGACTAGTTGAGCAGCTGTCACAGGCAGTTTTCCAAGGATAAGCAATGCAAGTTTGAATCTGATCAGAGGCTTATTCTTTGTTTCTGAATCATTCGACTCGCTAATAATTGTAGAACGATGACCTAGGAATTGTAAAAAATAAAAGAAATTAATAATACATGAACATAATTGCTTAAATTATTCAAATTATATCAAGTGTATTTATATAACACAAAATATCTAGACCAGTGTCTCTCAGCTGGTGTTCCCTGGATTCCAAGGGTTTCATAAGAAACAGTGATAAATGGGCTCAAGCATTTTTGAGTTGTTTTTGTTCAATTTTAAATTTGTAATTTTACTATACATTTTTACTTATGTCACATTGTTGGAAATCGTTGGTTATTATAATATTGCAATTTTTTGTTGTTATTATCACTTTTAATCTGGCACTCCTTATTACTGGTTCCCATACTGTATTCATTTCTATGCTTGGTCAGCTCAGGAGACATTCCAACCACCTGAAGAAGTCCGGAGCGTACAACGGTCGGAACGTTGTGATAAATCCCTGTCACTGAATCTAACTAACGCCTTTATCCACTGTGCCATGTGTCCTAAAAGACATCAGTGTATGAATGTCTGGGAATTATAAACTTAATGTCTTCAGCAACCATTTCTACCAGAGCTCATATTGCAATTTTCTTTGTCATTATTGTTTTTCTCTGGCACTCCTTATTACTGGCTCCCATACTGTATTCATTTCTATGCTTGGTCGGCTCAGGAGATTTTTGTGAACTAGCATATGTGCTGATTCCTTACTTAGATGGGTGTCCGCTTGTGAATACCAAGTGCGTTATATGCGGATGGTGTAGTGGATAATGGCTCGGAATTGCGAATCGAGGAGCAGAGTTCTAATTCCTGTCGTGTTCATTATATTTTTACGTGCAAATACCATTGGGAAATACATTAATCCACTTCTTCTCCCCAGCTATAGGATTATTTGTAGAACTTGTATCACTAAAATCATTATTATCTCCCGCCCCCACCAAAAATTCTTAGAATTTAAAAATATTTACTGGCTTTAAATAACCTGTAAACAGTTGATAAAACCAAAAAAAAAAACAAATCAATCAATCATACTCATCTAACATTCCTCTACCTTGAGTAACTTCTGGGCCTTGTATCCTATGTAACAGGCTACGTTGTCTGTCTTGGGTCCAGAAACGGTGTGTTATTGGTATTTCTCATTGGTTATTTGGAACTGTTTTCCCGCTATTTTTGCCTTTATCGCAAATTGTTGTGACCATAGACTGCAGACTTCATCTTCTTTCCCAATTTTTGAAATTCGACGTGAGACTTTATCCGCTAGCAAGGCTGCTACTCGAGAGGTTGAACGTTTTGAGGAGCGTGGAACTATCTGTTAATTGCTTTTGTTCCCAGCTCCACTCTGATCGAGGGTGGTAGCACCTGTTAGGGTCTCAGCCATGGGCAAATAGTTAACGCCCAAACTGAGGTCAAACGTCATGAAAATGTAAAATATAATTTTATTGTGAAAATACCAACAACGCTTTTTCGTATAAAAAATACCACAAAAGTAAAAGAAAAAATAATAGAAATAAATCTTTGAAAAAATACCAGCAATACATGTTTCTAAAAGAAAATTACTAATGCGAGCAAGAAAAATAAATTTTGGCATTAAATGACCCATGAGGAGTTGATATACCGCTAAACAGAGAAGTCAATGAAAACAGAATCTCGACAAAAGCCCTCTTTACAAAAATACATCAATGAAACCGGATCTACAAACTGATTTCTTATCTTTTATTCATACGAAACTATCCTCAAAATGTGGTCGGCATTAAGTAACCCATTGAGGTTGATATATCATAAAACAAAATAAAGCAAAGCAAACAAGTATCTCTACAAAAAACCTCTTTACTAAAACACATCAATGATACCTAATATAGACACTGATTTTTACAAATATTTTAATAAAACTATAAAAATTTTTTATTCATTAAGGTTGAAACTGTAAATCCTAAAAAATCTTGTAAACATTAAATAAGAACTATTAAAAATGGTTGATTAAATAACCCATTAAGGTTGATATAAAAACAAAATAAACCAAACCAATCTAAACTAAAGAATACATATTCTATTCATAACGAATCTATCCTAAAATGTTGTCGGCATTAAATAACCCATTAAGGTTGATATGCCGTAAAACAAAATAAACCAGACCAATCTAAACCAAAGAATGCATATTCTATTCATACGAATCTATCCTAAAAATGTTGCCGGCATTAAATAACCCATTGAGGTTGATATGCCGTAAAAAACAAAATAAACCAAACCATTCTAAACCAAAGAATACATATTCTATTCATATGAATCTATCCTAAAAATGTTGTCGGCATTAAATAACCCATTGAGGTTGATATGTCAAAAACAAAATAAACCAAACCAATCTAAACCAAAGAATGCATATTCTATTCATACGAATCTATCCTAAAAATGTTGTCGGAATTAAATAATCCATTAAGGTTGATATGCCGTAAAACAAAATAAACCACACCAATCTAAAGCAAAGAATGCATATTCTATTCATACGAATCTATCCTAAAAATGTTGTCGGCATTAAATAACCCATTGAGGTTGATATGCCGTAAAACAAAATAAACCAAACCAATCTAAACCAAAGAATGCATATTCTATTCATACGAATCTATCCTAAAAATGTTGTCGGCATTAAATAACCCATTGAGGTTGATATACCGTAAAACAAAATAAACCAAACCAATTCTTTACCCTTGTTTAAATAATTTTAACTAATGAAACGCCCCGACCCATAATATTTTCAGGCTAAATTAAGGATTGGGAAGAATTTAATGAATATTTTATATAATAAGTGTTTGAAATAAAGATGTCGACGATGTTGTCATTGTCTTAGGTGCTCTATTCTACGCCCTTCCTATTTAGTGTCATTCTTTTTAATATATGCATTATTGACCTTATGTATTAAATATATTATCTATTTAATCAGGAGGCACGGTGGAGTTATGGAAAGCGGCTTGGATTGAGTCGAGTTCGAATTCTACTGCATTCACTTACATGCTAATACCTTCTTCTCTCTCAAGCTCTGGGTAAATAGCAGGACAGACCGGGTTCTATAGTCTTGGATAGCAACTGGTCTACTGCAGAAAGTAATGGGAACCTACTGCGGGAAAAAATCTACCTTGTTCGTGATGTATCGAAAGATACAAGATCGCCTAAGCATGTATTACGCATAGCACATAACTAATATTATCTATTATGAATTATATTATAAATTATATCAAAATTATATGATTATATATTATATATTATTGTAATATAGCATCTAATATAATAATTATAATTATATAATTATAGTTATTAATCATGTTATAAACTATTATCTATTTAAAAATATATATATATATATATATATATATATATATATATATATATATATATATATACGGTGACACGCATAAGTATTGGATACATGTTATTTTCTGTCATAACTCTAGTTTATGTTCACCATTTTACCTGATATTTAGTAAGTAATATCTCGTAAAGTTGATTTAGTTGTATGTGGAAGGAAAATTAAAAACTCATGGTTGAATCCATTTTTTTTATCAAAGTTCAAAATTACCCTCTGCAAAAAAGTATTGGATACATCAATTTAATATTTTGTTGCGTAGCCTCTGTTTTGTTTCACTGCTTCCAGTCACTTTCTATAGTTGGCCACAAGTTTTTCCACACTGATCCACCGTTACTTTACCCCATTCTTCCTTGCATAATTCCTCTAATTGCTTGATATTTTATGGATTCCACTTATGAACTTTAACCTTCAAAGTATTCACAAATTTCAATTGGATTCAAGTCAGAAGACTGACTTGGCCAATTGAGAGTACTAATACCATTATTTTCAAACCATTCCTTTGTAAGTTTTGCGGTATGTTTGGGATCATGGTCGTGTTGAAGCACGAAATTCCAACCATGTCCTAAAGAAGTTGCAGATTTCTGAAGGTTCTTCTCTAGAATCTCCCTGTACATGCTACCATTTATTCTACTATGGATAACTTGTAACTCTTCGGTACCCTTGGATGAAAATCATCCCCATATCATAATGGAAGCACCCCCAAACTTAACTGTGGGAATGGTATTGTGCTTCTTGAAGGCAGTGCCATTTTTTTACCAAACACTTGTCGCTGTGTTCCTTCCGAATAGTTCCACTTTCGTTTCATCCGACCAGATTACCTTTTCCCAAAGCTGCATACCTTTCTTTTCATAAGTTTCGACAAACTTTAATCGGTCTTTGACATGTTTGGTTTTCAGTAAAGGCACTTTTCTTGGTGATCTTGAATGAAAGCCTGTATGATATAGAGCTCTGCTAATGGTATCCCATACTTACATTAATTCCAGCACCTCAAGATCAGTTTTAATTTCAAAACGAGTAATGAAGGTTTTTTTTTTGCACATTTCTACTGATCCACCTTGAAGTACTCTCATTTATTTTTCTCGGTCTTCCATTTCTTTGAAGGTTTGCTGTACCGTCGCCATACTTTCTTATACTTTCTGATGATATTTCCTACTGTACTTAGTGCTAGATTTTTCGGTAACCTTGTCCTCCTTTGTGACGTTCAATGATTCTATCTCGCGTATCTCTGAAGAATTCTTTAGTTTTTGCCATTTTTAATCCTTGAATTGCAGAATGCACATCAAAGAGTCAGATGATTAGTAGCACTATCTTGTAAGCAATCGTGTGATTCTCTGATTGGTCAGAGATAACATTCCAATACTATCAAAAATTTGAATATTTAAAGTCTTTTAAAATACAAAGTTTCAATTGGAAATTTGAAAAAGTGTCATGTATCCAATACTTTTACATAGGGTAATTGTAAACTTTGACAAAAAAAAAATGGATTCAACCATGAGTTTTAATTTTCCTTCCACATACAACTAAAACAACTTTACGAGATATTACTTACCAAATATCAGGCAAAATGGTGAACATAAACTAGAGTTATAACAGAAAATAATATGTATCCATTACTTATGTGTGTCACTATATATATATATATATATATATATATATATATATATATAAAAATATAATTAGTCATTATCTAATAAATATTATATCGATATTGAATAGTTACCAGAAATCAGAACAACTATTTTATTAAATGGTATAATTTTGGTGACAATTTGAAGAAAAAACACATTTAAAAAATCGGAAAATGAATTAACGATTTTTGAATACATCGAGTAGAAGAGGAAATTATACAAGAATAAACTTTCTATACAGGAATAATGCTAGGTAGATGAAAACCAAAAAACATAAAACCTGAAAACTTGAGTGTATGTTATATATATATATATATATATATATATATATATATATATATATGGTGTAATCTCATTTATCTGGGATTAGTCAAAATATAAGGGATACGTTGAAACACCTGTTCTTTTTTGTTATTCAAATTAGTATTATCGATTTTGTTTGGGTTATTTCTAGACAGGTGATATTTTTGAATACCAGGAATTGTAGGTTAAATCTTGGATTTTGACTTTTTAACATTTTTTTATAATCATACGAGCAAATGCTTGAGAAATTATGAATCCACCCTTCCTCCTGAAAAAGTTATGGGTTATTTTATTTTTGATAAGATTAAATAGTTATCATCTCAAAAAATTATTAGGATCTAAAATATTTTCTGGCTTGAGATAACCTCCAAAAGGTTGATAGTAAAAATCAAATCAGTCACAAAAAAAAAAGAAAGAAAGAAAAACTTTTGTAAATATCCATTTTGTGTTCATATATAACGTTTTCTAAGTTCAACGGTTAAATTGAGTGAGGGGATCCATTGGATCTTGCCAAAGATCATCCATCTTTGAAGACTGTGGATTACAGACTGACAAACAAAGAACTATATCGAATATAATCCAAACAGTTTTGAAGTGTAATTATTTTGATGCAACAATCAAAAGGATAACATGGATGTTATGGAGAGAATAGTAGTTTATAATCAAAGATATTAAAGTTATCTTTTTATGGTCCAAATAAAAGGTTAGGCCTTTCCTTAACATTATGAATGAAATAAAAATTGTTTTAAGAGAAAGATTTCAATTGGCTGCTCGGTCAATGAATACCAAGTGTTTCCTTATAAGGATACGCCTAATATAACAATTACTATTACTATACCCATTGTCAGTAATGTCAGATGGTGACAGTTTTTGAAAAACAATAAAAAAAAACGTCATTACATTTTTGATATTAGAATTACTATTACCATAATAGGACGTTAGATTAAAAAAAAAAAATCAGCAATGGATAAATAAAAATAAAACCGAAAAATTAACTCTTTAAAAAATGTACCTATAAATATGACGAAAAGGTATAATTAGCGATCAGTAATATTTTTAAGAGGAAGATTGTCATTTGGGCGGAAAATCGACCTTATTTTGAAATTTTTCCAAAGAGGCGACGCCATGTTTGAAATATTTTTTTAACTTTTTTATTTCTATATTCGTCGTATATATCCATTCGTGTCTTGTTGTCTGGTATTAAATTTTTACACTTTTTATGCAGAAGTTAGGGGAATCTATCTGGAGACGACTCTGTTTCTGTGTAAAGAAAGAGAAAAGAAAGAGAGAGGAAAATGAGAATTAGACAAAGAAATTTAAAAAGAGATATTTTACAAAAGAAAGATATGAATGAAAAAGAAAAGTTCAAACGAAAAAAATGGGGTTTGGGAGAAATGGAAAGAGTGTGAGAGGGATAGAAAGAGAGAGCAAAAGGAAGGGGGAGAGAGGATGAAATAAACTAGCAAGGAAAAAGGGATTGGGAGAAGAAGATTGGGAGATAGTGAGAACGATAGAATCAGGGGACAGCAAACAAGAAGGAGGAGGGTTGAGGATGAAATGCAAGGAAAAGGTATTATGTGGGTTTAAAAACTTGAGAGGGATTAAAACCAGCAAAGGAAGGGAGAGAGGATTTTCTTTTCTTTAGGAAGGAAAAAGGGAGAAGGAGATTGGGAGAAATGGACAAAATAGTGAGAAGGATAGAAAGAGTGAGTTCATGTATGGGTAAATACTAGTCGTTAATATTCGAGTCTCAAAATTTTACTGGGGGTTCATCGGTTAAAGTAAACATTAAAACTTATATTTGATCAAAAGCCTCTTGTCAGGGTCTCTTTACGACATTACATGCCAGTTGGTTGGTTATTGTAGGCACCAATGACAAGAGACATTTGAGAAAAATATTTTCATAATATCTAATAATGTACCTAAATAAAAAATATAATTTTGAATATACTATGAAAACTGAATACATTGTGGAATATCTAGATTATAGGCATATTTACTTGTGTTGATCAGCTTTAAAAAATTCAAATAAAAAATTAAAAATTAATGACGGGTATGGAAATTTGAGGGAGAATAAAGATTGTCCTCTTGACAGCGATGTTGGTAACAACGAGAACTCAAAAGAGAATATGCTGTGGGTATTCAGGAAAATTGCTGTCAATTAGACTTCAATATAGGCCTTCAGTTACGACTGGTATGGACACTCAATGAATCATTAAAACAACAACAGCAACAACAACAACTACTACTACTACTACTAATAATAATAATAATATGTGCTCTGATGTTACGCCAGTCTGGGTTTTCATGGCTTCTGATATTAATTGGAGAGGGTACAGGAATAAGTCAAAAATTATCTGCTATTTCTCCATAACGTATCTTTAGGTTTGTTACAATGACTTGTACGCATGCGTATTTGTAGTTAGTACTATTTTCATCACGCGGGCGATGTTTGAGTTTGATGTTGCCATTTGTTTTACTGTTTTACAGTTTAAACATGGCGGCTTTTGTTCTTGTACCAAGAGTTTAGCAAATGCAAAAAAAAATAATTGTAAAAAATAAATAAATGAAGAATTTAAGTTGTCGTCTGCTCTGGATCTCCCGCCTGCGAACATAGATTAGATATCATTCCTTCTTTTGCAAATTCTACTTTTTCTTCTTCAAATTCTTTTTTTTTTCAGAAGTTTTACAGTTATTTTCCGAATTCGTCAAATTCTTCTTCTTTTTCATCGTGTTGTTGTTCTTCTTCTACTTCTTCTTTTTCTTCTTCTTCAAAATATTTTCTTCTTCAAATTCTACTTCTCAGAAGCAGATCACGTGACCACAATAGTCCCAACTATAAGCGCGCATGAGCAGAACGCAGTGTGACAAACCTAAAGATATACTATGGCGAAAGTGCGGATAATCTTGAATTTAACCTCGTTACATGTAGTTATTCTGCTTTGATCGCCTGCAATAAATATCCCGTTCTGAAACTACAGATTCGCCTGCCTGTTGCCTGGTCATAACCAGGTTTGTTTACCCCCACACCCATGTGTTGAACGCTGTCATGGTAACCCCAAGTATAGGGGAAAGGTACAGCTTCATGGATGAAGAAAGAAAGACATGATAAAAATTTTTGAATAATAATGATAATAATAATTATAATTTTACAGAGATGTAAGATAAAAAAAGCGGAAAGTGCTACAGGCGACGACGACGACGACGACGAAGAAGAAGAAGAAGAAGAAGAAGAAGAAGAAGAAGAAGAAGAAGAAGAAGAAGAAGAAGAAGAAAGGGGAAGAGAAGAGTGTAGATGAAATAGAGAAAAGGAAAAAGGAAGGAGTGAAAGAAGAAGAAGAAGAAGAAGAAGAAGAAGAAGAAGAAGAAGAAGTAGTTGAAGTTGTTGTTGCTGAAAACATTGAAGAATGTTATAAATATGAAAATAAACAAGTGAAGGAAAGTATTTGATGAAGGTGAAAAAATTTTGAGAAGAATTCGAAGGAGAAGAACGTGAAGAAGAATAGGAAAAAAAATCAGAATAAAAATTTGAAGAAGAATTATTTTAAAAAATGAACTTAAAAAATTTTGAAATGAATTTTGAAAAGAAAAAAATGTTTTGACGAATTCGGAGAAGTATTGTAAAAAATTCTGTGACGAAGAAGATTTTGAAGACAAAGAAGAAATCGAAGAATTGTATGAATTCTGACAATAAGATTTTAAAGAATATCTTGAAGAATTCGAAGAATTAGAAGTAGAATTTGAAGAAGTATTTAAAGATGAAGAATTGCAAGAATCCAGGGAAGAAAAAGAATTTGGAGAAGAAAATCTTGAAGAATTTGAAGAATAATTTGAAGAAGAAAACGAAGAATTGTAAGTATCCTGAGAAGAAGAATTTTGGACAAAATTTTGAAGAATTTGAAAAAGAATAATTTGAAGAAGTAAACGAAGAATTGTAGGAATTCTGATTCATGAGAAGATTTTGAAGAAGAATAATTTGAAGAGGAATAATTTGAAGAAGAATAATTTGAAGACGAAGAAGTCTAAAAAAGGAGACGAAGAATTGTAAACATTCTGAGTAGAAGAAATTGAAGGAAAATTTGAAGAATTTTAAGAAGAAGAATTTGAAGAAGAAGAAGAAGACGAAGACGAAGAAATGTAAGAGCTCTAAGAATTTGAAGAAGATGATTTTGAAAGAATTGAAGAATTTGAAGAAAATAAATTTGAAAAACCAAAAACGAGTAAAAGAAAAAGAATTTGACGAATTCGTAGAATAATTGTAAAACTTCCGAAAAGAATAATTTGAAGAAGTAGAAGTCTTTGGAAAAGAAGAAATGATATCTATTGTATGTTTGCAGGCAGAAGACCAAGAGCAGACGACAACGGCATTGATTATTCTTGAATGTTTTTGTTGTTACTATTGGGTAGAGGCGACAAGGAAGTTGGGGCAAATGCTACAAAGAATGAGAGTAAAGTAGAAATAATTAATGAAGGACCCGAAGCAAACAATGAAGTACGATAAGAAAAAAAAAATGATTGCTTTAAATGGTGTGCCATGAGAAACGTACTTTAGCTGAGGACATTAAATAATGAAGAAGAGAGGACGGTGTTTTGAGGAGAGGGGATGAAAACAGACAAGAGAAAGATTAAGGAAAGACAGAAAGTAAAAAAAAAAAAAAAAGACGAGAAAGGGGAGAAAAATAGACGAAAGACACCCGGCAAAAGAGAAAGGAAGACGATAGAAACATGGGAAAAGAAAAGAAAGATTTGTAAAAGAGAGAGACGGTAAAACAAAGAAAAGGAGAGACTTAGAAAGAAACTCTAAAAATTGATAAATAGGGTAGGCTAAAGAAGGGATGGAAGTGTCAAAAACGAAAGTGAGTTAACTGAAGAGAGACAGGGAGAGATAGAGAGAAAGAGAAAGAAATGTAAAAGAAAAAGAGGAGGAGAGAAGAAAAGAGAAAAGAAGAGAATTTAAAAGAAAGATTTAAAAAAAGGGAGATACTGTAAAGAGAGAGAGAGAGAGAGAGAGAGAGAGAGAGAGAGAGAGAGAGAGAGAGAACTAGAGAGATTGGAGGTGTAAAAAGATAAAACAAAGGCGAAGAGAAAAAAAAGAGAGGCGAATTACGAGAGATAAAAGAAAATGAAGACTAGGACAGAAAAAAAATCACATAGATTAAAAGGAAGAAAAGATCACGGAAAGAAGAAAGTAAAATTAGAAGAAAAATATGAAAGAGAGAAGGCAAGAACAGTTAAAAGAAGAGAAGGAAAGAAAGAAAAAAATATAATAGAATGGCAAACAGAAAGAGAAAAAATAGAGATATAAGTCGACTAAGAGAGAGTAAAAGGAGTAGAGAGGGAGAGAAAGAGAAGAAAGACGACATAAGAAAGAGAAAGATATATAGAGAGACTAGAAGAAAGAGAGAGGGAAGGAAGGAATGAGGATAAATAAGAGGAAAAGGAAATTTAAGAGAGTGTGAGAAGGTTAGTGAAAAGCATGTGCAAACGGTAAAAATAAAGATGGCAGAAAT
This sequence comes from Acanthosepion pharaonis, assembly GCA_903632075.3. Taxonomy (NCBI): domain Eukaryota; kingdom Metazoa; phylum Mollusca; class Cephalopoda; order Sepiida; family Sepiidae; genus Acanthosepion; species Acanthosepion pharaonis. Next base: position 2,799,637 of record CAHIKZ030003633.1, read on the forward strand.
AGGAACGAGGTTGACTTCCAAGAGATCGATATTAAAAGACTAAAATTGAAGAAAGGAGAAATAAGCGAGAAAAGAAGAGAGAGATAACGAAAGAAAGAGAGTAACAAGAGTAAAAAGCGGAAACGTTGGAGCGGGAATGGAGAGAAAGAAGAAAGCCGACCTGTAAAGAGGAAAGTGTGAAGTAAAAAAAAAAAAAAAAAAAATGAGGAAGACTAAAAGAAGAAAAGAAAGCAAAAAAAAAAGAAGATGAAAAAGAAAAGAACAAGGAGAAAACTAGAAAGAATTGTATGTGTGTGTGTGAGGGAGAGAAAAAGGGGGGAGAGAGAGAGACTGGGGGTGGGGGAAAGAAGAAATATGAATAGACGATAAAAGACAAGAGAAGCTGTAAACAGGCAGAAGAAGAATTGAAACTAAAGGAGACAAAGAAAAAAGGAAAGTAAGAATAAGAAGGGGGAGGAGTATGAAGGGGAGGATAAGAGTATGGCTGAACTAGAGAATGCGAAAAAGAAAGAATAAATGGAGGCAGGGAGGTAGGGAGGAAGGAAGGAAGGAAGGAAGCAAAGAAAGAAGAAGAAGAAGAAGAAAAAGAAGAAGAAGAAGAAGAAGGGGAGGACGAGGAGGAGGAGTAAGAGAAGAGTGTGGCTGAAATAGAGAATGCGAAAAAGAAATAATAAAGGAAGGAAGAAGAAGAAGAAGAAGAAGAAGAAGAAGAAGGGGAGGAGGATGAGGAAGAGGGGGATTGGAAGAGTGTGGCTGAAAGAGAGAATGCGAAAAAGAAAGAAGTTAGGAAGGAAGGAAGGAAGGAAGGAAGGAAGGAAGGAAGGAAGGAAGGAAGTAGTAGTAGTAGTAGTAGTTGGAGGAGGAGGAAGATAATGGTGCGGCTGAAATATAGAATGCGAAAACAAAGAATAAAAAAAGGAGGAAGGAAGGAAGGAAGGAAGGAAGGAAGGAAGGGAGGAAGGAAGGAAGGAAAGAAGGAAGAAGAAGAAGGGGAGGATGAGGAGGAGGGGGAAATGAAGAGTGTAGCTGAAATAGAGAATGCGAAAAAGAAAGAAGGAAGGAAGGAAGGAAGGAAGAAGAAGAAGAAGAAGAAGAAGAGTGTGGCTGAAATAGAGAATGCGAAAAAGAAAGAATAAAGGGAAGAAGAAGAAGACGGGGAGGAAGAGGAGGAGGAGGGCGAAGAGAATAGTGTGGCTGAAATAGAGAATGCGAAAAAGAAAGAATAAAGGAAGGAAGGACGAAGAAGAAGAAGAAGAAGGCGAAGCTAAAATAGAGAAAAAAGAAATAAAACTAACGAAAGACGAAGAAAAGGAACAAGAACGAAAAAGCTGAAATAAGGAAAGAGAAAAGAAGAACAACAAAGAGACAAAGAAAAAGATCGCTAGTTTATGGGTGATTTAAGGATGGAATAATGATCTGTAAACTACTGCTGCTGATTATGGCGGCCAATGGAGGTGGCAGGTATGATAGATTTTTTTTTATTTTTTTATTTTTTTATTTAATGTTTTGGGGTTATTTATTTATTTATTCCTTGAAAATAGAGTAAAATGGACGTAAGACAATTTTCAGACAAAAACAGACCACTTCCCCTCGAGTAAACACAACACTTCGAAACGGAATCTAATTTGGAAATATATATATATATATATATATATATATATATATATATGACGGAAAAACAAATTAAGTCAGAGTTGATAAGAACATATCTTTTGGTAAAATTTTTGACGGCATTTAACTACTGATATATTGTCTCCAATACTAAGACGCACACACACATGTGAACACACACACATATACATAAACAAAACACACACACACACACACACATATATATATATATATTTATTTTATATATATATTTATTTATTTATATATATATATATATATATATATATATATATATATATATATATATATGTATGTATATGTATCAATGCCGGGTGTAACAGAAAAATTGTCCAAATCGTGTAAAGGCATAATTATCCATTCCACAAAATGTTTAATATCTAAAAAAAAAAAAACTAAACTAATTGAGTTTCTGTTTCCAGGTTTTCATATACAACGTTTAGCCATCTTGAAACCAATTCTCGTAAGAAAGAGTGAAAAACCCTTTGAGTTATTCAGTTAAAAAGAGAGAAGGTTAAAATTGTGAGCAATGGTGAGGCGAAAAAGATCATTCAGGCCTTCAATAATCGTACAAAAATGCATACTTTGGCTTCATCAAGAGAACGGTGAATAAGTTTAAAAGAGAGGGCAGAGTAGATAAGGAAACTGGATCAGGAGCTCACAACAGCAAGAGGGATCATCATTTCAACTCAAACCTAAAGAGATCCATTAGAAAAGATCCAACCCAATCCATAATGTGTTTGGCGCGCGAGAGAGGAGTTTCATCTCTGACAGTCCAAAAAGCCGTAAAAAAGACTTGAAAATGAAATCGTACGTGTAAGCTGTGAGGCAATTTCTTACTACAGGACAGGAATTTAGAGAGTTAGAGAGAGTGAAGATCATTTCGAATAAGTTGGAAAAATGATTCTGGAATTATATATATATATATATATATATATATATATATATATATTTGAACTTTATATCAATTCTTTTGTGAGCTTCCGATCCTTAGCTATGATTAATTAATCTATCTTCTTCAGGTAATACGAACTGAACACTTTATTTCGTCCACCGGGATAGATTGTTCTAGTTCCACACGCCATGCCTCTTCCGGATGTCTCAGTTATCTTCCTTTAACTCAACTCTCCAAGGATACATGACCCAGTGGATAGCGTTGGTTGGATCCAGTGACTTGAACCAAACAGTTGTGAGTTCACTTCCTAGCTACTGCAGTGGTGAACAGAAACTTGGTGAGTTCAGTTAAAGGGAGAGAACTGAGACATTGGGAAGAGGCATGGCGCGTGGAACTAGAATTATCTACCCCGGTGGATGAAACAAATGGTTCAGTTGTAAATTCCAATCACCTGAAGTAAGCCGGTGCTTACAACGGCCGAAACGTTGTGAATATTGCAATAAGTTGAGGACAACAGTCCGAACAATATAAATAGTGTAAATAATTACAATACCTCATCTCAGAAATATAAAGGGATCCTGAGAAAGGCCGAAGCATACAACGGCCGAAATGTCGTGAATATGGCAACGAGGATGAGGACAATAATCCGAGCAATGTAAATAGTGTAAATAATTACAATACCTCATATCGGAATTATAGACAAGATATTAGTTAAGTCATTATCAAAGTAGTCTCGTTCATTGTGTTGCGGGGGGGGTTAAAACCGTATTTTCTTTGATTGTGTTATTTATGTTAAATTCTTGGTTGAAAAAAAAATGCGGTTTCCATCTTTATTTACATACGTTCTATCCCTGATATCGAGCACTTTGACTCATAAATATAGAATGCCTTAGAACAATATTTTTATCATCATATTTTTATCATTATATATATATATATATATATATATATATATATATATATATATATATAAGGTTCTTTTAAACGTAGATGGCGCAATCATCGATTGTCATTTCAGCTAGAAAATCTTAGGTACTCTTCCAAACTAGGAATCAACCGATAAAGAATTGTGGAATTTGAAAGCCAAAACAGAAGGGATCCATTTGTAAGGTGGAAAATTTAAAAAAAAAAAAAAGCCAAAACCGTACAAACAATCAAAACAATATTTGCAACCTCTGCCAACAGGAAAAATTAGCGACTATGACATTTCCGGATCCAAAGAATCTTTTAAACCAGAAATCCGAAGTCTTAAGTTCTTGCTTACATATCAGAAAATTTTTCTTAAGTGCATATGAGGTTGGATAAAAAAACAATTTAACACCCACGAATTAATTTACATTATTATTATTATTATTTTCTTCTTCTTCTTCTTCTTCTTCTTCTTCTTCTTCTTCTTCTTCTTCTTCTTTGTTTATTTTAAAAATAGTTTTAAAAAAATCATTAGGTGGTCATTGATAAAAAAAAATGCCCGAAGAAACCAGAAGGTCGAAACCAAGGTAGCGGATCCAACTGACCCCCTAATTTTTAAAGTTAAAATCTCTACATGTTATTTTTACTTTTGCTTTTCACACGTGTATTGAGCACTTTCTAATATTACTGTTTCCTGGTCAGATTCAACTCTGACCATTAAGCTATATATAGGAAACTGATCTTAATCGAACATGTTTCAATTGATCAAGATAGAAATGATAAAAAATGATGAAAAGCAAAGAGACATAGATTAACTGTATGTTTTCTTGCTTAGATACGTGTCACATCTATTGAAGTAACCGATAATATTTAAATATATGTGTTTGGCCTTGTGTTACATCTAAGCTATGCTTAGAAAATCACTGTATTCAAATATATGTGGCAAACTTTTAAAGTGTGTCAAAGTTAGTATGATCCAGTAGGATGTTTTGATTGGATACGTGTCACGTGCAAGGAATTAACAGATATTATCAAATAAGTCTTAGAAAACATTCTGTATTTTAAAGTATGCAACGGTTAGTGAGACGCTGCAGGATATTTTGAACAACTTTTCTTTAGAGTATAACTCGTGCGTATTTTATATATATATATATATATATATATATATATATATATAAGAAATGGAAAAAGTCTGACAATTTATTAAAGACATTTTTATGCTTAACGTTCTTTTTATAGATACAAGTATTTTAGTAAATGCTCTGTTTATAATAAACGGGTATTAAATAACATTTACCGGCCTGAAAAGATTCGTCCTTTGACAGGATTCGAACCTGCATCCTATACGGAACCGTCATTTAGCTTGACGTGCTTAACTGATCGGCCACAAAGGATCGTTCGATTGGCAAGGTCGAATTTACTGCTTATAAACTTCAATCTTCCATGAATCTCGTACATTCATAACTGCTCATGGCATACCAAATGTAAACAAATGACGTCATACGTTAAGAAATGGACAAAGTCCGACAATTTATTAAAGACATTTTTATGTTTAACGAGATTAATGTCGACGTCAGACGTTTCGGTCTAGTAGACCTTCTTCAGGACATATTCATAAAACATAATTAACATTAGACGATATTCAAGTCAACATGAAAAGACGATGGCCATAAGAGTAAGACTAATCAAAATAGAATAACTGAAATTTTTAAGATCAGCGTTCCGTTTCACAATATGATCAAGTCGCGTCACGTCTGCGATGTTGTGAAAACGGTGAATACGAGACCCGGCTTCTTTAATATTTCCCCCTTTCTAGCAAGATTAATGCTCGACAAACGTACTTATAAATTTTAGATTAGAATAAAAATATTTTTCATTTTTCATTTAAAATATACTCTATTTTAGGAATATATATAATTTTTGGTTCTCACTAGTCGAGAAGAAGCCACATATTTGTGGTGAACAAGTTGTTTTTGTCCATATGTAAAAATTATATATATATATATATATATATATATATATATACAGACAAACCACTAAGAATCACAATTTAATTTCAAGATACCATCACAATAATTGCATCTATCATTATTATCATTGCACCACCATTAGTAATCACTTTTACAACTTTACAATAACTATTAACTAATAATGGTATTTACTTGACTCCCACTAAGTCAAGATGTGACACAAGGTCGTTTAATGTGGGAGACCCGAGCGTTTCCACTCAAAGGCCACTGGTCAAAATTGGTCATAGCTTGTCCAAGCTGGTCAGAGCCTAGTCAAAGCTGGTCATGACTTGTCCTAACAGGTCCAGGCCGGAGCCAGTCCAAGCTAGTCGAAGCCTTGATCGAATCTCAGCCATAGGCCAAGAAAAGATCCAATATTTGTCAAAAACCCCAGCCGAAAAATCGGCCGGGCGAATTATTAACTATTAACTAATAATATTATCATTACCACCAACACACTGCACCATCACTTACACATCACACCCACTATTAACATATAAATCCACTACAATCTTTATTACTCCCCCAGCATATTTAATACCTTAAAACAATACGATCAGATATAATTTCCATATGTAACCATGAGAATAAACACCTATTACCAGGCAGCTTTAATATAATAACAATAATAATTTTGTAATTAAAATATTAAAAATTATAGCAATCTCCAACTACCATAATTTTACACAGAATACCTATCATCAGGATTTATACCAAAATAAATTAATACATATAACAAAATAAAACAAAAATAAAATAAAACACCAACAACCACTTTTTAGTTCAAGCTACCACCACTATAACTACATTCATGGTTTTATCATTCTCCCACCACCGTTACTAATCATTTCTACCAATTTACAATTTCTACCAATTTACAATAACTATTAGCTAACTATCATTGTCTCCAATCCCTTGAAACATTACTATCACATCATATCATATAGACCAGTTATTAAATTGAACTACCCTCTCACCCAGCACATTGAATATTAAACTAAACATCACCATGTAAATTAACCAATAAGGATCACAGTCACCAAAAACAAACAAATAACCAGCTTTAAATATAACAAATAAACCCCCATTTTTTTTTTAAATTTAAAAATAAATATAAATAATAATAATTTTTACCTATCATAATTTTACACAAACCCCACCACACGTATATACATACATGCGAGGAAATATTTTTCAGCGGAAAAATACATAATATGACATGTATACATTCACGAGACATTAACGAGACATTTTCGCCACACTTCCAATGTTTAAATTTCAACATTTCAACATACAAATGCGTATGTATAGACATAACACCACCCGTATACATACATATGTCATATCTGAAACTGCCCACATATGTTTATATATGTATGAGTCCCGACGGACGACCAAGTATGTATATGTGTCTGCATACATCGATGTTTGCGTTAGTACGATGAATGACAAAACGACGAAGTTTCCCCACCACTTCCACAATAACACCAATACACGCAATCTACATAAACCCAAATTTTTTAAAACATTAATCAGTTTGTCTGACGATCGCTAAAGCGTGAAACCCAGGGTCACAAACTCACATCTATCCAACCAAATATGTCAGCTCTATCTCTGATATTGAGCGCTTTCTAATAAGTACCTAGGCATATAATATATAAATAATTATACATATATATATTTATTTATATTTATACACTTTCACACACACACACACACACACACACAATATATATATATATATATATATATATATATATATATATATATATATATATATATATATTGGTTTGATATGTGACCTTTTCACGCTTTAGAGTTTGTCTGACGATCGCTAAACGTGACAAAACACATCTATCCAACAAATACACTCTATCTCTGACACTTTCTACACATACACACATATAATATATAAATATTATATATATATATTTATTTATATTTATATACATTTTCACACACACACACACACACACACACACACACACACACACACACACATATATATATATATATATATATATATATATATATATATATATATGATAAGAGATCCTTGCATTCTGATTAAGCATTGTTTTGTCTTTGAATTTTCCATGTCGACAAGTTTGTCGGATGTGAAGATTATGAGACAAAGTAGAAATTTTTTTATTCGAAGACGCGTTTCGCCGATGAAAAGCTTGTTCTTTGTGGCGTCATCAGTTCGAAAAAAAAAAAAAAAAAAAAAAAAGAAAACTATAGTCGAACTGATGACGCCAAAGAGAACAAAACCTTTCCTTCGGCGAATGGCGTTCTTGATTAAAAATTTACTGATAAATATACAGTTTTATGGTACGCTATATTTAAGAGTTAAAGTGCTTGATGTCAGCGAGAGGGCTTATTTTATCCGCTGTTCACGTTCTTTCGATATTTTTTCTTTAAATTCGTTCATTTATATAGTCTTCTTTTTTTCTATTCATTTATAAGTCTCTCTCTATCAATTATAGAGATTTCTTTCTTGTTTCTTTCTTTCTTTTTCTTTCTCTCTTGTTTCTTTCTTGTTTCTTTCTTTCTTGTTTCTTTCTTTCTTGTTTCATTTTCTTTTTCTTTCTTTCTTGTTTCTTTCTTTCTTGTTTCTTTCTTTCTTGTTTCATTTTCTTTTTCTTTCTTTCTTGTTTCTTTCTTTCTTGTTTCTTTTTTCTTGTTTCTTTCTTTTTCTTTCTTTCTTGTTACTTTCTTTTTCTTTCTTTCTTGTTTCTTTCTTTCTTTTTCTTTCTTTCTTCTTTCTTTTTTCTTTTTCTTTCTTTCTTGTTTCTTTATTTCTTGTTTCTTTTTTCTTTTTCTTTCTTTCTTGTTTCTTTCTTTCTTGTTTCTTTTTTCTTGTTTCTTTCTTTTTCTTTCTTTCTTGTTACTTTCTTTTTCTTTCTTTCTTGTTTCTTTCTTTCTTGTTTCTTTTTTTCTTTTTCTTTATTTCTTGTTTCTTTCTTTCTTTTTCTTTCTTTCTTCTTTCTTTTTTCTTGTTTCTTTCTTTCTTTTTCTTTCTTGTTTCTTTCTTTCTTCTTTCTTCCTTTCTTTCTTTCTTCTTTCTTTCTTTCTTGTTTCTTTTTATACATATTTTTAATTATGTAGTTTTTTACTCTTTCGTTTTTTTACTTCTTTTTCTATCAATTATATAGACCTCTTTTTTTTCTTTTCGTCTTTATACATCTTTTTCAACGATATAATCTTCTATTCTCTTATTTGCAGTTCGGATTGAGGAATCAGAGAGCCAGTCGAATCCATTATATTCACTTACCTGCTAATACCCTTGGCAAAGGTATGAATCCTTTTCTTCTCCACCAGTTATAGGTAAATAGAGGGACAGACCGGGTTCTATAGCCTTGGATGGTAACTGATCTACCGCAGAAAGAAATGGCAACCTACTGCGGGAAAAATCTGCCTCATCAGTCATGTATCGAAAGATACATGATCGCCTAAGCGTGTATCACGCATCGCACATAACTGACTGATATCTTTCTCTATCAATTATATAGACTTCTTTCTTTTTTTCTTATTTTCTTCATACGTCTCTTTCTTCTAATTATATATATTTATTAAGTCTGTCTTTCTTTCCTTCTTTCTTTTTCTCTTTTCTTTGTACATCTCGTACTTTATAGACGTCTTTCTTTTCTTTCCTCATACTCTTTTTTTTTCATAATTATATATTCTTTTTATTTTATGTATTTCTTTCTTTCTTTCTTTTCGTTCATTTCTTTCTTTTTTCTTCATCCATCTTTTTCTGTAAATTTTATAGACTTTTTGCTTTTTATTCTTTTCTTCATACGTTTTTTCTTGGATATATATATATATACTTCTTTCTTTCTTTTTATTTCTCTTTTGTTTCATTTCTTTTCTTTTTTTTCTTTGTACGTCTTTTACTATAAATGATACAGACTTCATTCTTTTTTTTCTTAATTTCTTCATACGTCTTCTTTCTTTATTCTCATTTCGTTCTTTTCTCTGCTTTCTTATTTTGTCCGTCTTCTTCTTTCAATTATATAGACTCCTTCCTTGTTTTTCTTCTTTTAGTTCTTCTTTTGAATATCTTTATCTTTCATTTCTTTCTTTCTTTCTTTGAATTATATAGATTCCGTTCTTTTTCTTTTTTTCTTTTGTCATATTTTTCTAGCACTTTTCCTTTTTTTTTAAATGTTTTCTTTCAGTAGGCTTTCGTATATATTACGTTTTTATGATGCTACATTCATTCATTTCTGATGGTTACTTGCCTTCTTCCCCCTCTAAATCAACCATTCACGTTCATTCGTTCTACGACCTTGCTGTGAGCTCTATGCCACCACCGGATTCTGTCTCGGAGGCTTTTCGTAGCAATCAATAACAGAATTCTCGCTCTAATCTCGTCAACGAGACGAGACAAGACGAGACTTATCATTGAAGCAGACTGTTTACCGTGGATCTGCCGCGGGCGAAGGGACGAGAACAATAGCATTTTCCACGGCCACAAAATGACGGACAAACGTGTTTAGATACAGTCTGAAAATGGAGGAGACAAGGCCGACCCTCTATTGTGGGCTTCATAGCCTGCAGTTATCAAGAGAGATTCAAAATCAAATTCGGCCAAAGAGACGCATCGATGTTAATCTTTGTGATAAAAAGAATTGATAAACACAAAGTGTCGGCATTGTGCCGACAAATTCGATATCATTGTATGAATACAAGAGTTTATCAAATGATAATTTTTCCTATTTTCGTCTCTAATCACTGACTCTCGTCCCATTGTCGTGTTTCTATCATTTGGCTTCGCGTTGGAAAACTCCCGCCGAGTAAATTTTAATCTGACTTTGGAAGTAACTACCAGGAGGGCATGAAAGGGACGTTACTCTTTCTGAAGTCGCAGCAGGCGACAAATAAACACTCGGCTCAGCGAAGTTAAGCTCAAGCGAAAAAGGCAATAGCATCCCTGGGTGAATATTTTCTTTTCGGAAAGACTACAGCATATAATATATATATATATAAAGACATTTTTATGTTTATACATTCTTTTTATAGATACACATATTTAAGTAAATGCTCTGTTTATAATAAACACTATTAAACAACATTTACCGGCCTGAATATCCGAGAAATTTTCATAGAAAATATTCATCCTCCGACAGGAATCGAACCTGTATCCTATACGGAACAGTCATATTGCCTGACGTGCCTTTAACCGATTTCACCACAGAGGAGCGTTCGGTTATCAAGGTCAATTTTACTGCCTTTAAACTACAATCTTCCATGTGTGACGCCATTTGTTTACATTTGGATACGCATTGAGCAGATATTAATATACGAGAGAGAATCATGGATTAATTAGTAAGGCATTTATCACTGATAATTAGTAAGGCATTAATCACTGATAATTAGTAAGGCATTTAGCATTATTACCCCACCCACATCACAAATAAATTCTTACAATCTTTAAATAGCCTGAAGATGTCTGATAACCCATAGAAAACGCAACAATCAATCATTGAGGAATTAAAGTCAGTTAAATTAGATCGCTTAGCATCTACCATAGTTTACTTTGACTTTCACAGTTAGTCTTAAGAATATCTTTGAACGTTCTTACATTTAAAATTTTTAAAACCTAACGATATATATATATATATTACTACTGTTTATAAATACCTATTGCAAAATAATATCTTTAAATTTACCTTGATAACGTCCATCAGCGGACGAAACGCGTCGGTATAGAATGTCTCACCATCTATAAAATGATCTCTTTCCGATATTGACTAATCTCTCACATAGGTAACTTCAAGCAATATATATATATATATATATATATATATATATATATATATTATGTTCCTTGAAATTAAAAAAAAGTCTTTAGACATTGAACGGCGTAACAATAATGCCAATAACTCTCTGTCGCTGAAACAGACGGGATAATATGCGTCTAATAAATGTCATCAATCGCTTTAAAATACAAACCCCGCTCCTACCTTGACTTGACCTTATTTTGAAGGTAACTAATATGGTGATACAATGTGTTAACCCTTACGCCCCTTACTGAAATAATTACTCCATCCGTTTGCATAATAAATAATATTACGAATGAATATGCTTATAAAACTGCGTAAATTTCAAGATTAGTTATTCCAAAACATTCGCTTGAAGATGAAACAGAGCTTTATACTTTAATTCAATTTATTTTTTATAATTAAATTGATGTTTTTAGCTCCTGTTTTTGAAACATGAGAACTCTTATGTAGTGATGGAATCATATTTTTAAAAAATATATATATATATATATATATATATATATATATATATATATATATATATATATATATTCATGAATTATTCACACAAAACAAATGCAAAGGTTAATGATTTAATTGGCGAGAAATCCATCGTCGCAAACAATTCAAATAATATACAAAACCTCCGAACCCGTTATGAATGAAAAGATCCTTATTTCTATAAATTTCTGCCGCATTAGTTCTTATTTTTTACTACAAGCTTTCGTCTGTTCATACAGACATCTTCAGGTATGGAATAGATGTTGTTCTTGTTTTTCTCTCAGTAATAAAAGGACAACGAAAATATATGTATTGTTGTATCCGAAAATGCTATTGGAAATGAGTTATTGTTTTTGGAGCGTGCAGTAGCAACGCTGAGTTTGATTTTAAATTTTTACAGTTGTGCGTTCATGTACAAATATGGTGATATACGAATTTTTACTGGTAAATTTTCTGTCAAAGTGGCATGAACTATATTGTTCAATAATTACAGTAATGTCGCACTTATTATCCAAAAGCACAAAAAATTATTTGATCTTTTTTGTGTATCTTGTTTTTTCATTCGTAACGGGTTCGGAGGTTTTTGTATATTATTTGAATTGTTTGCGACGATGGATTTCTCGCCAATTAAATCATTAACCTTTGCATTTGTTTTTGTGTGAATAATTCATGAATTTGTAAATTGATTGCACGTTTATCGAAATATATATATATATATATACATATATATGATCCTCCTGAAGTTTTTTGACGTATAAGGGGTAACTAACTATATTCCTAGTAAAACACACATATAGGGATGAATACTTTGTGCAGTATTAACCACACTTTCTATGCCACAAGGCTCCAAAAAACTCTTTGCATGTTTTGAATTGAGAGTCCTCCTAGACTGCCATCTTTTGCGATCAAAATCGTGAAACAAACTACTACCACTACAACTGAATATCTTAGCTCTATCACAGAGGTTGACCATTTTCCACTAAGTATCGCGTATATATATATATATATATATATATATATATATATATATATATATATATATATATATATAAAGTAGGAAGGAACTGGTTAGGTAAATAATCCAAAGTTGCTTAGTATTTTAGTTATTATTTTTAAAAAATAGTGCTCGATACAAAAGTAGAGCATAAATATAATTATTTATTTAAAACTATGATTCCAACTCGCATATAAGAGGTCTCATGTTTCAAAACGCAAAAAAAAATTCAATATAATTATTTGAATTAAATTGACTTAAAATAAACTCTGTTCCATCATCAAGCGAATTTTTTTTTTTTTTTCAACCTTGGAAAAAACATGAGTCCCTCTTATGTCATGAGTTGAATCATAATTTTAAATAAATAATGTATATATATATATAATAATATATATATATATATATATATATATATATATATATATATATATACAATCAAGAATATATATATATATATATATATTGCTAATATACATCTCTAGATATCTACAGTCAGGGATAGATAGATAGATAGATAGATAGATAGATAGATAGATAGATAGATAGATAGATAGATAGATATGAACAGACTCAGACAGATAGATAGATAGATAGATAGATAGATAGATAGATAGATAGATATGAATAAGATGAAATAGGGATAAATAGATAGATAAATAGATAGATAGATTGATAGATAGAAACAGTCTGTTATCATAAGCAATGCTATTTTTGTTAACATCTATCTGTTTATTTATCTCTTTTCTGAGAGATCTACAGTCAAGAATAGATAGATAGATAGATAGATAGATAGATAGATAAGTAGAGAAAACTGGAGTGATGTACAAATGTTCCTTCTTCTATTTGGCTTCCTCCTTCAGGAATATGGGTGACATGTTTTTTTTTCTCAACCTCCCAACCTTCGTATCCTTCGTATCTTTTAGTCACAATTGTCCTTTGATTATTTCCCCGTCCCTCCCACCATACATTCACAGGAGCTTGTCAGGTATGTGCCCGATGCCTCTCCCTGTCCCTCTCCCCTTCTATATGAATCGTGCGTGACAAATTTTCCAAACCTCCATTCCACATGATTTCTCCCATAAATATCAGCTGTCTCTATGATTTTCATTCTAAAAAGATTTGGAAGCATTGGAAGCTATAAACTAGTTATTTCTTTCTCATTGAGTTGTTAGACCGAAATCAAATGTTTGATAAGCTGTAAGATTTTTTTAATTGCTTTATTGTTTTAAAACATATTAATTTATTCGTGCCGTCAAAATTGACGGTAATTGTTAGAAAGTTTTAATAGTGAGATGCAATGAAACAAATATCCTGAAACAATGTATTGAGATTAAAAAACCATGTATTGAGATTAGAAAACAATGTATTGAGATTAAAAAACAAGGTGTTGAGATTAAAAAAACAAAACAATGTATTGAGATTAAAAAACAATGTATTGGGATTAAAAAACAATCTGTTGAGATTAGAAAACAATGTCTTGAGATTAAAAAAAACAATGTGTTGAGATTAAATAACAATGTATTGAGATTAAGAAACATTGTGTTGAGATTAAAAAAATGCAATGTATTTAGATTAGAAAACAATGTATTAAGATTAAAAAACAATGTATTGGGATTAAAAACAGTGTGTTGAGATTAAAAAACGTGTTGAGATTAAAAAAAACAATGTATTGAGATTAAAAATGTCGAGATAAATAAACCACAGCTTAAATAGACGCCAATGAACCGTCTAATTAATCCGTTCCCTTTATATTTATTAAACGTTCAATGATTACTCCTGGTATTATATAAATCGATTTCTGCTCGATATCTTTTCGTGATAAAGATGTCCTTAATATAACTGTGAAATGGAAATATATCTCGGAAGAAAAAGATTAACAACAAAACAACAAAAACAGCGACAAAAAAAGCTTGTTTCCTTTCCAATATGAACCAAATCGGCGACTTAATAAACAAAAGTATCTGAGCGCCTCACATGAAAATCTTGAGCAAATAAGGCTGCAGTCTAAGAAACGTAACAGAAAGGATCTGGTTAAGAAAACGGTTCATTTTGCTCGGGATCGGATATTGTCGAAATGCAGATAGATATTTTATTTTATAGATTATTGAAACATCTAAGGGAAATAACCTTAAATTGATTTTTCTCCATTTTATTTACAGATGGGACAGGAAATATATAAATAGATAAACAGTGATAATTATTTTATAGTTTTATTCTTCATCAAGCTTAAAGTTGGGATGACTCTACATAAAGCCGGTGAGTTTTTATAATTCAACTGCACCAACTGCACGCCATGCTTAGTGCACATAGTAGTCTCAAATGTTCACTCATCTAGGTACTGGCTAAGCTCGAAGTTGCTTAACTTCGATGATCGTACTGGTGTTTCAACGTGATGTGACGGTAAGCCGAAATAAACGTATGCCAATCAGGAGAAAATTCGTTGTTGGTACGAGATAACTCGTCTTCGGCGTCATAATAAAAACTGCCAACCACGAGTTATCTCGTCGTTGACAGTCAATGTGCTAAAGCCATTGGCGTTGGCTTAAGATTCCAAATCCATGTTACCCAGTAACGGATCAAACTCACGTCCTGATTACTGGCAGTGCTGCAAATTGCTAAGGATTGCTCTAGAGTAAGGTGGACGTTTCCAAGGAATTACTTCTTTACTTGGCGTTAAAACTCTTCCCGCATACATGTATGTAGAGTGAGAAGCGTCTCTTTCCGCGTGCGAGGGAAGGGATCGCCTCATTGTGGGCGGGAAGAGAGAGAGTTCGCACGTAGAGCCAGATTTATTGCAATAGGTTTAGATAAGGTCACCCGACATTTCTATCGATTTCTACCCCGAAGCAAGGCTTAGAGATATAATGCTAAATACCAGGTGGCGGATGGGGTGGCCGGGAGATTTGAGAGTTGTTCGCGGAACAGAGACAGATTTGTTGGCCTTTCTGAGAGTATTTTTGTACGCACGCGTGAGGGCAGTGATGTGCTAACCCTGCCCGCCGGCGAGGGCTTTATGAATATAGGATCATAGGGAAGAAAAAAAACTCACCTGCACAAACCGTACTGCACATGGAAGTGTGGTCACTCATCTAGGTACTGGCTAAGCTCGACGTTGCTTAACTTCAGTGATCGTACGGAAAGTGGTATTTCAACGTGATGTGACGGTAAATTGAAATATATGTATGCGAAGCACGAGAAAATTCGTTGTTGGTACGAGATAACTCGTCGTCGGCATCATAATAAAAACTAGCAACCACGAGTTATCTCGTCGTTGACAGACAATGTGCTAAAGCCATTTGCGTTGGCTTATGATTACAAATCCCCGACACCCAATAACGGATCGAACTCACTTCCCGATTTCTGGTGAAAGCAGAAGTTGCTACACATTACTCAAAAGCAAGGGGTACGGTTCAGATGAATTACTTCCTTGCTTATCCTAACGTAGGTACTGACCAGGTTTGACATTGCTTAACTTCGATGATCGTACGGGAAAGCTTTATAACAGAAATGATATGAATTTATATGAATAATACAATTGTAAATTAAATAGTGTGTACAATCTCAAACCCAGTGGTTATCTGTAAAAGACTTTGTGAATAAAAACAAAGAAAAACTCTTTCTATTCGTTCAGTTCGACATTCCAACCACCTGAAGAAGACCGGAGCGTACAACAGCCGAAACGTTGTAATAAATATGGCGACAAAGATGAGGACAATAGACCGAATAATGTAAATAATGTACAAAATACCTCATCTCAGAAATATAGATAGATAGTGAAAGGCCGAAACATTGTAATAAATATGGCGACAAAGATGAGGACAATAGTCCGAATTATGTAAATAGTGTACATAATACCTCATCTCAGAAATATAAACAGATACTGAAGAGCCGAAACGTTGTAACATATATGGCAACAAAGATGAGGATAATAATCCGAATAATGTAAATAGTGTACATAATACCTCATCTCAGAAATATAGAAAGATACTGAAGGGCCGAAACGTTGTAATAAATATGGCGACAAAGATGTGGACAATAGTTCGAATAATGTAAATAATGTACATAGTACCTCATCTCAGAAATATAGACAGATACTAAAGGGCGGAAACGTTATAATAAATATGGCGACAAAGATGAGGACAATAGTCCAAATAATATAAATAGTGTACATAATGCCTCATCTCAGAAATATAGACAGATACTGAAGGGCCGAAACGTTGTAATAAATATGGCGACAAAGATGAGGACAATAGTCCAAATAATGTAAATAGTGTAAAAACACCTCATCTCAGAAATATAGACAGATAATGAAATACCGAAACGTTGTAATAAATATGGCAACAAAGATGAGGACAATAGTCCGAATAATGTAAATAGTGTACATAATGCCTCATCTGAGAAATATAGACAGATAATGAAATACCGAAACGTTGTAATAAATATGGCAACAAAGATGTGGACAATAGTTCGAATAATGTAAATAGTGTACATAGTACCTCATCTCAGAAATATAGACAGATACTGAAAGAAAAACTTGTATGCCAAAACAGAGCCTGAGCTGCAGAATCCACAATTTCAAGCCTTGATAAAATTCATTAAACGGTGGATGGATTATTTTCCTTTTTGCCAATCCAATGTAGACCCTTAATTTGAATAAAGAAAAAAAGAAAAACTTATCTTAGTTGACGCGTTTCGTCTTTTGAGGGACTTTATCAAAGCAAGTTATCTTGCACCAATAATCCATGTGATCACTCATCTAGGTACTGGTTAAACTCTATGTTGCTTAACTTTGGTGATCGTAAAGGAACGCTTTATAACAGAAATGATATGAATTTAAATGAGTAATACATTTGTAAATTAAATAGTGTGTAAAATTTCAGACTCAGAGTTTATCTGTAAAAAAGACAATGTGAATAAAAAAAAAAAAAAAACTTGTATGCCATTTGGAGCTGCACAATCCACAACTTCAAGCCTTGATAAAATTCATTAAACGGTCTTCTGGTGGATGGTTAATTTTCCTTGTTGCCAGTCCAATGTAGACCCTTAATTTGTATAAAGACAAAAGGAAAACTTATATTAGTCGACGCGTTTCGTTCTTTGAGGGATTTTATCAAGGCAAATGCAAGAATTTTATTTTGTAACAAGTATTTATATGCAAGAGCAAACAATTTAAAAGTTAAGATTCTTTTGGCCTGATCCAACTCTTAATCGCAGTAATCTCCAAGAAACGATTAAAATAAATGGTGAAAGGAAAGAAATCATTTGCTACAAGAATATAATTTTAGCAGGTAAGGCCTCCCAGTTAAAAAAAAAACAAAAGAAAAGAAAAGAAAGAATACATGGAACGATAGCCCAGTGGATTAAGAAGTTGGTTCATGAATTGAATGACATAGTGATTATGAGTTCAATCCCTGGACAGGGCAGTGTATACTGCGTCAGTCGTGCTATCCTGTCCTGTGACGACCAACTTCCTTGGTATTGGTCGCGGCACCAAATGTGACGTTCTAACCTTTGGCTGATTCGGGTGGGAATCTGGTTAGATTCGGTATCAGCCTCGTCGTTCCCAGCTCGCCTCCAACGTCTGGTTACCGAAGTAACTGCTTTGATTTCTAGTCTAACCTACCCACGTTGTGATTTGATCTTAGGTAGACGAAATCAATCAGTCACCGGGCCGTAATTCAAGGGCAATACCGCACAAGTATATGTAAAAGAAAAGAAAATAATAACTCGAAAAGTTCAAATGTGTTAAAAAAAAAAAGGATAACAATACTTTATATCTGGTTGCTGAGTACAGGACTGAGTCTTCTTCCCAAACCCGCTATATGGATTCGTGACACTTTGTGTTTGTTAGGCAAGTCTTAACAGCTTAAGTTGTTTGTTCTTTTAAGAAACTGGTTCTTGGTGTGTCTTCAGGCGAAATTCGTAAATTAATAACACCGCTTAGTGTTCTTTTCGTGGTGGCTTCTTATCACCTAATTTTAATTCTCGCCTTTCCTTTTTTCTTTCCTTTTTATTTTCTCCTTTCTCCCTTTTAGCAAGCCTAATAGTGTCACAAATGTATTGACAAGGAAATAAGAGTTTGGCTATCAAATATACGCCCAAACACTGAAGAAATCGCTAAGATTCATGAGGTTCATGTTTCTCTAAACACAAGGATAAATAAACTTAAGGTATGTTTAAATTTATATATTTTTATTGCATTATTTCTATTCTGCAATATTTGACTTCATTATAACATGTTTTTCCGAAATTTGTATGTCGTTTGCCGACAATTATTGGTATGACTTCAAGTTCGCCCCAATTTAAAAAAACACGGAGGACCACTGTGTTAAAGAATCGTGTACGGTTTCGAAGAATTACTTCCTTGCTTGTCTTTAGTTGGTACTGACCAGGGTTGACATTGTGTAACTTCGTTGCTCGTACTGGAACCGCTATTTCAACGTGATATGGACGTAAGTCGAGAGAAAAGAATAGAGGCATGAAATGAAGTAAAAAGCAAGAGAGGCAGAGGAGAGAGAGAGAGAGAGAGAGAGAGAGAGAGAGAGGAGAGATTAAATGAAGAAAATAAAGATAGAAAGAAATGAAAACAAAGATATATATATATATATATCTTTACTTAATTTTTGTTTCTTTTCATATAAGATATATATATATATATACATATTATAATTAAGTAATTATATATATATATATATATGAATTATAATTCAATTAATATATATTATATATATATATATTAATTAATTATATGTAAATTACTTATAATATATATATATATATATATATATATATATATATATATATATATAAAGTGAACATAGAAGTCAACACTTAGAGGCGACAGTCTGTTTCATGCAATTGTCCAGGACACAGTGCTGTTATTTTTCGCTGCAGCCGAGAAAATAACAGCACTCGTGTGCCTGACAATTACATCTAGCATGAAACAGCCTGTCACCTCTAAATGTTGACTTATATTTACTATTACCTTTATCTTGGATATTGAGCACTTTATCTATAAATATAGCACGTCTTAAGACTATATTTCATAAATATATATATATATATATATATATATATATATATATATATATATGTGTGTGTGTATGTGTGTGTGTGTTATAAATAATTCATCCAGTCTAGAAGAAACTTCAACAGAAAGCACTGGACGGCCGTTTCGTCCTATACTTGGGACTCATCAGCAGTGCGCATCCACTAATGAGAGAATTGAAACCCTCATTGCCGAAACGATAGCGAATTGCGCCGTTCGTTCACATATTCCGTGGTAGAACTCATCGAATTTCCCTTACTCATAAGACTGTGCCCCGAGTACTATCCCTATATATATATATATATATATATATATATATATATATATATATATATATATATAACCTGATTTAAAATGTGATTTCTTCGCTACAAACTAATAAACATGTTTCAAAACGTGAAGCTAAAAACTTCAAATTTAATTATATAAATCAAATTAAAAGCATTAGTAGTTTCATCTTCAAGCGGATTTTGGAATAACTTATTTTTATTGTTACGTTTACTGAGATTTAAACTTTGAATTTATATGTGCGTTTCAAACTGAGTAAAGTGAAAAATAAAAATAAGTTATTCCAATGTTTTGAAACATGGTTATTACTGTGTAGCGAAGTTAATTTATAACATTTATGTTCTGTAAATTTACATTGAGCACTCTTTTGTAAAAATAAAAATAAAAAATATCATTAAGAACACCGGATTATATATCTTACTGTTCTTTCTTTCTTTTTTCTTGCTATATATATATATATATATATATATATATATATATATATATATATATAGATAGATAGATAGATAGATAGATGTATTATGATATAATATGAATATATATTTTATATATGATTTCATTTAATCTATATATATATATATATATATATATATATATATATATATATATATATATATTTATTTATAGATTTATTATGATATATGTATATATATCTTATATATGATTTCATTTTCCACCATTTCTTTCAATTCTTATTTCTCTCTCTTATTCTCTCTCTTTTTTATATATATATATATATATATATATATATATATATATATATATATATATATATATATACCACGTATATAATTGGTGTATACGGAGGAAATTCCAATAACCAGCAATTACTATTCTTAAAAGAGTGCTCAATACAAAGTAAGTAGATATATTTATTTTTTATAAAAAAAAATATAACATAAATATGTTATAAAGTCACTACAAAAATAGCCATCTTGTTTCAAACCCTGGTGTCTTATCAAGTGATGATGTTGAAGATATTTTATTTTATCTTCAACATCATCACTTGATAAGACACTGAGGTGTTTAAACAAAATGGCTATTTTTGTCGTGATTTTATAACATATTTATGTTTATAAATTTTTTATGAAAAATATATATATATATATATATATATATATATATATATATATATATATATATATAAAGAAAAGAAAGTGAAATAAGAATTGAAAGAAATTGTTGAAAAAATGAAATCACCGCCTCTGATTCTTAAACAAGGAAATATTTCAAATCCATAAAAAGAAAAAAAGCTAATCGCATCAAGATTATAACCGTTGAGAAAGAATCCGTGCCAATTGTATCCAAAATGGCGTTAACCGTCTATCGTCGCTCAATTATTATAATGAAAGCAGGAAAACAGCCGAACAGAAACCGTAATCTACTCATTTTGCAAGCCCAGAGATGCTGCCGTTATCTCTGTAAACGACGGGAAGGAAAAACTAAGAGTAAGAAGAAGGAGACTCTGTCCGGAAAATGGCGCGTTAAGGAAGAACAGGGGAGAAAAAGAGACGAGAAAGAAGTGAGAAAAAAAAAAACGATAAAAGAAAGTCATAATGGCGAAAAAGAAAAGAATTACATCGATGTCTTGTTAAGTCTGCGCTTCTATTTGCTGGGTGGAAATCGAAAGATCGTTTAGGTGTTTTCCTACCATTTGATTTGGACAAGGTTATGGTCATGAGCAAAACTGTCCGCAGGAGACAGCCACAAGACTTACGCTACAGATTCTTTCATAATCTCGAAAATCATGTATCCGATTTCTTCCTCAAACCACTGATTTCATAACTATTAATAAAAGGGTTTTTTTTTTTGACGAATACTTCAAACTTTGCTCATAAAACCCGAAAGCTTTTAAAGGAGCGTGCTAAGTTTTTCTTTCTCTTGAGAAAGCCATTGTATACCGATTCACAGATGTCCAACATTGATTTACCATTTATTGCTTCTATTTGCGAAACAATCATTCTGTAAATTGACTTCTGGCCAGGATTATAAAAGCGATGAGGCTGCCATGTACTTCCTCCTGCTAGGAAGACATTGGGGGTCGTCCGGGGAGAGGTTAAGGGACTAGATTCTTAAATTGAGAATTACAGGAAAATAACTTCAGCTTTCTTATCGATCTTTGTCTCAACTGACGGATAAACATTTTCATACAGGATAACCGCGATTCTTCGCCTGTCTGCGTTCCATGCGATGTTAAAATCAACACGGCAGTAGTTCAGGAGACATGAAGAAACTAATTATATATATATATATATATATATATATATATATATATATATATATATATATATAAGCGTCTGTGTGTGTATGTGTGTGTATATATATATATATATATATATATATATATATATATTTATATGTATGAAGAAAAACATACTGAAAAAACAAACAAAAATCTTAATATGCGTCGGAAGGGCAAAAATATTTTAAGTCAAGTGATAGCGATTGCTGTATATGAGTCATACGATTTTTAATCAAGCACAGGCAACGCCGGGCCATGCTGCTAGTATATATATATATATGTATTACAGTAAGGTTAACTCTCTACAAGTTTCGGGGCCATTCATAGTAGAGGGACACGATAAGGGTCAGTTTATACTGACAGGCCGGAAGATAACGGTTAGCTCTACACTTGAACAGGTTAAGATTGTAGTGATCGGGGAAACATCCTCTTGTGAGTCTGTTCCATAGGGCAGAGGTTTCGGAAGAAGCAGTTTGAGTGGAATACGGGGGGGGATGGTTTTCTACTATATAAGTGCCATTGTGGGTCCTAGCCGTGAAGATCATTCTTAGTGGAACAAGGAGATGCTATTCGACCGAGTGATTTTCATTGTAATAACGATAGAACAGTGAGTGTCTCGACACATCCCTTTTCGCGTGAGAGAATTTGGAGTGTGAAAAATAATCCTTCTCTGTTGTTCATGATGACGGTCGTCTTCGAGTATAGAATCCAGAGGTTAGCAATGAATATTTCGAAGACAGTAGGAAAGCGTTGTTCAGGTTAGCAGTGAATATTTTGGTAAAAGTAGCAGAAAATAGTTCGTCCTTCTGTTTCTCTTCGCTTGACAAACTGGACTGAACATTCGGGTAGAGTAAACAAAATGGCCGCCTTGATACACGACGGACTGAATATTCTACGTCTTCTGATTGGTTAACCTTTTATTGGTGGACTATAAAGTGAGTCAAGTCATTTGGGCTAGCTTACTAGTAAACATATATGCACAAAAAACTGCAACATTCTCCCATAAGGACGTTTTTGAGTTCTATCAAACATGCAACGTAAAGTCTGGACAGCCCCTGCCCAAATATGACAACAGTACTTCATTTTCAGCCAGATCCGACTTATAATAGCAGTATTATAAAAAAAAAAAGATGATAACAGATGGTGTAAGGAAAGAAATGATTTGGTACAAAAAAAATAATTTTAGCAAGTAAGGTCTCTCGGTTAAAACATACAAAAAAAATAAAATAAAATACACGTAACGATAGTCGAGTGGATTAAAGAGTTAATTCATGAATTAAGTGACATAGTGATTGTGAGTTCAATCCATTGATAGGGCAAAGTTTCCTTGGATTCGGTGGAAAAAGGAGAGCAATAATTGAGCAGGACTTAAAAAAAAACTGGACGAGATATCTCTAGACATGGGCAAGGGAATGAGAACAGTCTAACTCCTTTAATATAAATGAATGTTTCAGTTCGGAATTCCCTATTAGGTAACTAGATCGACATACACCTGA
This sequence comes from Acanthosepion pharaonis, assembly GCA_903632075.3. Classification (NCBI taxonomy): domain Eukaryota; kingdom Metazoa; phylum Mollusca; class Cephalopoda; order Sepiida; family Sepiidae; genus Acanthosepion; species Acanthosepion pharaonis. The sequence continues at coordinate 2,823,416 of CAHIKZ030003633.1, forward strand.
TGAAGACCGGAGAGCACAATGACCGAAACGTCGGGATAACAACAATTAACAGTCCACATGAAAATAGTGTAAATAAGGATAATTCCTCATCCCAGAAATTTCCTACTTGGTAATTATTTAATCATTCTAACTGCTTTGTCCATATTTTCAATTGATATACATATATATATATATATATATATATATATATATATATATTCAATTGATATATATATATATATATATATATTAAGACATTTTTATGCTTATACATTCTTTTATATAGATACAAATATTTAAGTAAATGCTCTATTTATAATAAACTGTATTAACAACATTTACCGGCCTGAATGTCCGAGAAATTGTCATAGAAAATATGCGTCCTCCGACAGGAATCGATCCTGTATCCTATACGGATGCGTCATATAGCCTGACGTTCTTTTACCGATTTAGACACAGAGGTGCTTTAGGTTAGCAAGGTCGAATTTAATGTTTTTAAAACGGAATTTTCCATGATTTTCTCATGCACATTCATATATATATATATATATGCCATTTGCTGACATTACTGTTTCATTGTATCACAGTATTAACAACGTTTACCTCAGTGCGACTAGACAACCGATTGCCTCCAGCCCGGATCGAAACTCAATCGTTTTGGTGTAAGTCAGAGCTTCTGCCACTGAGTTATCTTCACTCGGCAGAAAGAGTCAGCCAAATCTAGCGTATTGTTTTTATAAACTTAAACAAATGCCAAGCAACCAAAGTGCTCCATTCGTTTTACTGAAGTGCTTAGTATTTACGCAGGTGACCGTTGTTTTTAGAATTAGCTTGTCATTCAATTCATATATATATATATATATATATATATATATATATATATAATATATATATATATATAAAAAACTCAACCCTAAAGAGGAAACATGGGATAAACCACTACTCCAGTTAAAAAAAAAAAGACCGGGTAGGAATGTGAACCGGACGATAAGCGAATCTATTTAATTCTGTTTATATTTTGTAATTTTGCTACAGAGCAGAAATGAGTGTCATGAAATTCATTTACAATCCCTGAATTTGACGGGAACCACTTGACAATCCAAGAAATTGCTTCTTCTGTATCGGGGGGGGGGCAAAAAATTATCGAGCTGTCAAGGATACGTTGGCTGTCACCTTCTGTCAGCCATCGCCTCAAAGACAGACTATTCTAGACTCCCCGTACCAACTCCTGAGAGTGTAGAGGTTATCTGAAGAGAACGGCTTTTCAGAAGCGAAGGAAGACATTGATCCAGAATACGGAGGCGTTGCTAAGGAGAGAAACCCATGCTAACCCAACTAGAAGGATCTCAAGAACCTTAACAGAGATCTTGGTCTCATAAAGCCCAATATCAAGACCCGAGCAGTGGAATGTTTTAGATGAAAGTGCGCGTGTCGCAGGTCACAGAAAGTGTCACCAGTGTTTTTCAAGCTTTTTTCAGCCGTCAAGATGGGCTTTGCTTTTACCACAATGTAACCGAGTCTGTTCGACGCATTTGGAATCGCTTGAAACCCCAGCGATTGGCGCCTCTTCATCGACATTTCATCCAAAGGCCTCAAAACCGCGTTGCTTTATAACGTCAACATGTATCCATTTCTTCCCCTGGCTTACTCGTTGCAGCTCAGATAGGAATACAACTGTGTCAAGATCTTATCTCTCAGTTGTATCTCTGTCTTTGGGCAGTTGTACGCGACTCTGCCCTCTTGCCTGGCCGCGTGTTTCTCATTGCACCAGACGAAGTATCGGTGCTCGTCGAGGCCAGTGCAACAGCCGGTTGAGCTGCTGGCAATTTTTTTCCTGATGCGCTCCGGTGTACGCCCTGGTGGGACTTAAAAAGACCTTGTATCATAACTCTTCTGGGGAGGTAAATACCCAGTAAATGTTTCAAGATCTTACTAGATGATTTGAAATATGAAGAGATAGTTATCGGGGACCTGAAAATGGTGGCCTAATTGACGAGTCTCCAAGGCGGCTTTACCAGGTTACCATGTTACCTTTTGGGACAGCACAGACACCGTGTTGCAGGGGCAGCGGGCAATTTTTTTTTCCCCATTTCTCTCGGTCGAATAAAATGTCTAGATAAGGGTCTGTCACTTTCAAGATTTTTTCCCTAAGTTGTCAGCGGAAAAAGTCAAAGAGTTCTTAGTCGGTAACGAATAAAGGAAAATTAAAACGGAGTTCCCCAAAGCTTACTAAAACGGAGAAAGCAGTGTGACGAGGAACAAAGTCAAATGGAAATATACAGTTTCCTATGCTGCATTTTAAATTGGTTCTTATGAAACAAATTGTCACAGCTCTATATAATGAGTTTGCAGCACCATAGTGCCTTCAAGAATTCTACCCTATGCTGTCTGAGGCTAAAGTCAAAGCCTGTCTCTTCGTTGGACCGTAATTAATAATAGAATGCAAGAAATTCTCCAAGAAGGTCACCGGCGAAAGTTAATCGAAGTTGTTCGGAGCTTACTGGGGAATCATCAGGCCGATGACTCTGTGGAGCTTGTTGAGATCCTGGTGAAAAATGACGGCAAAATTGGCTGCAGAATGTCCCTCATATGTTCATATCCCCGATCCCACATCTTAATAAATTCAAGGAGAATATGGGGGCGTAATCAGAGGCGCAAGGTTAACTCTTCCACCAGAATCACCTGGACTTTGAACAATGCGACAGTATAAGAAAAACCTGATGGGAGACTATATTCATATCTATCTATCTATCTATCTATCTATCTATCTATTACAGCCTGTTCATATCTATTACAGTTTGTTCACATCTATCTATCTATCTATCTAGGTCACATCACACTGTCTTTCTATCTCTTTTAATATGTCTCTCTGGAAAAGATAGATAGAAAGACAGATTGATAGCTACGTATGAACAGACTGTAATTTATCTATGTATTTCAGTCTGTTTCTTATTTATCTATCTGTTTATTTCAGTCTGCTCCGATCTGTCTATTTAGTTCAATCTGTCCATATCTATCTATCTATCTATCTATCTATCTGTTTCTTTCTTTTCCTTTTTTAGTTCGAATCTATCTATCTATCTATCTATCTATCTATCTATCTATCTATCTATCTCTCTCTCTGTCTCTCTCTCTCTATCTCTCTCTCTCTATATATATATATATATATATCCTAGTTTCATCATTATCTATCTATCTATCTATCTATCTATCTATCTATCTATTTCAGTCTCCAAATTATCTATCTATCTATCTATCTATCTATCTATCTATCTATCTATCTATCTATGTATTTCAGTCTCCACATATCTATCTATCTATCTATCTATTTTCCATCATATCTATCTATCTATCTATCTATCTATCTATCTATATATCTATCTATCTATCTATCTATCTATCTATTTCAGTCTCCAAATTATCTATCTATCTATCTATATATCTATCTATCTATCTATCTATCTATGTATTTCAGTCTCCACATATCTATCTATCTATCTACTTCATTTTCCACATATCTATCTATCTATCTATCTATCTTATTCATTCTATTTATGATAGATAGAAAGATAGATAGATAGATAGGTATGAACAGACTGTAATCTCTGTTTCTTTCCGTATTTATTTCAATCCCCACAAATCTATCTATCTATCTATCTATCTATCTATCTATCTATCTATCTATCTATCTATTTATCTATGTTTATTTTCAATTGCCCTATTTCTTAACAATTGTGTCGTTCGTTTATTGTTTTAATCAGCCACGCGAGAAGTCATTCACCATAAAGGAGAACTGGTCCACATCATCTGAAAAGACGTTCTACGACACACGAAGTCGACTATTTGGGGTATAAAAATTTTCCCAACAACAAAAAAAAAGCAACTAATAATAATGGAATAAAAATTGATGCCTGCGTACAAAAAGACCGAATCCTATTAAAAAAAAATTAAAAAAATAAAAATTAAGCTGAGCACATCTTTTTCAGGTGAATCTTGCAAGCAGAGAAAAAGTGACTAAAGTAATTCCATATTTCCTTCTTCAGTTCTCTTTCATAATTTAATTTATTTACCGTTATTTAATTTTTCCTTTATTCGGTTTGGGGTTGTTCATTTTTTAATGGCCTGTTTATTTTATCCTTATTTACAAATAAGCGCCGGTGAACGGTGAGGTCTGCATATAAGCAAACAAACTTTAAGAAAGCTATTAACTTCACAGTATTATTTTGGGTCTATTCACTTCGTCTTGCTTCTATATTAAATCAGAAGGAAGACTCCATTTTAGAACATCTATCTATCTATCTATCTATCTATCTATCTATCTATCTATCTATCTATCTATCTATCTATCTAACACAGACTGTTCATATCATATCTATCTATCTATCTATCTATCTATCTATCTATCTATCTAATACGGAGTGTTCATATCTATCTATCTATCTATCTATCTATCTATCTATCTATCTATCTATCTATCTATCTATCTATCTATCTATCTATCTATCTATCTATCTATCTATATATATATCTATCTATCTAACACAGACTGTTCATATCTATCTATCTAGCTATCTATCTGACACAGACTGTTCATATCTATCTATCTAACACAGAATGTTCATATCTATCTATCTATCTATCTATCTATCTATCTATCTATCTATCTATCTATCTATCTATCTCAGTCTGTTCAGATCTATCTGTTTAAATCTGTTCATATCTATCTATCTCTTTTAGTCGGTTCATATCTATCTATCTATCTATTTTACTCTGTTCATATCTATCTATCTACTTTAGTCTGTTCATATCTATCTATCTATCTATCTATTTTAGTCTGTTCATATCTATGTATCTATCTATCTATCTATCTATTTTTGTCTGTTCATATCTATCTATTTATCTTTTTCTTTCTATCTATGTTTTTATCTATTTTAGTGTGTTCATATCTATCTATCTATCTTAGTCTGTTCATATCTACATACCAACCTATCTATCTATCTATCTATCTATCTATCTATCTATCTATCTATCTTAGTATGTTCATATCTATCTATCTATCTATCTATCTATCTATCTATCTATCTATTTTAGTCTGTTCATATCTATCTATCTATCTATATATCTATTTTAACAGTTTTACGAAAAGGAACCACAATTATTAAGAAGCATTTCACGAACAATTGGGTAATTGATATCAAAGCGTTCATATTAGAAACTTCCCGCTGCGATCCGTTTCCGCTCAAAAAATCCTCTATTTTTTCTCCAGTAACTCAAATGATTGATTTTATTTTTTTTAAATACAAGTTTCGCTTCTTCCAGACTTTTTTTCTTTCAGATCATTGAAACAGGTTATACGAATTGAAAATTTTGAATTTTCAAATGTCGAACCGCAAAACACTCATGAAAAACTCCCACATTGAAATCCATGAGCGTTCGATGCAAACTGATGGCGTAAAACGGTCGCCAAATTCCAAATCTAATATAGTTTCGGAGACCTGGATGTTTCACACTTGTTGAAACAAAGCAGCGGACGCTTAGAGAGAGAGGGAGAGGGAGGAGAGAGAGAGAGAGTGTGGGAGAGAGAGAGAGAGAGGGGGGATGTTGAATATTTCTGCCACGTCTGGTTTAGTACTTCTCCTTTGTATGTATAGATCCCTGACGAAATTCAATAAAGAATCTGCAACATTATCGGCCCTGACCTGTCATCTCGCCTTTCTTAATTGCTCTTTTGTAGTTCGACTTCAAGAATTTAAGCGTAGAGCTAGACTTGCAAGTAGGTATCATAATTTTACTCGATGTAACCGTAAGTTCTATACTGAGTGCTTCCATGCTATATATATATATATATATATATATATATATATATATATATATATATATATATATAATAATAAAAGGCTTAAACACTAGTATTCCATGGTCATAATTTATTTCCATTGGAATCGTAAATACGATCAATTCATCAGACTTACAAATTTCTAGCTCTGATGAATTGGATCGTATTATTCAATGGAATAAATTACACCATGGGATATTAGAGTTTAAGCCTTTTTATTATATCCTTACTCTGTCCTGGACATTGAGTTCTACCTGGATGCTATCCTCTTGAGAATTTATATATATATATATATATATATATATATATATATATAGACCACTAATATATATATATATATATATATATATATATATATATATATATATATATATATATGTATATATATATATATATATATATATATATATATATATATATATATATATATATAATAAAAACTTAAACACTAATATTAGTGTTTAAGCCTTTTTATTATATCCTTACTCTGTCCTGGACATTGAGTTCTACCTGGATTCTATCCTCTTGGAATTTTTTATTAAAAAATATATATGTATGTGTATGCACCTATGCATATATATTTATATATTTTGCATATATATGTGTATATTTACGACTAATATCTATCTATCTATCTATCTATCTATCTATCTATCTATGTCACATCACACTGTCTTTCTGTATATCTGTTAATATCTCTCTCTGGGAATGATAGATAGAAAGATAGATAGATAGGTATGAACAGACTGTAATCTCTATTTCTTTTCGTATTTATTTCAATCTCCACAAATCCACAAATCTATCTATCTATCTATCTATCTATCTATCTATCTATCTATCTATCTATCTTATTCATTCTATTTATCTATGTTTATTTTCAATTGCACTATTTCTTAACAATTGTGTCGTTCGTTTATTGTTTTAATCAGCCACGCGAGAAGTCATTCATCATAAAGGAGAACTGGTCCATATCATCTGAAAAGACGTTCTACGACAGACGAAGTCGACTACTTAGAGTATAAAGATTTCCCCAACAACAAAAAAAAGCAACTAATAATAATGGAATAAAAATTGATGCCTGCGTACAAAAAGACCGAATACTATTTTAAATAATAATAATAATAATAAGTTGGAGAATCTTGCAAGCAGAGAAAAAAAAATTTGCCCTGGATAAAGTAATACCATATTTCCTTCTTCAGTTCTCTTTCATAATTTAATTTATTTACCGTTATTTAATTTTTCGTTTATCGGTTTGTGGTTGTTCATTTTTTAATTTTTTATATATATATATATATATATATATATATATATATATATATATATATATATATATATATATATATATATTAAACACATTTGGTGTGGTGACTACTGATTAGTGACTTCGATTCTCAGTAAGTCGTTTATCGTTTCAGATTTATACGACATCTATGCTTCACTTAGTAAATCATAATATATATATACTCGACTCTCCCGTCGAATTCGACGTATGTGGGTCAAGGAAACCGACAGCCCGACAACAGCACATGAGATTTTGATTATAGTGGCGAAGGTTTCGTACAGGACCATCCACACTTTTTGAACTGGTCTAGGAGAGGTACAACTCTGAATTCAAAACCTGCGGTGGCTTTTGGCTCTTCAAAATGTGTGGTTTGCTCTGAACAAAGCCTTCACCACTATAATCAAATCATATGCACATGTCTAAATCATATCTACAGGTTCAAGTCATATGTACAGGTTCAAATATAATTAAATCATATGTACAGGTTGTCGGTTCTTAGGAATTGAGTTGCTTCACGCTCATACGTCCTAAAAACGACAGGAGAGCCCAGTCTCTCACTCTCTGTGTCTCTTTGTCTCTTTTTCATTCGCTCTCTCTTTTCTCTCTCTCTATCTATCTATCTATCTATCTATCTATCTATCTATCTATATATATATATATTGTCATCCACAGACAGACAGATATATATATATATATATATATATATATATATATATATATATATATATATATATATATATATGTATATTGTCATCCACAGACAGACAGTTTCGCTATTTCACAGTTCATCAGTGTGGCTAGACATCAGATTGCCTCAAGCCGGGATCGAAACCCAACTCATTTGTTATCTGTCGGAGAATGATTGGCGCACGGCAGGGATCATGTAGAATTTAGACGTATTTATTTTGAGATAAATACGCCAGTGACTGGGAGAACTCGAAGAGTCTTGCATTAGCAGCAGTATTAGTCACAGGTTACAAATTCACTTTAATCTACACACACACACACACACACACACACACACACACACACACATATATATATATATAATTGGACATTGAAGTAAACACTCGGAGGTGACAGGCTGTTTCATGCTAGACGCAATCATCAGGCCGCATGAAACAGCCTGTCGCCTCTGTGTGTTAACTTCAATGATCACTTTTATATTTATATTTACATACGCTGTATCTCTAATAGTTAGCACTTTATCCCATAAATATAGCATACCTTAAGACTATATATATATATATATATATATATATATATATATATATATATATATATATATATATATATATATATATCAATAGATAGATAAATAGATAGATAGATAGTTATATTATTAATATTATTTTCGAATTGACATTTCCCTTACGGATTTAGGCTCCTGATCAAACGAAATTCATGAGTAATTATATTGTACTTAGCCCTATATGTCTATCAAGAAGTCTCACGTTACATCGCTTTGTCCATGGTTCAATTAGGATTCATTTTAGCTTAGAGGGAAATCTACTATCCACAACATACTTATGTCAAAAAATTATTAAAAATAATGGAAGCACTAATAATTTAAAAAAACCCTCAATAACATAGGCTATGAACACGGCCACGACGTGCTGACCGTATTCCAAAATTTAAAAAAGAATTCCAATCACTCTAGAAATATATATGAAAATTTTCACATTCAGTTAAAAAAAATCATCTTTGATAATGACTAATAGAATAGCCGAAAGCGCTTGCATATGTAGAGCATTTGATTTTTAAAAAAAATTGTTTATACCTAGAAAAGAAGACACTTTCTGGAATACAAGATTAAATTAAAACGCTTAATCGTAGTAGCTTGTCATTCATCTTTAATGGAAATTGAATATATATTAGGTTTATGACTTCATAACTTTTGGTAAAAGGATTCCTTGTATCATAATTCGATTTAACTCAGTTTATTAAAAATAAAAGAAAAAAAGATATCACCCCAACACGAAATTTCTAAAATCATATATAAGTATAATAGTACCATGACTTTCTGAAGTCTTCTAGAACTTTCTGGCACATTCTAGATCTTCGTGGAACCCTCTATAACTTTATAGCACATTGTAGCACTTGTTTTTGTTTAATTGGTTGGCCACGAAGGTTAAAAGCATGAAATTGGCTTTCTGTTTCTTCATGGCCAACCGATAAGGCGCACCAGGCTAAAAGGTGGCTCCGTTTGGCCCGAGGGACGAAGTTATCGATTCATACGAAACGATGAATAATAAGATTTCTGGAACATCCAGGCCGGTAGACGATAATATATATATATATATATATATATATATATATATATATATATATATATTGTTGGTGCAAAAATAATGACGTAATGATGTCGTTTTTTGACGTTAAAAATACGACCAAAAACGACATTATTACGTCATTATTTTTGCACCAACCTAATATAAAATATACTGTTTAATAAATAAACTGAGAGCCTATTCAGATAAGAATACCCTTTAAAATAGCGTTTTAAGTGAGACAAATATGTCTGATTAATAAAATCCATTATATATATATATATATATATATATATATATAGGTTAGTGCAAAAAATAATGTCGTTTTTTGACGTAAAAGTTGAACGTCAAAACCGTCATTATCTATGCACCGACCTATATATATATATATATATATATATATATATATATATATATATATATATATATATGAAATGTTTTCAGGTCTGCAGCATATTTCATATATCTCTCGAAATCAGACCAGGAGGAAAGAAATAATTTTCATTTAAATAATTTTTAAAGTAGACAGTATACTTTTCAATTTCATTTCTCGTTGCCTTTAACACAATTTATTCAAATTTTAAATTTCGCTCAGTCGATTGTGCTTCAGACTTGCATTTTACCGTGGGCTTTAAATAATTTTAAATATAATATTTTCATTTGTAGTACGATTATCGGATACTCCGCCCGCCAAACTCAGACACCGCTACACCTGTCATTAATATGCCTTCTATAAGTATGCGTAAGCGTCTGTATTTCCGAGGGGCGACACCCTTCGGTTAACAGCGTCGCATCTCTCTCTCTCTCTCTCTCTCTTGAGGCTCATGTCTCGCATCTAATGCAAACGCAGTTTTTTCAGAAATTTTCAAACGGAAAATGCTAATTCCAAAATGCATAATCAAAATGTAACCGCAGGATACGAGAGCTACCTTATATCGTATTCTTCCCTGCAGTGCCGCTTAACGAATGGTTCTGTTAAGCATCAGGGGAAATTACAGAAAAGGCGTGCTGAAAAATATTATAGATTGCAAGTAGTCACTTTTAAAAGATCCGGAAATATCGTTTATTTATTTTTGTTCCTATTTTAATTTTAACGACTGTAAATAAATGCCTTGGGCTGGCATACAGTCTGCTCATATAATAAATATCTAAGGCGTCGAGCATTGGATATTTAAAAGATTTAATTAGAAGAAAAACGGAAAGGACAAAACTGATTGGTTTTACGACTGGAAAAACGTAGACATGAGGTTTTTTTTTTTTAGTTTTTAGGAACCCACTGGAAATAAATACACACTCATTTATTTGTCGCCTCCCTCTGTCTTTTTTTACAAATACTTTCACAGTAACTGCTCCGATGAGCTGTTATCGCTGGTTCCCAGACTTCATGAATTTAAGCGCTCAACTAGGCTGGAATCTCGCTCTCACCATTTCACTGTCGAAACTGTTAAATGTAGCTGTCTCTTCTATTCCAATAGCTTCATGTCTCACACTTCTCACCTATAGAACTCCCTCCCCATTTTCTGTTGCCCTGATAGCTATAATCTCCAACTATTTAAATGTAATGTCAATCGACGTCTCCAGATGCCTTGATCTATCCCCTAACCTTCTTTTCACCTTTTCCTCTATTATTCCTCTTACTTCTCCCTCCAACTCTCTGTAACCCCTTGCATGCTAGTGGCTTCCCTTTTGCTTGGGGTGAAACGCTTGTATATATATATATATATATATATATATATATATATATATATATATATATATATATATATATATATATATATATATATCATTTTCATGAATTATCACTATTTTCTTAAATACCTTACTTTTTAAAAAAATATCGAGATCATTTTAATATAATATTCTTTCAAAATTAAAAAAATAATAATTTGCAAAAATAAATTTATTTGTAACCCAATAATTTCCGAAAAATTTAATAAATTACTATAATTGTTCGATTTTTAGCGTTTTCAAAAGAATAAGATATTTTATCGTCTGCAAGTTTGTACTCTCATTTTATAAATTTATTGCTTAATCCAGGGTAAGGGTTGTTCAGACTGAATGAAGGGAATGTATTAATTGAATTCTTTCAAATTCTGTGTGTGTGTTCGTGTGTGCTCTTGTGTGTACATTAAGCACTTGTAAGTTCCTCACGCACAACACACACATACAGCGTATACATTACGTACACGCTGAAATCAACTCTTAATTGCTGTTCTTCCCATGTCTACCCTAACCTGGGTTGGTAGCATTAGTTAGGGTCCCAGCTATGTGTAAATAGTTTACCCCAGGCGGTGGAAAATATGAATGTATAAAAATAGATTTTTATAGTAAAAATACCAGCAATACAATTTTTGTAAAGAAAATAACTAATGCCCCCACCAAAAAACTGTTGTAACCTAGAAAGGGTTACTGAATGAGGAATAACCAAAACGGAGGTTAGAAATGAAATGGTAATCTTTATAACATCAACAAAATACAATACTCGCCAGCGGCGTGGAGTAGGTAAACAACTGCTAGTCGTGGACTACTTATACAACATATACATAAAAAGCATATTACCCCCACTTACAATAGTTGGGACATACTCATTAATGTTCATAGGTGTGGTATATAACAAAAATTAAATTTCGGCATCAAATGACCCATAAGGAGTTGATATGCCAATAAACAAACATTTTTAAAACAAAATAACCAGTAATATATTTTTTCTGTTATTGTAGGCATACATTTGTGTTTTAAAATATATTTAGTTGGAGCCATAAAATTATGTTAAAATTATTTAGATTTCGGCCTTAAATGACCCCTAGAGGTGTTGATATGCCGCTAAACAAACTCAACGAATCGTTTCATACACGCATCTTGACTCAACGTGACGGGCAGATTAAGAGCTGTTTTTTTTATATTATCGATTGACAATATTACGTCGAAGAAATTAACAGGCTATTGCTGCTAATACTGTTTATATCATGTCCCTTCAGGCGATCATGGGCCTCCACGGTTTTCTTCTTGTCTATTATCAGTAAATTGATATGCATTCTTGTGAAAGATGGTGGAGTAGCTCCGCTGTTTAGAATTTTGAGATTTCTTTCTATTAGAATGGCTGCCAACCAAGGCTAGGTAGCCAAGTATACCCTGCTATTTCACCAGTGTGTAACTGAAAGAGAAGAGGTTCTTCTTTTGTAATATTGGTGAAATAGGGTATGGGACAAAGTCCTTGAGCAATTACCATTTTTAAAAAAAAATTCGGCCGAAAGATAGAGAAAAGTCGTTATACTGAGAGAGCTGGGCTAACCGACATGAGGACATTAGTGTAGGTACCTTCACAGAAATGCGATACGTAAGGTTTAATTTAATGAAAGTTTCCCTTGATGCTTATATTTTAGGTTTAATTTCAAGTTAATAGATTAAATTTCATATTTCCAATAGGCAAAATGCTTTGCTGAATTACTAAACTAAGTTAAATTGACGGGATGGAATTTTTTCTTATGAAAGCTCTAAAAATAGCTTATTTTAGCGCCATTTTCACCATCGGCCATTACAGTGTAGTATTTTTATTAAAAAGTCTTAAAAATATGATATATTCTTTTTTGAAAATTTATTTGAGGAATATTATTTGATTTAAAGTTGAATTAATACGACTTAAAACAAATATTACTTAAAGTTTAAAATATTGCATAAATACATTTTTAACACGGCGATTTGTGTTCATGTTATGTGTTGACAGGTAGACAGCTTAACTCACAGACAGAAGTTTTTTTTTTGTTTGACGGTGGACATATCTGTAAAAATTACCTGACGAATATAACGTGAGCGCCTATTTTATATAATTCTAACCTGACCCATAACCTTGGGAATTCCGGAAAATATTCTCCGTAATCTAATATTTTATTGAATTTTAGATACATTGGATTAAATTTACTATAGATACCGTGCTTATTTCCAGTTTATTTGCCGTTTTTGGGCGACAACTTTTTCAAAAATCGACACGTTTATACAGACAAAAAAAAAAATATTTTTCAAATATTGGTGTTCGATGAATTGTAGTAAGTCTTTCCATTTATGTTTAACAGATATAGTTTGCACTTAACATTATCACCCAATCTGTACAAATTACTACAGGAATGTAAATGATTTAAAACTGAAATTATTCTAATATAAATTTAAAAAAAAAATGTAAACAATTCTTGTAAAAATTAATTCTTAATCGAAAAAATATTTTTCTTAAGGCCATAGTGTCCATAATATATTTTATTCATAAAGGCAATTAAAAGCTTTTCTAAATAAATATTGTCTTACCTTTAGTGCATTTTTCATTTAACGATTTAGGCCAGATTTTCGGTAAATGGGGCCCTTGATTTAAAACAATTCATGATTTAAATTCTCCAAAGAGTTGTGTGTATAAATAAATTAAACATTAAGCCGTACAAATATTAATTTTTCCGAAATTTCATGAATTAAATAAGTTGGGTGATGTTGGCGAGAACAGATATATAAAAGAACTGTTTTTACGAAGAAAAAAAACATTTCTGAAATAATTACATTTATTTGTGAGTAAGGCCTGAAAGTTTAATTAAAATCCGACAATTATTTCGATTTTACAAAAATTTCCAAATCAATGTGTTTTCACCATAAAAAAAAGACCCCAGAATTTACTATAATAATCTTTGTTCCTCCCGCTGACGCAAAAAAAAAACAAGATTTTTAACCAAACTTTCGAACATTAGAAAAAGGACTAAAAATTATGATTTAATACAAAAAATAAAATAAAAATAAATAAATAAATACAGATTTTGATTCTAAAATGTTTTCGTTAAATTTCAGTCCTTTTTACATCATGGCATGCTAATTCTGGAATCCCTGGAGGTACCAAATTAATGGCAATGATGTCTTCCTCTAGCAATGTCTTACAATGATGTGCGAGGTATTTCAGCCACAACCTGTACTTATTTAATTTCTCATATACATTTTTATAATTTAACTAATTTTCTAACTTAATTTTCGTATCCGAAGCGTAAACAAATAAATTCTAAGGAATTTCAGATCTGTCAAGCAATAACGGTTTCAAGTTGACATTCAAAATTAACCCTTTTTTAACGTTTATACGATAAACAGTTTAACAGGCATCAGTTAACATTGAATTTAGTTATTGAAATCAACTGATGACCGGATACCTTCTGTAAAAATTTGTGAAGATTGATGCTTTTTTCGGTTTATCAACACTTCGTAGGTTACCATAATACCCAATGTATAATACGCATTTATCCATAATACGCACCCCTAATATTGTGCTGAAAATGTGGGAAAATGATTCTTCTCACGCATAATACGCACCCCTTGCTTGGCAATCAGACCCTATAAATTGTACCTCTCCAATGTCATTACGGCCAGCGTTTCATACACTAATTCAAGCTGTAATTGAAGATATTTGTCAAAACTTCTTATCATCACGATTCTAAAAGGAAACAGAAATACCTATATTGTACCTACTGCGCAGACTCATTAACCTGTTTTTGTTCGATAAAATGTGCAGTTTACCGGATCTGAATGTAGTTTTTCACAAATATGTTTTAAACATAGAATAATATTATTCTTATTTAGTTTTATGACAATTCTTATTTTATTTTACATTTGTACATATTGTTAGGTACATATGATTGTTATTTGACATCCTTATGGGGTCGCAATCGACGAATGTTAGTGGCAAATTGTATGTTTGTAGTAGGTAGTCATTTCACAACTGAAATCGACTATGAAACAGTAGTTTTTTGGACATTATTTTCTAGCTGTGCATAATACGCACCCCTAATTTTGCTTATTATTTTTTTTAATAAAAAATGCGTATTATACATGGGGAATTAAAAGTATTTAAATTTGAAACCTATTTTGGAATTGGAAGAACAATTCTTTATTACGAAGAAATATTGCATTATAATCCAAACAGTGCAAAATTTTTAACAACCTCATAGAAACAGGTATTAACAGGGATGTTTTCAATGTTATTCTCATTTTTTTATTATATCCAGTGCTCTAGTTATTATCGGTATTACAGTAGTTTTAAAATGGCACTTTTTTAGGTTTTTATTTCAAGATCCTTATCCAGGATGCGGCAGAAATATACATATGTATCTCCCAGAAATTCCTCCTGCATGATAATACGACATTAGTGGCAATGATGTTGTTGGTTTACAAATGACGGTTCTCTCCCTTTTATTGACATAGTCACGAGGATCATGTGACGGCCAGTAAATGATGTCAGGAGAGAGATTGACGATCCCAGAGACGAAGGACTTCCTGATGCCACAGCGGTAGGTCTTACAGAATAAAAAGCACATGTCCTAATCCAGTGCGTAGAGAAATATAACAAGTAAGGGTACCCATTTTTACACACCGTTTCTTGGGGCGTATGTTGTAATTTCTTTGCGTGGGACACGTATATATATATATATATATATATATATATTGTTACGGTTTCTTTGGGTATATACTAGATATATAACTAGTGAGCGAGTCAAAATGACTTATTTCCCTTTATAGTCGACCAATAGAAGGTTGACCAATCAGAAGCCGCAGAACATTGTATCCGTCATGTATAAAGGCGGCCATCTTTGTTTTCTCACCGGAAGGACCAGAGCCAACATGTCAGGCGAACATGACAGACGGAAGAACTACGCTCTGCTACCGTTCTGTGATATCCACTGCGAACCTACACTACGCTTTCCTACTGTCACCGAAATATTCACTGCCAACCTCTGGATTCTATACTCGAGGACGACTGTCATGAAAATGTCTAACATATATATATATATATATATATATATATATATATATATATATATATATATATATATAGGTATCTAATTTGGTGTACGACGTAGCATTGTAAACTTCTCTGTGGACTAACCATATGTGTTATTCTTTTTACATCCATCTATTCAGTTCTGTCTGTGAAATATCGGTATTCTTACACACCTTGAGGCGTATGTTGTAATTTATTTGCGTGGGACACGTGTATACAGCGTCTCTATAAAGTTCGTGTGCACTTTAAAAAATTATATCTTTATTTGTAATTGCGATAGAAATAATTTCTAAAAAGGATTAGAAAGAAGTAAATCTATATATTTTAAGGTTTTATTGAAATTTTATTTAAGTTTCCACATGTCCTCCATCATTAGCAATACAAAGGGTAATACGATTTTGCAGTTCACGGAAAACATTTGCCAACTGATTTAAAGTAATGCCTGAAATCACATTCGTTATTTTAGCTATACTTAAAACTAGTTACATTAAACTTTATAACATTTTTTACAGATTATTTCTATCGCAAATACAAATAAAGTTATACAATTTTTAAAGTGCACACGAACTTTATGGACACATTGTATATGTAGGTATCGAATTTGTTATACGACGTAGCATTATAAACCTCTCTTTGAACTAACCATGTGTGTTATTCTTTTTCCACCCAGCTATTCCATTCTGTCTGTGGAATATCGGCGTTGTTATATCTTGGATATAGCAATGCCCATAACGAGAGAAACGTAGTAGGGAAAATAAATATTTCTTTCTCATGCTCTCGTTACATTGGCGACTCCAACGTGATCTTCGTGACTATCGCCACGATTTCGTCTCTGGGTTCTAAATGACAACTCTCGTCTCGTCAATCTCTCTCCTGACGCCATTCACCAGCCGTCACGTAGGTCCTTGTGACTATCTCAATGAAAGGGATAGAATCACCATTTATAAACCCAACAGCTCTCATTATAGTGTCTTCATCTAGCTAATGTCTTACCGTTAGGTGGGAAGTGTATGTGAGCAGAATTTCCGTCGCTACTTGTATAATAGTAGAATTTTCTAATCTTCACTTCGTAATCGTAAGTATTGAGATATCTATTTTTATCTGGTGAGCCGAATGAAGACAGTAATTATTCATCAGTGCTAAAGAGACTTGAATCACTATTTGATTGATTGAATCATTCTCGAATTTACTATACAATACCGGGAATGAATAGACCCAGGACAAAGAGACGCCTTGCGAGATATATTGTCAGCTAATAAATTAAATCAATAATTAGATAACCAAGACCTCTTAAGAGAAGCGCCTCCATCATAACAGCTTCTTCAAAAGAACTACTACATTGCGAAGCATCTATATAATTGGAAGGGATCTCAATCGGAGAATGTCTGAATGAACTGGGTTACTTGACGTGAAGTTCTTTCTGACTGAGGTCATTTGAAAGATTAAGGGCAGCTTTTAGCCAAATATATCACTATTATTATTGACTGTGGCGCATGCGCCTGGTATACCCTGATCAGTCTGGGTGTCAAGATGGTTTTATAGGGCATGTATTTGTAATCCAGCGCCATTTTGTTTACCGGAAGTTTTTTTGATCAATCATAATAACAACTGATGATTGCTATCATGAATCACCAGCTACTTTATCTATCTATCTATCTATCTATCTATCTATCTATCTATCTATCTATCTTATCTATCTTATCTATCTATCTATCTATCTATCTATCTATCTATCTATCTATCTATCTTAATTACCTATCTCACTCAATCTATCTATCTATATATCTATCTATCTATCTATCTATCTCAATATATTAATTATGTATCTAACAATCTTTCTTTCAATCTCATCTCTTTTCTATCTATCTATCTATCTATCTATCTATCTATCTATCTATCTATATTACCTATATCTATCTATCTATCTATCTATCTATCTATCTATCTATCTATCTATCTATCTATCTCAATATATTATGTATCTAACAATCTTTCTTTCTTACTTTCTTTCTATCTCACCTCTTTTCTATCTATCTATCTATCTATCTATGAATCTCAGTTTGTTAATATCTATCAATCTATCTTCATATCTTTTTCTTACTCTGTCTCTCTCTTTCCATATATATATATATATATATATATATATATATATATATATATATATATATATATGGTGATTGGTAAATTCTTATTAATTAAACTAATACGGACGCCTTTGCAAGCAAACCAGATCTGCTTGTTGTGACCAAAAGGATAAAATGGCCTGACAGATGGAGGACATGGCCCTGTCCTCAGACCATAGGGAGAAGGCAAAGACAATTAGTTATAAAGATACCAGTACCTCGCCCGTCAAATGAAAACTCTGTAGAACGTCATGGCAGGCCTGAAAGCTGATGCCTAGGCAGTGTTGAAGGTTTTTGATTGACTTGTTGTCACTCAATCCTTACAGAATTGCCGGCGTCTTCGAGGATACTGAAACGAATGAGTGAGATTACAGGAGATTTTCTCTTACTCTGTATTCAACGATAACAAACAGACATCTGATTTGAATATGAAAATTCCTCACAAATAATAATAATCATAATAGTGTTCGCAGAAGACGACGACGAAGAAGAAGACCGACAAATGCAATATCCAAATAGAGTAAGAAGAAGACAATGATGGCCTCAAAGAAAAGTGCGACAAGCAAATGAACGCAGGAAAAATAGTTTATGATGGAATTTGAAAAAGTTAAAAAAAAAAAAAATATGGAGGCTCGACAAATTAATAAATTGCGTTCTTATCTTTTTGCCGGAAGACTCGACTTATAAATTGAATATTTCCAGCAGAAATAATAGCAAGCAAATAAGAATTAAACTATTTAACTTTTAGCTAAAGCTCTCTCGATGAGTATTGGCTTGGATCCTGTAAGGTCTAATGTTTCACTAACTTAAATTAGCAACGTTTGGATGGAGGATTGAAATAATTTAAAATTTGAAGCTTGTAAAATCTGTTCACGTAAGATTTACTGTTTATTTTTTTTCTCTTGTGGAAATCATTAGATTGGTTTAACAGTACAGAACTGCATTATTTGTATTCTTAGCTTCAATGTGCTTTGCTGGGAAAGTGATGTTCGTTATTAGCAACTGTACTTTTAACTAGATCTCTCTCGAAATGTATTGATTTCGATCCTTTAAAATCTTGTGTTTCAGTATCTTAAATTAACATCGTTTCGATGGAAGATTGTATTAATTTAAAATTTGAAGTTTGTAAAATCTGTCTTTGCGATATTTACAACTACAAGGAAAAAAGTGATCAAATATGTAAACAGTATTGCCGTAGAGCTAATAACCACATGGCCAAGGGGTTATAACCTTCGCTTTTTGACCATGAGATCCGGGATCGAAACTCACCTTGATCGATTTGTCAGGAAGTCTCCTTCCTGATGTTATCGATCTGTAGCAGGTGATTCCAGCTTGCAACACCTTTGGAAAGTGCCTGAAAGCCATACCATGGGCTGACCCAAGTGAAATTGGGTAGACGGTACCATTGGGAGCAGTCAATAGCCGTCTTAGCACAAAGTCACAAGTCATCGTGACCGAGGTTTTTAGCGTACTGGCCTAGATAACGCGCCCTTTCCCAGAAATTGTAACTTAGATCTGCTCAGCGTAGTTGCAGTATAAACCACAGGTGGCATCTGCGGGCGTTGAACAAAAGCAAAATATGCCTGAGTTTGCGTCTGCAATAGGGATTGTCTAGCCGCGCTAGTATCCTCGAATACGAGTGGCCAGATATAGACAGAGAGATCGCCGTCCTGCTAGGTAGATGAGAGTCGTTAATAATAAACATTGCTTTATTAGGTCGGAACCAAAGGGAGGAAGAGGAAGAGAAATCTTCCTCATCGTCCTTGTGTACTCCCCGGTACTTACGCAAGACCTCCCCACAAGGCAGGGTATGGCACAAGGCCAATGCATTTGAGATTTGTCTACCTCCATAAACATGACACTGCTCTTCGGCATAGCTTCGTC
Source organism: Acanthosepion pharaonis (assembly GCA_903632075.3). Taxonomy (NCBI): domain Eukaryota; kingdom Metazoa; phylum Mollusca; class Cephalopoda; order Sepiida; family Sepiidae; genus Acanthosepion; species Acanthosepion pharaonis. The sequence goes on from CAHIKZ030003633.1 coordinate 2,843,586, forward strand.
TGGGTTCCTCTCCGCACGGCGGCAAAGTTAGACAAGATCGGAAGAGGAAGGGAAAGCCTCCTCCTCGTCCTGGTTTATAGTTACCAACCTCCCCACACGGCAAGGTACGACTCAAGGCCAGTTTTTAACCCGGGGAGTTCCGTGCACATAGGCTCGGGAAAAAAACTGCCAGTAGACCCCGTATACATGAGGTAGGGTTTATCTACTTCCCCACCTGGAGGCAGAGAGTTCGACAAAGGAGGGAAAAGGAAGAGTAAGCGTTCTTACTTACTTCTTTCTGACGATTCTTGGCATCCGTATTTATGTATTTGGACGATTCCAACTCTTCTGGACAGGTGTGTTCATTTTCACAACAGTTTGTCATACTGGTTTCTGCGTATGCGACTGTATATTTTGTACTATTGGAATCAAATCTTGCGAGATTTCTTTGCTGATGTTACAGTGCAAACATGGCCGCCTCGGCAGCAGTGTGCACGAAGGTGGAACAAAGCACAGTGATCCGAAGCTGCAGATAACATGCAACCTCATCGATGATAACTCGCCGAATAGCCATTAACACCTCTCGAGTTTGTTGAATGTTGTGGTCAGTGATGGAGGTTGATGAGCGTCCGGCTCCTTCTTCGTCCGATACGCTTGCCCTGCCACATTTAAACCTTCTCGATCCACTCATACACACTTCTACGCAGTAGTGAACTGTCGCCGTTTTGTGTTAAACGCCCCCGGTGCATTTCAGCCCCTGACACACCTTCCGACCAGAGAAATCGGACCATTGCTCTTTGTTTCTCTTTGGTGCACACTGTTAGCAGAGCGGTCATGTTAACACTGTAACAGCAGCAAGAAAACTGCTATGATCAAGCTCAAATATCGATCACGTAACTACTGAAGGCAATGTGACAAACCTAATGATATGTTACCTCCCTTAGAGCGTAACATATACCGCATGGCACAAAATAGCGGTCCTCACCCGAGAGATTCTTAATATACGTCGAAGCCTCTTATATAATATTTGTATGTATGCATGCATGCATTCAAATGTGTGTGTGTGTGTGTGTGTGTGTGTGTGAGAGAGAGAGAGAGAGAGAGAGAGAGAGAGAGTGTGTGTGTGTGTGTGTGCGTGTGTGTGTCCAGGAGAATGTAAATATATAGCTGCATGTATGTATGCATACATTCAAATGTAGTAGCAGCTTGCTTAAAAAAATGTGGTGGGAAAAAGGATGTATACCTGTATTTCAACGAAAGACTGTTTGAACGTCTAAGGTAGCCAGTGGGTCGTGTATGCCGCGTATAACGGCTCTGAGTATGGATCAAATTAATTCATCGATCCTAATTTACGTTGATTTGTCCAGCTCGCTATATACATATCTAGAGATCTGCTTCGAAAGCCCAGCTTTGTTTCTGATTGGCTCACAACCTGATATCATGGTTTGTAACAATTCTTTTTTATGATTCTCTCGCTCGACTAGGCTGTTCATAGCCTGGTCAGGGCGACTTCTGTTGGCTGGTCGAAATATGACTTTATAGCCTAGCGATTCTGAATATACATTTATTTTTAAAGATGTTAATATTTTGGTATCCTTGTTATTATTTGTTTACTTTTACTTATTTATTTTTCTGTCAGTACAAGCTGACCATTTTACAGCTGACCATTTTTCACTGCATCTTTGTCAATGGATTCTAAATGTGAGTTCAATTTGGGATCTGGGGGTGAAGTTGAGACGCAATAAAATCTCAACGGGGAAAAAGCTGGCTGGTTCCATTCAATGCCTCAAATAAAATTCCAACATCGCCGATCGGATTCTGAACTACCACCAGTCACGATTAATGAATGCTCCCTCGGGGAGGCCTCGTGTCGATCCGCTCATACACACTTCTATGCAGTAGTGCACTGTTGCCGTATTGTGTTAAAAGCCTCTGACACACTTTCCGACTATAGAAATCGTATCACTGTTCTTTGTTTCTCCTTCGTACGCATTGCTAAAGGAGAGACCGTGTTTGCACTGTAACAACAGCAAGAAAACTGGTACAATCATGCGCACACATCGATCATGTGACCAACTATAAGTCTTCATGAACAAAAGTGTGATACACATAAAAATATGGTATAACGAAAGTACAGATAATTTTGACTTATGCTAAGAGTTTCAAATTTTAAACTGTTAAAGTCTGTTCTTGCATAATTTACTGTTTTTTTTTGCAAAAAATGATAAGACATACAGGATGTGATGGGTAAATTATCTCCATTTTATATTTTATTTTCGCGCATGCGCGTGGCTTATTTTTGGTTTTGTCATCTGCGCAGTATCGTATGCTCAGTTGAGCACCATCTGTGAGAAAAAGAGCGCCATGACGCAATTCACTCCGCCATAAATTAGTCAACGGCATACTGAACTGCTTGGCATTCGTGCCAGAAGCTCCAATACAAACATTTCAGTGTGTTTAGGTGAGGACAGTGCAGAAAATTCAGTAAGCTTTGGAATGAGTCTAATGGTGATTACGAAGATACAGCAGCTGCGAAAACTCACTCTGAGCATTCTTATATGAAAAGAATACCTAAATTTGTTGGTGAGAGTGTCAGACTGAACAAAAAGGCTTATATCAAGTGCCTTGAGGAGACAGTGTTGCCATGGGGCAAGAGTGTGGCTGCTGGAAAACGCTGTGTCTTGCAACAGGACTCTGCGCCATGCCACAAAAGCAAGAAGACCCAGTCATGGCTGTCAGAAAATTTCTGCAACCACATCACCCCTTATATCTGGGAACCTAAATCCCCATACTGCAACCCCCTTGATTATTATGTGTGGGGTGCAGTTGAGCGAGAGAACAACAAAACTCCTTGTAACAACAAAGATGAACTAAAGGCAAGGATCATAGCAGCATTCCTCAGCTTAAACATGGAAGCCACCCAGATGAATTGCAGGAGATTCCGAAGTCATCTGGAGGCCGTGGTTGAAGCCAATGGCTATTTTATTGAATAAATTTAACCATTAGTATTTCAAGACATTTTTGTGCAATTTTGATAAATGTATCTGTTAAAATGAAATGTCGACGTTGTTTCCATTTTTTGCGTCATTTAGATGAGAATTTACCCACCGCAACCTGTATTTACAATACACAGACGCATTGTTTGTCATCGCTGGTTTGATATGCTCTGCTCGGAAATTGGGATAACAATCGAAATAATAAAAACGTGGAAACTTAAAACTAAGTTTGTCTTTGTTGTGATAGGGTCATTTGATTTGACAAAGAAGGGTATCAAGAATCAGGTGAGTAAAATTCGTGGGGTACGTCAGAGCTACGAAAGATTGCTTTTTGCGGAACTGAACATAGCCGCTAAACTCTCTCCATCTAAACAAAACGTCCCAAATATGTACCTAGCATTGATAACTTTCCTACAGTACCCTTTTTAATGATAGACCACGGTGGGGACTTGATAATTAGACAGTTAGAATTAGTCTCTGGCAAGACGATACGATAAATAATAATAATAATAATATGCCAGTCCCTGCAGACTGCAATGTATCTTTAACGATCTTCAAAAAGCTATCAAAATACAAGGACCTTGAAATCGCACAAGAGGACATCCATAATCCCTGTTGTAATTGGAGCTCTCGGATTGGTTGGAAAAGATTTCAGTTGACTCATTGAAGGGATTCCTGGAAGCCCATGCCTTAAAGAAATACAAAAAAAATGTTCTCACTTTGGAAAAATGTCATGACGCCATTTCTGACTCTGTGCAGGACCCGGAAAGAAATGTCTACACACCAGAAATCAAAAGAAATAAAATAAAAATAATAATCTTGACCAACTTGTCTCACGTTGCACAATGTCAGCCCCAAGTGAATATAAAACTCATCATGGCAGGGTGGACACTGGAAAATATGCCACTTTTCTGGGAAGGAGACTGCAAGAAACTGGCATGAACATTTCCCAGACCCGATTACGGAGATAGGACCTGTGACTAATTTATGGGACTTTACAATACACACAATCACAGCTAATCACCTTAATATCATGATCACTGAAGGAACAGAAAGAGCCGATTGACTTGGGAATCCCTGTAGATCGCAATATATCCTTAAAGATCTTCGAAAATCAATTAAAATACAAGGATCTTGTGGTGGGATCTTGTGGTGGGATCTGGTGGTGGGATCTGGTGGTGGGATCTGGTGGTGGGATCTTGTGGTGGGATCTGTTGGTGGGATCTGGTGGTGGGATCTGGTGGTGGGATCCTGTGGTGGGATCTGGTGGTGAAAATCTCAAAAATGTTGAACATGAGGATATCAATAACTCCAGTTGTAGTTGGAGCCCTTAGAAAAGGCCTGATATACTCATTGAAGGGGTCCCTGGTAGCCCAGGCCTTAAAGAAATAAAAAAAAATACACACAAATACAGGTCACACATTACGAAGAGCTATAGCGAAGCAAATGGCGACTTACCTCGTCAAACCAAGCGACAACGCGTCGTGTATCCTATGACGGAAAATGTGAAGAAAAAAAGAAAATTACTTACCAAAAAATAAAAAAAAAAAAAAAAAAAAAAAAAAAAGGGGATGATTGTTGGAATATTTAAATTAAAAAAACAAGTCCGTCGCAGTAGTCGCTATAAAAAGTATTTTGATGTGCTTTTTGAACGTCCTTTCCCAGTTGTATCACGAATGGAAAAAATGCTCGGAAGATAAAAGCAGTTATATTCTCAATCGGGGACAATTCAGGTATTTTGTGATCTAAGAGTTTGTTAGAGAATGGTTGTTATTCTGACTGGTTGCGTGCATTGTGATTTGTTAAGATATACCTGTGAATCTAGTTTTCGGAGTTTCTTTCTGTCACCCCGATGTTTCGAGTCTGAACTTAGTGATTTATTCTCTGCGTCGTGCAAAAGTTAATCTGCGATAAGAATATTTCAATTGATAATCATATCGCTTTACAAAAGGTTTATCTGGAAAAGGTGTCATCTTATATTTTTTTTATTGTTACAAAAATGGTAAGTGTCATTAAACCATTTGTGACCTTAGGTCGTCCTTAGGGACCCGGAAGAAATCACCTTGCATACAACAGAATTTAAAGAAAATAATAATAATAAAATAATAATAATAATAATAATAATAATAATACGAGACGGGAGAGATTTAAGAAAAGAACAAGAAGAGACAGCGTTTAATAACATTTAATATTATGTGTATCTTTTAAAAGTTATGTTCAAAAATTGCTTACAAGTATAGCAATATAGAAAATACAACTACTTCTACCAATGTCGCATGTATTGAGGAAAACGGTTGTAATGGTAATCAATCGAATGAAACACAACTTGTGTGAAAGGAATGCATTTGTAACTTGAGTAACAAAATTCCTCCATCCTAACACACAGGCCGGAGGAATATTTTGTTCGAAAAAAATGGGGGCGAAAATCAAAAAAAAAAAAATTGATAGCCGTTGGCCATGAAAGATAATGATCGAACCTGGCATAAACCCATCCTTATATCCAGAAGAAGTTCAAGAGGAACGCTTACAGTCGTTACGCGAATCTTTGGAAACCTGTCAGGCTGGTATACGGGGGAGGGTAAAATTAAACACTAATAAAACCCGGAACAACCTGACCACTTCGCACCGTAACGTCGTTTCGACAATGATTCGATCGTCGTCAAAATGGCAGACAAAAGAAGTACCATTGTTATTATGGTTAAGCATAATTATATTTAGGCTTGCGAAGATGTTATAAATGTGAAAGGTTTTCAGGAAGAAGTAAAAAAAAAGATCCTAACCCTAATTATAGGAAAAAAAAATAAGCCCGATAAGATAATTTCTGAAATGAAAGGAATACGTTCCATGAATGCGCATAAGACGAATTTTAACGTTTCGGCCGTTGCACGGGCCGGCCTTCATCAGGTGATTGGAATTTTGAACCGAAACCGTTATTTCATCCACCGGGGTAGATTGTTCTAGTTTCACGTGACATGATCTCTCATTTATTTTCATTTAACTCAACTAGTTTTGGTTGACCGCAGCTGTGACATGGTATTGAACTCAAAACTCTCCGGTTCTAGTCACTGGATCTAACCAGCGTTTTTATCCACTGGGCAATGTGTCCTTGAAAACATCTGGGTATGAATTTTTCGGACTTATAAACCAATTTCTCAGTAATTTTTTTTTTTATATTGCATATTGCAATTTTTTGGTTATTATTATAGCATTTTTTACCAGAGCTTATATTACAATTTTTTCAACCTAGAATTTCACTATGAATGAAAATAGGGAGATAGAGGGGAACACAATAATTGATGATTATTATAGATAAATAGATATGAAAAAATACTAGGATAGATAGATAGATATCAAGAAACTAAGATAGATAGATAGATATCAAGAAACTAGGGATAGATAGATAGATAGATAGATAGATAGATAGATAGATAGATATGAAGAAACTAAGATAGATAGATAGATAGATAGATAAATAGATAGATAGATAGATAGATTGATAGATATGAAGAAACTTTTTATATATATATATATGTATATATATATATATATATATATATAGATAGATAGATAGATAGATGAATGATAGATAGATGATAGATATGGAAGAAACTAGGATAGATAGAAAGATATGAAGAAACTATGATAGTTAGATAGATAGATAGATAGATAGATAGAGAGAGAGAGAGAGAGAGATGAAGAACATAGATAGATAGATAGATAGATAGATAGATAGATAGATGAATGAAGAATGTAGGATAAATAGATATAAAGAAACTAGGGATAGATAGATAGATGATGAATGATAGATAGATAGATAAATAGATAGAAAATGTGAAGAAACTAGGATAGATTGAAAGATATGAAGAAACTCGGATAGTTCGATAGATAGATAGATAGATAGATAGATAGATAGATAGATAGATAGAGAGAGATATATTAAGAACCTAGATAGATAGATAGATATGAAGAAACTAGGATAGATAGATATGAAGAAACTAGGATAGATAGATACATAGATAGATAGATAGATAGATAGATAGATAGATAGATAGAGAGAGAGAGAGAGAGAGAGAGAGAGAGATGAAGAACCTAAGATAGATAGATAGATAGATAGATAGATAGATAGATAGTTAGATATGAAGAAACTAGGATAGATAGATAGATAGATACTATGAATTTTTGAGACTTATAAACTAATGTTTCATTAACATTTTTTACCAGAGCTTATATTGCAATTTTTTGTGTTCATATTTATTGCTTTTCTCTAGCACACCTTATTACTGGTTCCCATTTGGATATTAGCACGAGATTTTTTTCCGAACAAGCATAGAAATTAATACAATGGGGGACAAGTACAAAAGTGCTAGAGAAAATAATGAAAATTAACACAATAAATTGCAATATAAGCTCTGATAAAAAAAAAAAAAAAAAAAAAAAAAAAAAAAAAATGCAATAATAATAACCAAAAAATTGCAATATGAGCACTGTTTAGAAAAATAGTTAATGAGGCATTGGTTTATAATACCAGGTCACAGCAGTGGTAAACCAAAATTTGGAGAGTTGAGTCAAGGGAAATAAGTGAGAGATCATGACATGTGGAAAGCGAACCCTCTACCCCGGAGGATGAAATAAAAGGTTCGCTTCGAAATTCCAATCGCCTGATGAAGGTCGAGTTTCTTTGGAGGTACCTACAATATTTTTACCCCAGATCAAAACGAGCACAATCAAAATTATGACCGAATACATTTAGTCATCAAGTGGCACCGGCATTTTCCTCGCATTTCGAAGGTACTGCACAATAGTTATAAACACATAGATAATGATTATATATATGAAAGAAAAAAGGAAGAAAGAAAGGGAAAAATAAATAAATAAAGGCTGTAGTGGACCGTGAGGGTTTACGTCTTGTTGAATTAGAAACACGTGCTGTTTATTCCTGATAGAGGGTCCACTAACAGAACATGAATTAAGAATGTAAAGAAAACAAAATAGACCGATATATATATATATATATATATATATATATATATATATGTGTGTGTGTGTGTGTGTGTGTGTGTGTGTGTGTGTGTGTGTTGTGTGTGTGTGTGTGTGTGTGTGCGTTTGTGTGTGTGTGTGTGTGTGTGAATGAAAATATATAGAAAATAGGAAGGAACTGGTTGGGTAAATAATCCAAAGTTCCTTAGTATTTTAGTTATTATTTTTAAAAACAGTGCTCGATACAAAAGTAGAGGCATAAATATAATTATTTATTTAAAAAATATGATTCCAAGTCGCTACATAAGAGGTCTCATGTTTCAAAACAAGAGGCGAAAACTTCAATATAATTATTTGAATTAAATTGAGTTAAAGCAAGCTCTGTTCCATCTTCAAGCGAATTTTTTTTATATATATATATATATATATATATATATGAATTGAAATAATTACCAAGTGGGATGAGGAATTATCCTTATTTACACTATTTTCATGTAGACTATTAATTGTTGTTATGCCGACGTTTCGGTCATTGTGCACTCCGGCCTTCATCAGGTGTATGTTGATCTAGTTAACTTATATGTATTGAACAGCAATTTTACAAGTGACATAGACAGCAACATTTGTGTTTCTGAGTGAACGTAAAGAGTTTGTATTTTGGTGAAAGTTCGTACGTATGTGTATGTGTGTGTGTTTCATGACGTTTTCCCACAAGTGGGACAAAACGCGGATTTCTACGAGAGATTACATTTTTAAATGTGTCCGATGAAATGCAAAGTGAAAAAGAGAGAACGAGGCGATAAGTCGGCCAGTATTTACAGTGTAGGGAAAGCGTACCCTAGTGAAATATTTGGACAATTAAGGAGGAGTTAACTCCGTCAAAATTGAGGTTGAAGAAAAAATATCCAGATACTAGAAGTAGAGCCCGACGTTACCCGGGGATGTAACAGTAAGAGATAGGTCAAGTATCGACCATCATAAAGACTGAAAAATAAAATTGACAAAGATTACTGTTTAAGGTTGACGGACATGCATGTCTTAATTATTTTTTTTGTTTTGTTTTTCTTTTTTTTTATTGAATTGGTTAAACCCAAACTCAAACAAAAACATTGTTTTCAATCGTTATGATTCTACCGATTGAATAGAATTTTATTATAAACAATTGTCTTGTAAATGGAATTTTTAAAGCATTCTGAATGTAAGATAAAGAAAAAAGTGTGCAAGACAATAAGAAACACTACCTGCCAAAAAAAAAGGTTTGTTGAAATCGGTTGAAAAATGTAGGAAATCCGATCCCATATATAAACGAACACACACAAACAACTTGGGTTTTATAATAAGTATAACTCGATATGAGTTGTCCCCCTTTCATTCTGGCGACAAAATCGTGTTTTATCGTGTTTTCAAATTGATTTCGTGAAAAAAAAATAATATGTGATTTTCCTAGTTTTGGCGCTGTCAGAACCACCGCAAGGTAATTTTACGTAGTCCTGTGAAGTTTTGTTGAAATCGGTTGAAAAATGTAGGAAATCCGATCCAATATATAAACGTACAGACACACACACACACACACACACACACACACACACATAACATGGGTTTTATAATAAGTAAGATTTATTCTCAACCCGCATATCGCTTCTTTCAATCGAACAAAAAAATCAAATTCCGACGAATACAAACGATCCCACGCCAAAATCACGAAAAAGCAGTCATGGAATTAGAAAACAGGTTCATTCAATCAAAATATCAGAGAAAAAATAACATATGGCAGGAGTGTTGATTCTGATTTGATATTCTTCTTCTTTTATCTTACTATCTCTTGTAGTTAATACTAAGTTTTGTCTATTTGTTATTCCTCCCAAACTCTGATGTAACATTCATTTACCGAAACTACAAGAAACTGGTATGAACATCACCCAGAAATTGTTACAGAGATAAGATCTATAACAATTTTATCTATCTATCTATCTATCTATCTATCTATCTATCTATCTATCTATCTATCTCTTTATATATATATATATATATATATATATATATATATATATATATCCTAGTTACATCATATCTGTCTATCTATCTATCTATCTCTTTATCCTAGTTTCTTCATATCTATCTATCTATCTATCTATCTATCTTAGGTTCTTCATATCTATCTATCTATCTATCTATCTATCTATCTATCTATCTATCTCAGTTTCTTCATATTTTATATCTATCTATCTGATCGACTGTAGTCAAGATTATAGAATCATTGTGATCTCCATGTTTCTTTCATTGTCTGCATAGTGGGTGCTACGTCAAGATTACACATGGATTTTATTTTACAGTTGCAATCACTCTGAAATACGCGGGAATGCCAAATCTTAAATTCACAAATCCCGATTGAATGAAGTTATTTTATCTTGTTTTTTGGCGCAAGAAATGGTTTAGTATCTCCACTTCAACTGAACCGATCTCTTGTAATCGTCTGAGAGAACCTTGTCAGCTTTCAATCAACATGCCTGATTCTAAACTGCAGGAGATAGATAGATAGATAGATAGATAGATAGAGAGATATGAACAGACTGAGATAGATAGATAGATAGATAGATAGATAGATAGATAGATAGATATGAAGAAACTAGGATAGATAGATAGATAGATAGATAGATAGATAGATAGATAGATATGAAGAAACTAGGATAGATAGATAGATAGATAGATATAGATAGATAGATAGATAGATAGATAGATAGATAGATATGAAGAAACTTGGATCGATAGATATGAAGAAACTAGGATAGATAGATAGATAGATAGATAGATAGATAGATAAGGAGTTGTCAGACTATGAATACACAAATAGATAGTGTTGTGGGTTCCCGGATGAAATCCGGTCTCAAAATGAATGACAAACGCAGGAATGAAATATAGCAAATAAATGTATTGACGTAATAATACAATTGGTAATACGGTTAGTAGATCCAGAAATGCGGTTTGTAGCAATAATAATAATATATATATATATATACAGTCTGGGAAATTCAGTATCGAGGTATGACTTCCTTCTGAGTCTACGTGCTCGCAACTGTGACTCCTACAAAGCGGTTACCTCACATTCTCACTGTATCACTCTATCAGTGTATCTCTGTTACTCACTCTATATTAGGTATTCACCGGCAGCAGTACAAGTACACATTGGTCGAGTCCACTTGTATGAAAAAAGGGGTGGACCCCATAACAGATAGATAGTTATGAACAGACTGAGATAGATAGATAGAAACAGAAATAGCTAGCTAGCTAGCTAGTTAGATAGCTAGCTAGCTAGATAGATATGGGCAAACAGAATTAGCTAGATAAATAGATAGACAGATATGACAGACAGATAGATAGATAGATAGATAGATAGATAGATAATTGTAGCGTTGTTGGAAACAAGTATTGGTGAAGGAAATCTGTGAAATGAAAATCGTATATAATCTTGACGTAACACCCACTATACAGCCAATTAAATAATCATGGAGGTCGCAATGATTCTATAATCTTGAATGAAGCCGATCAGATAGATAGATAGATAGATAGATAGATAGATAGATAGATAGAAACTAGTACAGAACGAATCATGGTCTTCAAATTGATACTATAATATTGATAGGATAATCTTCATCGGGTGCTAATGTTATCCGTTGACATGTGGTAGGAAGATTATATCGAATCAATTCCTTAGCTTGATGCGAGGAAAATTGGTTCAGTGTATCATGCTAGACAATTTTTTGTCGCCAGAATCTATCTGACACATTTAAGTCCACCGTTCGTCCATACTTTGAATATTGCTGTTAGATGTGGTCTGGAGCTTCTGATATGTGGCTTCCCTTTATTTTTCTATAAATATTTTCATGGTAATTGCTCTAATGAACTTTCTTTTCTGTTACGTCGACTACACTAAGAGTAGTACTAAATTGGCAGCTAAGTCTCATAATTTCCTTGTTGTCATTACTAGATGTAACCGTAAGTTATATTCTAATATTTTCCTCTCTCGAAGTTGGGGAACTCTATTCTAGCTTCTTGCTTTCTTGTCAACTATGATCTTCTAAAATTTAAATATATAAATGATCCTCATCTTTCTTTTAAAATTCTGTTCTTTTTAATGGCTCGCCAAATTTTCTTTCAATTTCTGTAATCCTTTGTATCTAAGTGGCTTTATTACCTTGCTTTGTGTGAAAGGAGAAAAAAATTTGTATAAAGATGTTTCTGTATATAGAAAATCGATCAAATACAGTTCAACTAATTATTAATGCAACTTAGATTGCATGGTTTTACATGTGTGTTCTGTTCTTCAAATATTCAACACCCGGAGATGATTAAAAAAAAAAAGTCTATCTCATGAAACAATTTTGTTGAACGTTCGTACAAATCCGTTCAAAATATTTGTGATGGAATACTAATTCTTGCAAATTATTGCCGAAAATATTGTCTGCGCTCAGAGACCGTTCAAGTGTCTCGTGGGCCCCACCCATAAATTTATGATACGGGACTCTCCACTCTTCGATATCTCAATTTTCATAACATAGTATTTATATAAAATAGAAATTCTATTGTAACCTAATTATGTACAGTAATGAATCATAGGCAATACAGGTGAACATTTCAACTAGAAAAACTTAATAAAATGCATCTAAGTACAAATTAGAGAACAGAAAATCCCATCTTAAATAACTCAGCAATATTTTGTGGCAAATTTTAGCATCAATTTGAAACTTTTCTTGTTAAAAAGCTGGATAATTTTAACACGTTCAACATTATGGATAAAAAAAAATAGTGAATTTCATATAATGTTTTTCTTTTAGAGAGCAAAACAAATTTCCCGAATTTGGACGAAAAAAAAAAAAAAAAAACGACACCAGGATGACGTCAAAATCCGCCATTATTTTCCATCCTTTGCTGTGCTTAGTTTAATTTGAAACGTATATCAATATCGGTAGAAAACAACAAATATTCATAAGATAGCAAGGGTCATAAAGTACTGCCTGGGGCCACAATTTGCCCCTATCACATTCGCGGGGTTCGGCTGTAGTACGCATCGGTCCTGTTTGTCGACAAAAACGGAAGTAAATATTGGGTGTAACAACAAAATTGTCCAATTTATAGATTAAGCTTAGAACCTTTGTATCTTAGAAATGATTCAAGATATCTAACTGGAATTCTCTGAGATTTTTTATGACACTATTGGACTCTATTTTGAGCAATAAGTATGTATAATTATTCTCCAAGCTTAACAGAAGAATCGTGATGGAATCGATCATAAACGAAAATGACACGTTCATAATTAATTAATCATAAGCTCATGAAGGATTGAAATAAAATTCAAATATATTTATATATATTATTCAAGGCTCATTTTCCAATTTATTCAAAATGATCTTCGCCCTCTCTAACCGTCTAACTTTCTGTCCTGGAATAACAAGCTGCCTCATACGTTTCACGTACGATTTTTTTTTTTACTGCTCTTTGGACTGTCATATCTGAAACACCTCTCTCATGTGCAAAACGTCTTATGGACTGAATTGGACCTTTTCTAATTGATCTCCTTAGCTTTAAGTTGAAATGATGTTCCTTCTACTTGTTGTGACCTCCTGATCCAGTAGTCCCTTGATGGGTTTTTAAATGGACTTTGAAGATGGAAGCCAGCGTATGAATGTTAGGATATTACTGAAGGACTGAATGATTTTTTCCTCTCACTATTGCTCATTTTGGGAAGCCAGTGGATCTGACACAAAACGAATATAACCTTTTCTTCCTAGATGAATACCTCAAAGGATTTTTCAGAGATTCTTATAAGAAACGTTATCAAGATGGCGAGAGATCTTATCTGAAAACCTAGAAAAAAGAAACTAAATTAGTATAGTGGTTTTTTTTTTTAGATATTAATCATTTTGTGGGAATGGCAATTATACTGTTACAGGATTTGGACAATTTTGCCCTTACACCGGTATAGGACATCTAGTTCAGTGGAAGTAAATGCAAGTGACAGAAAAGTGAATAAGACGAGTGACAAGAAATTGATGGGAGTTATCTCCCTTTAAGTATGGATAGCAGAAAAAGAACAGTCTGTTCCCTTGGATTGTGAAAAGAATTAGGTTAAAAAGTTTGAAGCAAAAAAAAAAAAAAACGAGAAAAGAAGGCATATAGACTCAAGTATAAACTTTAGAAAGCATGACATATAGGCTCAAATATAAACTCGAGAAAGTAGGGCATGTAGAATCAACCATAAAACCAGAAAAGGAAGCCGTATAGACTCAAGTATAAAGTCGAACCCGGATGAGATACAGACATGAATAAACCAGAATGGGATATACACTCAAGTATAATCCCGAGAAAGGATGGCATATACCCAAGAAAAGATAATATATAGACTCAAGCACAAAATTGCATATCAACTCAAGTATAATCTAAAAAAAATATAAATTGTATATATTTTAACGTATTAGATACGCGTTTACGTGTGTAAATCGAGGAAAATCGGAAAGACAGATTCATGTTGGGTGTGCCTTCCTTGAAAATCAACATTTGAAACCAGACAAATAATCTCGAAATCCCGAACTGGCGGGAAATGCAGGTCAGGCGTAAGCATCAATTTGCGTTAACGACCGATAAAATCAACGGTGGTATATTTTGAGAAGAGACATTTTTGTAGCATCCTCCACAGAAATGGTTCCTAGATACTAGCCCGGTTCGCCCACTCCTCACTAACTACCCCGCCCATACGTCTCTCTGCTAAATATTATTTGCTTATTTTTTTTCTCTCCCCCCACCCCCTGTTTGGAATCGCATTACTCGCTCTGGGCATTTCTATACATTAGTGATATTTTTAATTGATCCTATTGTGAAATTCTGGTTTTATAAAAAAAAAAAAATAAATCCAGAAAGAAATTAAGGCGAAAAAATAATAAAAGAAAGAAAATTTAAACATTGTCTGCCGAAGGGGAAACCGGTCATATTCGGATTTCTGTAAAGAGCTTCGAGCTATGAAGATATACCAAGGATGGGCGGGAAGTTTAGAATTCTATTTTTTTTCTTCTTTAAAGGAAGCGATAAGACCGTTATTGACGGAGATTTCTGTAAAAATAAATAAATACACAAACTAACAAATACCAGGGTCAAAATACCATACACCTGTAAACAACTTTTAATTTTATCTTTAATAATTCTCACTATACATCATTTTCTTCCCATAAACACAATGCATATCAATAAAAAAAAATAACACTATACCCATTGTCACTTTTGACAGGAGATGAGGTAAAATAACCGGTCGACAGATCTCGTTGTCATTATTATATGAAACATGACTCTCCACTATTTCCTCTCCTTCGTTGCTATTAATAAATTTAGTTTTTTTGTTATCTCCCCTAAACCTTGTTCCGCCATCTATTTATTCAAGTTCCTTCTTCTATGTATCGTATTCCTTCATGGTGTTGGCGATCATGACTCTCCACAATTTCCTCTCCTTCGTAGCTATAAATAAAGTCAGTGGAAACAAAGTAACTCTTATATCCAATGGTAACCTTGGAAATGCTGACGATGGAGATGGCTGGTGATTTGCTTGTTTTTTCTGTCTACTGTGTACCGTGTCCCTTCAAGACATTAACGGTCATGTCTCTCCACAATTTCCACTCTTTTGTAGCTCTTAAATATTTTAATTTTTTTTTAATCCATAAAGGTTTTGTAAGCTAAACTTGGCCTTATTTTTAAATTTGAATATACTTCTGTTGTATAAGCGTTTTCATCTTCAGAGAATCTTCTTCTCCTAAGGACGTGTCCCTTCAGGACGTTGGCGATCATGACTCTCCACAATTTCCTGTCCTTTGTAGCTCTTAATAAATTTTGTTTTCTTGTTATTTCTCCTAAACGTTGTTCCGCCATCCATTTCTTCTTCTTCTTCTTCTTCTTCTTCTTCTTCTTCTTCTTCTTCTTCTTCTTCTATGTGCTGTAACCCTTTACGACGTAGGTGATCATGGCTCTCCACAATGTCCTTTATAGCTCTTACCACCCCTAAACTTCCCCCTGTAATCCGTTTACTCAAGTTCCCTAAGTAGGTTATGCGTCGCTTTCCTCTGTTCCATTTGCCTTCTATCTGTCCTGTGAGTATCAAATTTTCTAAGCCTTCTTTCCTCATTATGTAACCGACAAATTTCAACTGATGGTAGGTATAAGTACTTTTTTTCCGATTTCTCTAAAACTTCGTCGCTGCTCACGTTTTCATCAATGGTATTCTCAGCATTTTCTGTAGAAACATATTTCTATTGCTTCAAGTCTC
The DNA here is from genome assembly GCA_903632075.3 of Acanthosepion pharaonis. Classification (NCBI taxonomy): domain Eukaryota; kingdom Metazoa; phylum Mollusca; class Cephalopoda; order Sepiida; family Sepiidae; genus Acanthosepion; species Acanthosepion pharaonis. The sequence goes on from CAHIKZ030003633.1 coordinate 2,859,840, forward strand.
TTTTTCTTCTATGAGGTGACTGTCCAGCAATCTTAGCCGTACAGGGAAAACAGATAACCGTTCACTATTGAATGTGTAAATATATGTGAAAAAGAAAAAAAAAACTTTATTAAGGAGAGAGAAAAATTAATGAACAAGAATTAAGAAGGTAGAAGATAACGATTGACATTGCATTTAATACTTTCATCCTAAGCAAGGCAATAAATCTGCTAAGACGCAAGGAGTTACTGAGTGTGAAAGAATATGAGAAAAAGAAAAACATTATTAAGGAGAGAGAACAATAAAAGAAGAGGAATTAAGAAGACAGAAGCTAACGATTGACATTGCATATAATCATTTCATCCCAAGCAAGGCAATAAATCTACTAAGACGCAAAGAGTTACTGAGTGTGAAAGAATATGAGAAAAAGAAAAACACTATTAAGGAGAGAGAACAATAAAAGAAGAGGAATTAAGAAGACAGAAGATAACAATTGACATTACATTTAATCATTTCATCCCAAGCAAGGCAATAAATCTACTAAGACGCAAAGAGTTACTGAGTGTGAAAGAATATGAGAAAAAGAAAAACACTATTAAGGAAAGATAACAATAAATGAACAGGTATTAAGAAGACAGAGGATAACGATTGACATTGCATTTAAATTTTGAAGATCAAAATTCACTGGAAAGCATCTGGCCGGGTGAGAGTTCCGCAAGAGAGAATTGCGAGAGATGAAACTGTTAGTATAGGACTTTTGGTTTCATCTATTTCAATTGCAAAATGATGAGACCTAACCGCCAATCACATACTCTAGCTTAAATTCATAAAATCTAAGTTCCAAAGAGGAAAGATCACCAGGAAAATTACCAGGAAAATAGGGAGGCTATATTACAGCTGTGGAAACGTGACAGGTGAGGACTAGTAACATTGCAGATACTTCTGTGTATTTCACTTAGAATCTCCAATACATCGTCGAAGCACCAAATAAGATGTGACAGCAATATTCAATGCATTGACGAATGGTAGACCTTTAAATATCTAAAATAAATTCCAGCGACAACAAATTGTCTAGCCCGACACATAGAACCAACATTCTTACCAGCAGAACTAGGAACAGATTTGATATAATCTTTATATGAAGTCCTTCTCTTGGGTGTTGAACTGATCTTCTTCCTCTAGTGATCCACGATTGGCGACGTTTAACATCAAGGTAAAGGACCCACTTCTGATCACCTGTAACAATTTGTGTTTGAATGATTCGCAACAAGCAACGCGCTGTTGCAGATTCTCTGGAGACAGTTCATGTGGGAGCCTTTTCCCAACCACTGGAACCTTTCCAGTCCTTTTTAATTGGCGTAGCACGGTTGTATGTGGTATGTTAAATTGTTCTGCATGTTCCCTCGAAATAAAGGTCGGACTGTCTCCGACAATATTTTCGAACTGCTCGAAATCAAGTTATTTTGGACGACCCTCTTTTTGCTCGACTTTCAAACAGAAATCCCGGCTTTGGAAGCTGGAAAAAAAAATCTCCTGCAGCTTATTTTATTCGTTGCATCATCTTTATAAGCGCTCTGGATAGATTTTTCTGCTTTACTTGCATTGGTGTCTATGAAACCCATGCAGTAAGGTATGGGACGAACATATGTGTGAATATTGCGGAAGACCATGAAAAATATTTTTACAATCTGAAAGGAAAGGCATAAATTACTTATTCTGATATTCCTTAACAGTAACGAAATAACAAATCTAATAAATACTATATCCATATTTATTCTCAAAAATCGGACATTACTTTTTCACCAACCTGATATTTCATTCTTTTCCTCATAAAGTGTGCCCATATCTTGAATATGGCTTCCACATATGCTCTGCTGCTTCTGCTATGTATTTCGAAATTCTTGATAAAAATCAACAAAAGAATCTGCAATATTACTAGTCCTGACCTGGTATCTCGGCTTCAGTTACTTTCCCACTGCCGTAGCATAGCTTCTCTGTGTTTTTTTAGTTAAATATTTTAATGGGAATTGTTCTGATGAACTTCCTTGTTTGTTTCCTAAACTATGAATTTAATAAGTGTAGTATTAGATTGGCGTAAAGGTCTCGTCATTTTACAGTTGAAAGGACGAGATGGAACCGTAAGTTCTATGCTAACAGTTTCTTCTATTGTACTTCTTGCTTGTGGAACTCTCGTTCAAATTCTTGCTTCCCGGTAAAATTTGATCTTCGAAAATTTTAATGCCAAGCTAATCGTTATTATCACAAAGCTTATTGATCATTGCAATTTCCACTAACTCACTACTTTGAGTGGCTATCGAGCCTTGTATTAGATAAAAGATTTTTAAAACAAACGTCTTGATGCATCTGGTATTTTCAAAGCCCATAAATTACTGGTAATAATTTAAAAGAAGACTGAAGAGCTCCAGTCAGAATAACACTTTAACAAGAAAATATTTTCAGAACTACAGAATGTATCTTCATTACGGATAGTAAACTTGTGGAAGGCCGATGAATGAATCTGCTGAAGACTTGTATTAACGAAAACTAAAAAACTTCTTATTAAAATAATGTAAACGAACAAAACTTTTACATTGCATTTGACCTTAAAGGCTGTGAGCGATGATGGTTCTCAAAAATCGTCGTGATTGATGCGTTTTCTACGGCATGTCATGTTATTTACAACCAGAAAATATTGTTTTAGATTGTAAAGATTTATTTTTTGGGGGGAGGGGTAATAATGATTTAGTGATACAAGTCTTGCTAATTAACCCATAGATGGTTTGAGAATTGGAGGATTCATACTCCTCCCAAGGATATTTGCGTGTAAGTAAATAAAACAAACCCGACTGGAATTGGAACACGCTTCTCCAATTAACAATTCTGGGCCATAAGCCATTTACACCACCCGTACATCTAAGCTTACAGGACCTGTTATTCCCAAGCGGTCACCCATCCGCTTGCTTCGGTAATCGTCCGGTAACCGGTGTTTTAACATGATAAAACCGTAAGCTGTGGTCTTGTTTTTTCGTTTTTCCAAATACATTTGCATTCTAATAGAGCTATTGTATATAAATTAATTCATGGTTCATATATTACAATTGAAATGATTTGAAAATTGGAAGTTATTAGTAGTCAAGAATTAATAAACATCTTTTTTCATCATGGTGTCGGTGACCACGGCTCTCCGCGACTTCATGTACTTTAGACCTATTAGTAACATATGTCACTTTTCATATATTTTTTTTATCTTTCTTTTCGCCATCACTTAAACTCATTAAATATGTTATGCGCAGTTATTTCACGCTTCTTTTGTCAGGAATGAACCTTGTGGCACCTCGTTTGATTGTTAATCTTTCCATGGTTGAAATTGCCAGACTTAAGTTGTTAAATCTGAAAGAAAAAGAAAAAAAGAAAATCTTTAGACGCTTAAACTTAATTTACATTTAAAATCGGTCCAAGTTATTGGAATACCCTTTACAAAGTACCGGAAATTGTGGAGAGCCATGATCACCAAAGTCCATTTTCGTAATAAGCTTCGATAACTTTAACACGTTGTTTGATTGTTAATTTTTCCATGGTTGAAATTGCTAAAGACTTAAGTTGTTAAATGTGGGAGGAATAAAATCAAATCATTTGACGCTGAAACTTTACTGACATTTAAAATCGGTCCAAGTTATTGGAACACGCTTTATAAACAAAAAGAATTTAAAATAAGGCATATGGCTTTTCCTAAAAAAAACATATTACATTTTGTCTCTCTCTCTTTCTACCCTCCACTGTATATATCTCTCCCTCAACTAATGAGAAGTCAACCCTCAAAGAAAAAGAGGAAGAAGAAGAAAAGATTGAACATAGCTGCAAAATGACAGAAGTTTGCTGGTTCAAAACCATTGCCATTTTGACTAAAAATCTACCAAAGTAACTTCCTTTATAAAACAAACGTTGCATCTTTTCCAATTGCACTCTCGGTTGGTCGATTATATTGAGCAAAAAATCGCTAAGTATCCGAAATGCATTTCTGTTTGAACGTCCATTTTCGTAATAGGCCTCGATAACTTTAACACGTTGTTTGATTGTTAATCTTTCCATGGTTGAAATTGCCAAAGACTTAAGTTGTTAAATCTGAAAGAAAAAGAAAAAAGAAATCATTTGACGCTTAAATTTAATTCTCATTTAAAATCGGTCCAAGTGATATATTTGAACAGGCGTTATGTCTATTTTCTGCATCCCTGGAAACAAATCTGTTGCTTCATGTCTCTCCTTCACCCGTGAGGAGATTTTCCACCATTTTCTACCATATAGTTGAACAGATATTAAATCTATTCTCAGCATTTATAGAAAGTTTTGGTTTTGTGTCTCTTCTTCATGTGTGAGTAGATCTTAAAACATGAAGAATGAAATCTGTAGTACAAACAACTCTTTTAATGAAAATGATTCCCCACCCCACCGTAAAAATCATAGAATATTGTATCTACGTGAAAATCTTTCAACTGAATTAAACAGACGATAGGATTTCGATATGAAGATTTATTTGAGGAGAAGTTTTGGTTGGTAAGTGAACTGCTTAAAAGAAAATTTTATTTATTTGTAGATATAATCACTCGTACGATTAGCTGCAAGCATTTTATACATTGGCGGTGTTTTTAATTGATACATCGCTTCAAGCCTCCCTCTTAACCTGTGGGATTTTCCATCATTCATTGCAATATCGGAGATTAAATATTACATAGCATTTCGGCACATTTTTTTTGTTTCTAAGCAAATTTTCCTGTTTCTTAATACTTTCTATATTTTATTTAGATTTTACTTTGCACCTTCCTGTGTCACACTTCCCCTTATTTTCTTGACACTATGGTGCCTAGATTCTTTAGGCGCTTTTCCTCATCATGCTTCCTAGAATTTTCAGCTACCTCTTTCCTTTTGTCACCATCTTCTTCTAGGTGCTACTTTCTTTAAAACCGCATTGTTGCTCACATAATCTGCCCATAGTGTTCACAGTATTCATCGCTAGAACGACATATCTCTCCTTTTTAAGAGCTATTCTTCTTCCGCGAGAGGATCTGGAATCAAGAAGAAAGAAAGAAACAAAAAAAAAAAAAAACGAATAAAAACAGTATTACCAAAAAACACTTTGAACGAAATTGTCTTATCTCGGAATTATAGATCAGCCTTTCTAATTGAAACCCTTTCAAATGAACAAAATGGACAATGCGATTTTGGTATCGAGAGTATTTTGAAAAGAAGCGTTGGTTGTATAGGTGAACATTTCTTTTTTTTAAATCCTGTTTATTTAGAGATCTTGTCATCGCTACCACTTTTAGCTGGGAGCATTTTTATACATTAGCGGTATTTTTAATTGCTTGTATTATTAAATCGTAATATTTAAGAGGAGGAAAAATGAAAATAAAATTTCGATACGAAAGAAATGTAAATATTTCTTGCTTCAGGGAACACGATGAATACTTGGAATGTGTCTAAATGCTCAAAGCTGAATTGAATATTTCAGGGAACGGTAAAGTATGTAAAAGCATCACTTGCAAAAATCGGGTTTTCAGACTATCAGTTCGAGGTTTATCAAACATTCAGATAAGCGTACATCTGCTAAGAAGTCTTATTAAATCATGTCAAAATATGTAAACAAATTTAATATCTGCCATAATTACCCAAACATTGATCGTTGTTCATTATTCGGAATATGTTTTTTATTTTTTTTATCTAATTGTGGTTGTCTATAAATCCTGAACCTGTAAAAACAATTATTTACATTATTCGAACTCTTTGTCGCCATATTTATTACAACACCTCGGCCGTTGTACGCTCCAGCCTTCTTCAGGTGGTTGGAATGTCGAATGTTTATTTCGCTCACTAGGGTAGACTGTCCTAGTTCTACGTGCCATGTTTTTAATGGACGTCAGTTATCAGTTATCTGTTATCTGTTAATTTCTCTCTGTTTTAACCGGGTATCGAACTCACACTCCTTGGGTCTTGTCACTGGATCTAACTAACTCCTTTATCCACTGCGACATGTGTCCTTGAGGACACCTGTGTATGAATTTCTGGGTATTATAAGCCTAATGTTTCAGCAACCATTTTTACCAGTGCTCATATTGCAATTTTTTTGCTGTTGAAATTGCATTTTTTTTTTTTTTTTTACCAGAGTTCATATTGCAACTTTTGTTGTTGTTATTATTGCTTTTCTCTGGTACTCCGTATTACTGGTTCCCATATTGTATTCATTTTTATGCTTGGTCACCTCAGGAGATTTTTGTGGCCTAGCATATGTGCTGATTCCTTAAGTTTACGATTTTTCCAATGGTGTTCCTTGTCTATGATCTCAACCTGATCCCACAGAGGGCGGTGATCTCCCTTCTCTCTCCATATGTGGTCAGCCACGCCTGATTTTCCACTTCCCCTCGTGTTACAGCTTTTTGGTGTTCTTGAAGCCTTACTTTAAGGGGGCGGCATGTCTCCCATTTATATTTCTTTCCGCTGCTGCACAGGATAGCGTACACACAGTCTTTAGTCATGTTCTCCTCTATTTGGGCGGGGGGTCTTACTCGGGAGAGATATCTGCGAAGTGTCGTCAAGCTTTTGAAGGTTGTCCTGATGTTATACGGACCGCAGAAATATAGACAGATACTGTAAAAACAATATCGATTGAACCACGGTATATTTCTGCGTAATCTTCTCGATGCAATCAATTAAACGAAGAAAAATGAAAAATAGATATTTTTTTCTGCATAACTGTTTAAGTCATATCTACCTGGAGTCAATTTAATTTGATACCTCATGTCCTTTTTTTTTTCATATATCTATGCCATGATGATTAAGGTTCGAATTTTCTTGGAAAACACGGAATATATTGTGGTTACCTTGCCTCAATAAATTTCTAACATATTTCATTGAATCTCTGATATACAAATTATATTCTAGCGATTTTCTAAGCCCAGCTTAGATGTGGCACAAGGCCGAAAGTATGGGACACCTAGTGAGGATCGAACTCACTACTCAGTCGTAACTAATCTAGCAAGACAAGGTTTCTAACAATTACACCACGTCAAGATACCCTACAAATTATATTCTATATCAAATTCATGTCGAAAAAAGAGTGTGAGTTTAAACTGATGCATTCTTCCATATATGGTGGGCATTTTGTTTAGCTTATTGTGTAAATAATTTACATTTTTACATTGTTCGAAAAGTTGTCCTCATCTTCGATGCCATATCCACGACGTTGTACACTCCGGCCTTCTTCAGGTGATTGTAATTTCGAACCGGGATAGATTGCTCTAGTTCCACGAGCCATGCCTCTTCCTGATATCTACCTTCAAGTCCACTATCCAAGTATTTGTTCACCTCTGCTGTAGCCAGTTACTGAACACACAACTCTTGGGTCAAGTCACTGAATTCAAACAACACTTTGATACATTAAGGCATATGTCCTTGCTGCACGTTACACATTTATATGTTCTGTTAATGGGCTTTAAATAGAAGGTTAATCAAAAAGAAAAAGCACATTTCGAATATTTTATAAAAAAAAACAAATGCCAAGAGACAGAAAGACATTCAACACATTAGAAAGTAATAAAAAGATTCAAAGTTATTAAAACTTCAATCATGCTTCTTTTTATTGTTTTTTTTAGCTTTTGTATGAATTTAAATTATTATAATTTGTGACAACTCTTAAAATGAGCACCCACCCCACAAGAAAAGCCGTTTTGTGTACTGAAATTTGTGTAGTGTAGGCGTAAAATAATAAACTTTGAATTTTTGCCTATGCAGTAATATGTTGATCTGTCTCTTTGCAGTTTTTTTTTTATTGAATTTTCGAAATATGCGCTTTCACTTTGAATAAACCTGTATTAACAGAGGATATAAAATACCTTGTTTCTCGAATACCTTGGGAAATGCTTGAATCAAAAGAAGGAGTAGATTTCAAAAATGTAATAAGGGTCCCCAGTTGTGGATGGCAAGTAATATCATATCACGTTGGGAATATCTCCAGATATTGGGTGAGTTTTCAAAAGCAAGGAATATTCTCCCATTTTAATTTCCCCTATTATGAGCATTATCATATCCGCGATAAAAAAAAAAAAAAAAAACAAACAAACAAAAAACACCTTATTGAATGGAATAACTGAAAGGAAAGAAATAACAAACATGAATTATTCTCAGAGAGAGATTTTGTCGCTATGTCATACACAAAATTATGTAGACATATTTACATTTGTCCCACAGAGATAAACTATAACACAATTCTACAGAGCTTACAGCCACATTACGTTGAAGCACCGTTTCCCGTACAATAATCGAACTTAAGCAACTTCGAGTCTGTTCCGTACTTAGATGGGTAACCGTTTTGAGATACTGTAAGCTTTGATTTGAGGATGGTCTGCTGGATAATAATTCGGACATTAATCAGAGAGCTTAGCACAAATTCCAGATAGATTCGTTACATTCGCTTACGAGGAAATACCATGGGAAAGCTATGAATCCTCATCTTCTCCCCTAGATAAGACATTTTTTTATCACTAAACCATTATGATCTCCCAAAGTAAAATAAAATTGGGTACAAAACGTTTATATTTCGCCATTATATAACCCACAGAGGTTGATATGCCGCTAAAGCTAAGCAAACAACCTACAAATCTCCACAAAGACAAGTGAACGAAAAGTCTTACCTATAATAATTCCAAACATTCTTTTGTATGTGTGTTATTTTTGGTTTTTTTAGGAGCCATATTTAAATTTCCAAATTCTAGAGGGTCTGATTTATCTGATATGTTACTAGCGACGACATATTCCCCTCAAACACAGAAAGACGAGTCTTTTTTTTTCCTCAAATTGAATACTGTGAACCAAAGATAGTTTCTATATTTGGTGAAGATATATTTTCATGAGATGCCCTGTCGACTTGGTCTTCAGATTACGGCGACTGTAATTCAGTAACCTCTAACTTGAGTGGCTCATGAGCCTTCTTTCTTACATTATTTTGACAATACACGTTGCCCGGTGAATTATCAATGTTTTCTCTGTTTTTTTTTGTTTTTTTTATGTGCCGTGTCCATTCAAGATAATCCTGGCTCTCCACAATTCCCTGTCCACTGTAGCTCTTAAGAATTTTTGTATATAATGTTTGTCGAATCCTTTATTTTATAGAGGGCGTCCTGGGTATGACGATAAACTGCGTCCGGCAGCAAGCCCTCTGATCAGGAGGTTTTGAAGAGCGTGGAACCATCTGTTAATTGCTGTTGTTCCCAGATTCATATTTAACCCTGGGTAGTAGCACCTGTTACGGGTTCAAGCTATAGGGAAATACTTAACCACGAAACTGTGGTCAAAACACTATAAAAGAATAAAAATACATTTTAGTAAAATACAAGAAAATTCAGCATTAAATGACCCAGTGGGTTGACAAACTATTTTATAAAAGATTCTATTATCGAAACTTGGCAATATTTTTAAATTTAAATATACACCAATTTTATAAGGGATTTCATCTATAGGCTCTGTCCACAGAGCTTTTCTTCTCCTAAGACCGTGTCTCTTCGAACGTAGGCGAACATGACTCTCCACAATTTACTGTCTTTCGTAGCTCTTAATAAATTTAGTTTTTTTTTTGTTATCTCTCCTAAACCTTGTTCCGTCATCTATTTAGTCAAGTCCCTTCTTCTTCTATGTGCCGTATTCCTTCAGGACGTTGGCGATCATGACTCTCCACAATTTCTTGTCCTTTATAGCTCTTAAATTTTGTCCTTTTGTTATCTCTCCTAAAGCTTGTTCCGCAATCTATTTACTCAAGCTCCTTCTTTCATGTGCCGTATCCTTTCAGAACTTTTGTGATTATGGCTCTCCACTATTTCCTGTCTTCGTAGCTCTTAATAAATGTTGCCTTTTTGTTATCTTTCCTAAATCTTGTTCCGCCATCCATTTACTAATGTTCGTTCATCTTCTTCTATGAGCCGTATCCCTTCAGAACGTTGATGACCATGACTCTCCACTATTTCCTGTCATCTATAGCTCTTAATAATATACCGCAGGTAACTGCATAATTATGCAACCCATAAAAGGTTTAGCATCTAAAAAAATCTAAAGTAATTGAGTTTCTTTTTACCAGATTTTCAGATAAGACGTTTAGCCATCTTGACACCAAATTGTCGTCTGAGTCACAGAAAAACCCCGTTGAGTTATTGTTGTAAAGTAGTTTTCACAGTGGAGGCTTGTATTTCGCTTAGTCGGTCCTAAAAGGGTCCGGCGTACAAAACGTTAGGAACTTGAAATAAGAGTTAATGACGCAGCAATCTAGTTGTGATGGTTGATACTTCAATGTCCGACATCGACTGACTCACTCAACTCCACTGAGCTCAACTGCCGACCGCTACTACTACTACTACTACTACTACTTATTATGTGTGGGAGAGTCTATTACAATAGAATAGATAATGTTCTGGTATAACAGTTATTCAGCCAAAAAAGAAAGCAGGTTAAAATCTTTTTATATCAGACTCCTTGTCTTCTTAACTGAGCAATGTTTAGAGGAAAACATCATTTAGGCCTTCAGTAATATTACTGAAGGCCTAAATGATCATATATATATATATATATATATATATATATATATATATATATATATATATGAACTTTATTTCAATCCTTCATGAGCTTCCGGTCATTAGGTATGATTAATTAATGCTGATCGATTAATTATGATCGATTTCATCACGATTTTTCTGTTAAACTTGGAGAGTAATTATACATTCTTATTGCTCAAAATAGAGTTCAATAGTGTTATATAAACCTCGGAGAATTCCAGTCAGATATCTTTAATCATTTAACGTTTCAAAACTTAATCTAAGAATTGGACAATTTTGCTATTACACCCGATAAGTATCCTTTTGCATCCATTTCCTCCACAACTGCATTGTTGGTTACATGTTTCCAGCAGAAACGTCTCTGATCGGCAGATTAGAAGTTACCAGGTGGTTGAAACCATCTCTTAATTTTTGTTGTTTCCAGATCCACCCTGACCCGGGGTTGTAGCACCTGTTTGGGTCCTAGCTATGGGCAAGTAGTGAATCTCCCAAAAAAAAAAAAAAAAAAAAAAACTATGAAAGTATCAAAATACTTTTTATAGTAAAAATTCCAGCAATATATTTTTATAAATAAAAAATTACCAACAGCACATAATGGAGGTAAAATTAGCAACACAATTTTAAAGCTAAATTATCAGTTATACATTTTTTGTAGAAATACCAACATTACATTTTATAGCAAAATGACCAACAATACATTTTCTCTGTAGCTGAAGGCATGCATTTACGTTCAAAATATATTTAGTTGAAGCCATAAAATTGTATTCGAAATATTTAGATTTCGCCAGGCATTGAGGTCGATATACCGCCTTACAAAATCAACCAAAGCAAACCAAACCAAATTTGGTCGTTTCATGTTCTTCTCGGCAGCATTTTGTAGAACCACATGTCTGTTGCTTGAAGCCTCTTCTTTATCTGTGAAGAGATTGTCTAGAATTCGCAGCCATATAAGGGAACTGATAACAGGTCTCTGCTGAGTCAGAAAATATATTACAAAAAGAAAGCTTTATCGAGGCAAAAGAACAATAAATGAACTAGAATTAAGAAGACGAAATATACCGATTGATACTAAATTTAAATTTATGAAGATCAAATTTTATTATCCATATAAATACACCTAGCACCTATTTTGATAAATCGAGAAACCGCCATTTTACTGCATGATAGATTCTGTGCTGAAAAAACTCAAGGATCAATCACTGTCTATCGTTGTTATCCTCATAATATTCATGAGTCCTGTGTCAAGTAAATGGACTTTGTTTCCGATCTTTCAGTATCTGTCTATATTTCTGAGATGAAGTATTATGTACATTATTTACATTATTCAGACTATTATCCTCATCTTTGTCGCCATATTTATTACAACGTTTCGGCCCTTCAGTATCTGTCTATATTTCTGAGATGAGGTATTATGTACACTATTTACATTATTCGGACTATTATCCTCATCTTTGTCGCCATATTTATTACAACGTTTCGCCCTTTCAGTATCTGTCTATATTTCTGAGATGAGGTATTATGTATATTATTTACATTATTCGGAGTATTGTTCTCATCTTTGTCGCCACATTTATTACAACGTTTCGGCCCTTCAGTATCTGTCTATATTTCTGAGATGAGGTATTATGTACATTATTTACATTATTCGGACTATTGTCCTCATCTTTGTCGCCATATTTATTACAACGTTTCGGCCTTTCAGTATCTGTCTATATTTCTGAGATGAGGTATTATGTACACTATTTACATTATTCGGACTATTGTCCTCATCTTTGTTGCCATATTTATTACAACGTTTCGCCCTTTCAGTATCTGTCTATATTTCTGAGATGAGGTATTATGTACACTATTTATATTATTCGGACTATTGTCCTCATCTTTGTTGCCATATTTATTACAACGTTTCGCCCTTTCAGTATCTGTCTATATTTCTGAGATGAGGTATTATGTACACTATTTATATTATTCGGACTATTGTCCTCATCTTTGTCGCCACATTTATTACAACATTTCAAGGACACATGACACAGTGGATAAAGGCATTAGTTAGATCCAGTGACAGGACCCAAAGAGTGTGATTTCAATACCCGGTTAAGGCAGTGGAGAACTTTCAGAGGGAAATTAACAGGAGATAACTGATAACTGACATCCATCAAACATGGCACGTGGAACTATAACAGTCTACCCCAGTGAGCGAAATAAAGGGTTCAGTTCGACATTCCAACCACCTGAAGAAGACTGGAGCGTACAACGGCCGAAACCTTGTAATAAATATGGCGACAAAGTTGAGGACAATAGTCTGAATAATGTAAATAATAGACTTTGTTTCTTTCGTCAATTTCCGTGAGTCCAACTCATCTAACTCTTTGCAAAGGCCGTCTGAATTAGTGCTTTCTATAACCTAAACAACACCTATTTTGATAAAACCGCCTTTTTGCTGCATGATATCATCTGTGCTGAAAAAATTCAAGGGCCAATCACTGTCTATCCTTGTTACCCTCATAATATCCACTACCGTCTCCCGCCTTTTACATTCATATTGCACATCTCATTCAGTAACCTTCTACCTTGAATGGCTCACGAGCCTTTTATCAAGGAAAAAATTTCTTTATTTCGTCAATGTCCGTTGATTTTCCGTGAGTCCAGCTCATCTTACTAAAGTGGAATTAGATGTTGATGTCTTGCCTATTGCTAGTAGGCGTCCGTTTATCTCGAGAGATAAAGACAAGAACCTGTTTGCTCAAACTTCAGTCCTTTCGTGGTGTAAATGGTATGACCTCTCCAGGGCGATGGTATATGAAGGACTTGCGCTACGTGTGCTATATGACCCTCCTCTCGACCACAGCGACAAAATCCAAAGGAAGAGAAGGTATTATATTTGGCAACGGCTTGGCTGCAGGCGTTGTCGGGAAGTTGTCAGTGTTTACAGCCTGCCGCCTCAGGAGTTTTCTTTTTGGATTCACTTCTATAGTCTTTTCCATTTTTTGATATGACTGCAAAGCAACGCAGATTTAAAATCAGGCTTTTCCTTCATCTAGTCGAGTTCCATATACTCGTAGCTTCGTGCTAAAACAAAATACTATGAAGTATAAAAATACATTTTTATAGAAAAAAGTTTCCAACAATATTTATTTATAGTAGAAATATCAACAATACATTTTATAACAAAATGACCAACAATACATTTTGTCTGTGGTCGAAAGCAGACAATTATCTTCAAAATGTTTAGATTTCGGCAGCAAATAACCCATAGAAGTGTTTATATGTCGCTAAATAAATTCAACCGAACGGCCAACATAAAAGAACTCTTTCATGATAGTAATCAATATAATATTCTACTTTTTTTTTTTTAAAGAAATCAAACTTTATTCCAAACTATAGCTTCAACAAAACAACAACATAAAACGCGCATATCACCGCCTCTCGTAATCATGTCCAAACAATAATCAGCACCCGGCCACATCCGATCATCGGGATCATCTACCTATCTTCTTATTCCCTTTCTCCCATCTCATGTTGGCGACGACGAATTTAATGTGGGGTATCCGAGGCCGTAGACTTGGCCAAAATTTCCTCGTAGACCCCTTTTAAAACGGGGTCGTGTAGCTGTTTCCCGAGACGAGACTCTGTCCTTCGACATAGCCTCGTCTGTGGATCCTCTTTGCCCGGAGGCAGAGAGTTTGACCAGCACTGCTGGAGACGAACCTCCAACTGCAGATGACACAGTGTTGATAGCAGACAGATAATGAAAATTACAAGAACTTGGAAAGGAAAGCGAGAAGAAAGGACTAATTGTCAACTATGTGAAGACAGAATGCATTGTTGCGAACAAAAAAACAGCCCAACATACAATTTACTAAAATTAAACAAGTACAATTTAAAATGAAAATGATGTCAATTTTTTGAGACCCACTCACTCTCTCTCTCTTTATATATATATATATATATATATATATATATATATATGTGTGTGTGTGTGTGTGTCATTCGCAGACAGAACTGTTTCGCTGTATCACAGCTCCTCAGTGCGATTAGACGTCCGAATGCTTCAAGCCAGGACCGAAAACCGAACGATGTAGTATCAGTCAGACTTACTACTCCTAAGCCATCAGCACTTGTCAGAAAGAAACTGCCAATTCTAGCGTATTGTTTTTACGAATGTCAGAGCGCTCGTATTCATTTTTACTGAAAGCTTTGCTTTTTTAGCGTCGGCGGCTGGTGATTGTAAAATCTGATGATTGTAGAATTAGGCTGTCTCTCCACAGTGCTCAACTGAAATATATTTTCAAGAGCTTAATTATATATATATATATATATATATATATATATATATATATATATATATATGTTGGACTCTCCCGCTGCTTTCGACGTATTACGATCTGACAGCTTAATTGAGACAGTTATGGAATTTTGTGCGATAATCTTAAGTGGCAAGAGTGAGGATTGTGAGATGAGGTAACTGTTAGATTGGCTAACCTTTTAGATCTTGCTCTCGCTTCTTGAAGATGATTCAGACGATTGAAAACCGCTGAGTCCACTAAAACACGTTGATTTCCATTCTACCCGCTCCAAGGCTAAGCGCTTAAGGGTGTTATGTGGTATATTGACAGCTGACAAATTGCTTTTCAGCTTATCTTTGTATCTTAGCCATAGGCGTCCTACATTCCTGTAACCGTGATCTAACTGACTGTACATTAGTATCTTGGGTATCCTGTCATCAGACATTCTCAAGACATAACCAGTCCATCGTAACTGAGACTGTATGAGAAAAGTCTCGATTCCTCCAATATTACACCTGTTAAACAGGTCTACGTTAGACAGCTTTTATGGAAAACATCCACCTAGCGTATATGGTACCTGTATGGAGTCCACGATTCTGAGCAGTCGAAAGGATGGTAAGGACAACAGCTCTAAACCCGAATTTTCATATCCAGTCGAATACACCGTTCATTCCACAAGTGATGGCGATGTTTGGCGAAAGCACTGGTAGCCTTAGCAATCCGATGCATGATTTCATCATCTAAAGTTCCACTGTAGTTGACTTTGCTACCAAAATAGGTGAAAGACTTTACATAGTTCAAGGCTTTGTCTTCTACATTCAATGGTGTCTCTGGAAATTTGTAGGCTGGTGGTTTTTGTTTCTCACCACGCAATTACTTCGGAGTAGGACAAGGTTGGTGAACTACGTCAGTTTTCTTTATGCTAAGTGTAAAACTAAAGGCTTTAATGCAGCAGCAATCGATATATATATATATATATATATATATATATATATATATATATATATATATATATATATATATACCGAGACTGCATAAATATTCTGATTCGAATTCAAAAATGACATCCGTTTTTCCATCATTAACTATAGTTTATCTGCTCCAAAATACAAGTCATAAAAAAATGGTTATTATTGCGTTAAGGTCACTGGAAGAAAAAAAAAATGGTCATTTGGAGTTTAAATTCCATCTTCGTATGAAATGTAACAACTCTTCAAATACGAAAAAATATAAGGCAATAAGTGATTACAATTCGAATATTGAGACCAATTGGTCATTTTGGGATGCTTTGTAGAGTTGTCACGTTTTAAGTTTCAGCATTAGTCCGCCATCTTTCTTTCGCCATCTTTCTTTCGCCATCTTTCTTTCGCCATCTTTCTTTCTTTAACATCTTCCTGATAACATTCGTCTATAATTCTAATTTGCTAGGGTAATCTTTCGCTTTGCTCACCATTAAAATCACCCAAGTTAAATTATATTAAAAACAAATCAAACTTGTTTATGACATATATTAGATGCGGACTATGTAAAAGGAATATATTCAGTTTTTCCATTTGTAACTGAGAACAATGCATTTACACTGTCATTATCATCGTCAGTCAGTTATGTGCCATGCGTGATACACGTTTTTATTGATCCAAAGATGATTTCCCATAGGCTCGTTTTCCGTCATTTTCCTCAGCTCGTCCGAATTTGAATCGAGTGGGTAAAGGGATTGCTTATTATTTGGTATTCACCACAAGAAATGCCAGAAATGTGCCTAATACAATGAAATACATGCCTACACAAGGTAGTGTTACCTTCTTCCCCAAGTCAGATTCACTCTCTACGCTAATTTCCACCATTGAACAGATGTGAAAACTCTGAGCGCTCAAAAAACTCAACTAAAAACTCGTCAGCTGCACAAGGCTCCGTGTATATCTTCCGCTTACTCACACACTCAAAGAATAAAAAAGTAATACAATCGAGAATGTCCACTCAATAGCACCTACTCCAGCCTAAAGAAACAAAATGAAAACAAGAGCCGATTTGAGCCGTAAAAAGGGCATAAAAGCCCATCAAATGGGACATTCGGTGTTAGACGGCATCTGTTATGGGGTCCTCCCCTTTTTCTTATAAGTGGACTCTACCAGTGTTACTTGGACTGCTGCCGTTAAATACCCAGAATTAGACAGTCGGTCAGAGAGTGAGTAGAGATAGTAAGAAGACTGAGATTGTGATTGAGTTGGAGGTAGAGTAATAGTGTGAGGTTACCGCTTGTAGAAGTCACAGTTACAAGCACGTAGACTCTAAGGAAGTCCTACTTCGAGACTGTATATATCTATATGTTATTGCTACTAACCGCGTTCCTGGATTTACTAACAGTATTACCCTTTGTATTATTGTGTAAATATATTTTATTTCTTATATTAAATTCTTGCGTTTGTCATTCATTGGAGACCGAATTTCATCTCGGAATCCACAACAGAATATTTTCTTCTTTTTCTAGGTTCAACGGTAAATTCCTATGAAAACAAGGTTTTCATTGATCCAAAGAAAATTTCACATAGGCTCGCGAACTTCTTTCCGTTTTTTTCTTCGGACATTCGGTGTTAGACGGCATCTTGACCTGAGGTCAAACGCTTGTCAAAAAGCGACCTCCTATCTCGACCAGATCGCCAAACGCCGTCACCCCCGTAAGTAACAATTCATCCGCCCTCTCCTTCCGTTCACCTCACTGGATGCATTTAGAACTTATATATTTTTTTTTATACGAGAGACATCTACCTTGATTTTTCAACGGCTAATTCCTGGGTAAACAAGGTTTTCATTGATCCAAAGAAGATTTAACATAGGCTCGTTTTCCGTCGTTTTCATCAGCTCGCCCGAATTTGAAGGGAATGGGTAAAGGGATTGCTTATTATTTCTTACCCTCGAATTATTTTCCTAACTTCTAATGGTTTAGCTACCTTGTCTCGCGAAATCGATTACAAATGATGAGTGAGTTCGATCCTCACTGGTTGTTCAGTACTTTTTGCCCTTTGTTTGACAATTAAGCCCCGCTACGTAAACCGTTATATATATATATATATATATATATATATATATATATATATATATATATATATTTCTGAGATGAGATATTACGTACATTATTTACATTATTCGGACTATTGTCCTCATCTTTGTCGCTATATTTTATCACAACGTTTCGGCCGTTATACGCTCCGGCCTTCGTCAGTTCTTCCATCTGAAGAAGGCCGGGCGCAACGGCGGAAACGCTGTGATAAATATAGTGACAAAGATGAGGACAATAGTCCGAATAATGTAAATAATATATATATATATATATATATATATATATATATAAACAGGAGCTTCGACAATCAGGAATTCAATAATATGCGTATTTCATTTTTGCAAGTGGCAATCAGAATTAATTTGACTATTATACAAAATCTGTCAATAAATCTTCTTTTATGTGCCGCCTCCCTTCAGGGCATAGTCTACGGCCACAAACGTTGAAAACACCGATTCCAGTTAAGCAACGCTGAATCTGGCCAGTACCTAGATGGGTGACAGCTTGTGAATGTCGCGAGCTGTAAGCGTGGATGTGCAGGTGGTACAATGGATAAAGGATCAGAATGCATTCTTAATCGGAGAGCCGAGTTCCACTTCAGGTTAGGGGTCGCTATTTTCATTTCCGCACAAAAATACCATTGGGAAAGATATCAATCCACCGTTCCTTCCGCCATTATTGTTAGCTAAAAAAATCTTACAAACTAAAAAAATATTTGCTGTCTTTAAATAACTTGCAAAATATTGATAAACCCTAAAAAGACGAATCAATTTGTCCCATCGGAATCATGGTCCTCCACAACTTAAATAAAACAATCCAAAAATGACAATTTTACTAAGAGAACCCACCCGAGTTAAGCCATCCATTCAGATACGTTAGTCTGGTAGGTAACGCGCTGCCTTTTTCTGTCTATCTAAGAAATTCAAAATTTAAATACTATTAAACCTAATTCTTCTTTTTGTAGGTGATTCGTCGTTTTAAGATATGAATGTACAAGGCACTCCACAACTTCCCATGTCTTGTCAGGTAGATAGCTTGATTCCTTCCTCCTATCTCTCTTGTTCACCTTACTCACCCACGTTTTCCTGATTTTGAAAATAAGTATTTTTTTTCTGTTACCGTTTCCTTTAAGAGTACCCTTTTGCTTGCTACATGCATGGATTTTTCTGTGTAGTTTTATAGAATTACATTTATGTTACCTCCGATTTTCTCTCCATCCGTGGAATGATTTTCCAGCATTTTACTATCTTCTAAGTTTTTGTGATGCCACCGAAAACTCGTTGCCACTTTCGTTAATGGTCGTTGTAGTAGAGACTTTGTAACCGCAGATACAACTATAATAACGCCGTTGAAAAATACTGGTGTCAGACGCCTTCAAATATCACTCGCACTAATAGTACTTGCTCGGTAATACTTGCTAGGAAAGTAACCCGTATAGTGATCTGAATAGAGAAATAGTATAGTGAATAGAGTAGAGAATAGCGGTCTGTATAGTAATAGAGGATAGAGTAGAAATAGCGATCCGAATAATAATAGAGGATAGACTAGAAATAGAGATTGTTAATGATCAGCTACCTCCGAGATATATGCGTTTCCTCTATAGTCACGTGGTCTACTTAATTCAATAATGGGATCGCACTTGTTTGCTTACTGGTGATCTACGTTCAAACGGAAGTGTCGACATAACATAAATGGATATAGATATAAAATATCACTGTTTTTTTAGCTTGATTTGTTTTACGCCATATCAGCATCAATGGGTTATTTAATGCCGAAAATACTTTTATTTTCCAAAAATGTATTGCTGGTAATAATTTTTCTTCTTCAAAATTGTATTGCTGGTAATATTTTTTTTTTAAATGCATTTCTAGTATTAAAATCTATTTTTATACATTCATAGTGTTTTCACCACTTTTTCTTTGGGGTTCGGGGTAATTGTTTTCCCATAGCTGCGACCCTAACATGTGCTACCACCCCAGGTCAGGTTGGACCTGGGAACACCAGCAATTAAGAGATGGTTCAACGCTCCTCAAAACCTCCTGATCAGAGGCCTTGCTGTCGGATGTAGTTTATCGTCTTTCCCAGGATGTCTCATTTCGGGGGGGGGGGGGCGTCTTACCGCTCAGCAGAGGTGCAGTAGGTGTTTTCTAAAGGCCCTGTCAACAGGGCTAGCTCTTTTTTTTGTCTGTAATGTGATTTTATTTTTGTTTCACAACATCTTGCTTAGTATTTGTGTGGTTTATTGTATTTTGTTTAAATGTTTTTTTGTACACAATTGTATTTTATTTTTGGAGATAATAATAGTTTAGCGATACAAGTCTTACTAATTAACCCATAGCTTAGGGGAGAAGAGGTAGATTCATGCCATTCCCAAGTGTATTTGCGCGTAAGTGAATATAACAAGCCCTACGATTACGATTAACCCTCCACCGCCCTTATCCATCATCCGCATATTCAAGCTGACAGTAACTGCTATCTACTAACCAGGTGCAACGTTGCTTAACTTCGATGATCATACGGGAACTGGTGTTTCAACGTGTTACGGCCTTAAGCATCAGCCAGTCTAGGAGAAGGAAAACATTTCTCAGTTCAAAATCAGCTTGATAGAGAAATGCGATATATAAAGCTATTTGCTCCAGACACACCAAATCTTGCCACAGCTGCAGTGCATGTAATTCCACCCCACCTAAGACCCTAGGAGAAGAGGACCATAGGAGAAGATTCATATGTTTCTCGATAGTATTTGAGCGTAAGTGTATATAACGAACCCGACTGGAATTGAAACTCGATTATCTGATTAAAAATACAGTCATTATCGCCTACACTACTCTCAGATCAAAGATAACATCACCCATCAAAGTATTGACCAGGCTCGAGGTTGCTGTCGGGATCGTACGGGAACCGGTATTACAACGGGATTTGGCCTCAGGTTTATTTGGCAATTGGAATCCTATCGCAAGTGCTATATGAGTTCTGATTACGGTGTCACGTCTTCAATCCTCTTTTAACATAATATCGATATTATTTATAGCAAAATGGAGAGCTAACCCGTAAAAAATACTTAAATATTGTACTCAGCATTTCATTCATTCAACATAATGCACGGCAGACCCCCAATGTAGAGGGTTACGAAGTGTTGTGTCGGAAACCTACCACCCCTCTTGAAGATGAACTTGTCTGCGAACAAAGACGTTATATAGTGGCATGTCTGAAGACAGAGAGACAGAGAAGTCCTTAGCTGGTGTTCTTTTTTTGCTTTTACACCGGGACTAGATGGACTTCCCTACGAAGTGTACTTGAGGCTGTCGCCCGTTTTTGTTCCTTTGCTGCAGCTGATTTACAACCACTGGATGAGGCAGGGGTCTTTACCTCGACGCTTCACCAGGGATGTGATCAAGTTGTTGCGTAAGGACAAGAACGGTGGGGATGGGTTAGGGAACTTTCGCCCTTTGACGATGTTAAATACTGACTTAAAGATTTTGGCGAAGATCTTAGCCAACCGTTTGCAGCTTGTCCTGTCTCGTCTGATTGGCCCCGAACAGACTTGTGCTGTGAAGGGCAGGACGATTCAGGATAACCTTCATATGGTACGCTTGATCTTAGAACAAGTCGACAGTGAAGCCGCGCTGATCAATTTAGATCAGTCCAAGGCCTTCGATAGGGTTGACCATCGGTTTTCTGGAGGCTGTCCTGTCGGCGGCCGGTTTCGGAGCCGACTTTCGCTCCTGGATCCGACTCTTGTATGCGACCCCGGTGCGCTGGTGGAAGTGAATGGGGTAAGGTCGGAGCCTTTCGTATTGTCTCGCTCCATTCGTCAAGGTTGTCCGCTATCGCCCTTGCTTTACGTTCTTGCGTTGGAACCATTCCTTCGCAAGTTAAAGGCGAATCCGGTCCTGCGCGGAATTACCCTGCCTGGCGCTACCACCTCGGCCAGGTATTCTGCCTATGCTGACGACGTTTCGGCTCTTGTGTCGAGCAGAGCCGAGATTGACGAAGTCAGCAAAAAATAAGTGGGTATGAGATGGTGACAGGGGCCAAGATCAACCGCGATAAGTCTGTGGGCTTGCGGCTGGGTGCGTGGAAGGGAGTTTCTCTTCCCGGACCTTTCCTCTGGACGGATGGGCCGATCAAGATACTTGGCGTCTGGTTCGGTCCTGATCTCCAGTTGGAAATGAGCTGGTCGGAGGTACAAGGGAAGGCCGAGATCGCGGTTAGTCTGTGGTCTCGGAGGAGACTTTCCCTGAAGGGAAGGGCGGAAGTATGTGTTTCACACATCTATCCGATCCTCCTCTACCGACTCTGTGCTTCCACTCCCGTATGCCCGACTAATGTCATTAGTCAGGACCTTGTTCTCTTTCTTTGGAGAGGCATTGCCCCTATGGTATCTCGCGAGGTTCGTTGCCTCCATCCCTCTGAGGGGGCGGTCTGGGGATGCCTAGCATTGAGATCCGTCAATATATGCTTCGCATTATCTTTTAGACCGATGTGTCGTGGGTCGAATGAGGAGAGTGCCTTTTGAAAGAAGACGCCCAGAAACATTTTCCATCCCTGAAAAGTGTGCACTCGTGCGAACAAGAGGCCGGACGTTTACCACGTGCCGAGTGCTCTTTTTTATCGTGAATGTCGTCGCGCTCTGAAGCTCCTCTTACGGGCTTCGGATGGTCTCTCCAACGCCCAGGCGTTGTCTCGCAAGGCATTATATCAAGTTTTTAGTTAGGGGTCCGTAAAGATGATCTGATTGGCGAGCTCGGTCTTACGAAGCAGGAGGCTCGCTCGATATGGTATTTTGGGCGCCCGGGTTGAAATGTCTCAATAACGATGAGGCATCACCACCTGGCTGGTGATTCGTGAAGCCCTCTGGGTCGGCAAAGACTTTGTTCAGCAGGCTTGGAGAAATATCCAACTGTCGTCGCTGTACGGGGGAAGTCGAGACTATTGGTCACGCCTTCTTTCAGTGCAAGGCGGTAGTGCCGCTGTGCAAGTTTATTGAAGGCCTCATGGTTCGCATGCTGCATAGAAATTTTTTTGTCCTGGAAGCCAGTTCTGTTTGTAGCAATGTGGTGCCGCAGATGACGAAGGCTGAACACTATGTGTTCTGTTGCTTACTAGGGGTTATGAGAGTCGTGAATTGGACGACGCGTCAGAAGGGATTCCATGAGGGCGAGAAGTTCACTTCTTCCCAACTGATCTTGTTCTTTAAGCATCAGCTTAAAGTCAAGATCAGGACGGAAAGGCGGCGGCTCACCTCATCGGATTTCAGCAAAAGGTGGGTGATTCTTGCGCGAATGTGCCGAGTAAAAGGGGCTGACCTTGAGTGGCATCTGGATGCCGGTTAGGCATTAAGGATATTGTTTTCCTGGGTTGAACATAGGCAACCCATCCCGGAGTTAGGTTAGATTAGGTTTTTTGTATTTTTTCTTTTAGTTTTTCTATTCTGGTAAACTTAGCTAGGGTGTATTTGCTCATTGGTCCTTTTATTTCTGTCCCCATTTTCTTTCCTTTAGTTTAACTCCCCATCCCTCCCTCGTTTTAGGTGGTCAGTGATGTCAGTTCTCTGGTAGATGCGGGGCGCTTTTCGTTTTCGTGCGTGTGTTTTTCGTATTTGTTGTTGTGTATGAATGAGTGTGTGCCTGTGTGAATGCTTGGGAAGAATGAGTGTGGTCTTATTTTCATAAGTCCCGCATCGATTTCGTCCAGTTAACTGATATTTCTGCCACATTCAAGAGTTTTGTGGGGGGTTTTATTACTAACACTAATTTTATTTGGTTTCTTGTGTAAATATATTTTGTCATTTTTGTATATATTCATTGGGGTTCATTTTTAAAAGTTGTTGTTTTTATGCTCCTCCCCCCACGGACAATATTTTGTACATAAGGGGATTATTTAGGTTTTTTCATGGAGTCAAAGAGGCATTTTGGTGTTTGTAGTAAGAAAGGTATGGATAAATGTGTTGTTTTGGTGAAAGGAATATTGTTCTGTATGATAGGGTCAGTGATTGTGGCTAGCTAAGTTTAATCTAAGACTAGTGATGACCGTCCTTACCCCAACCCCCTTTTCGGCCTTGTGCCACATTTGTACATTTTGCAATAAATAATCAGAGAAGTTCTTAGCTGACTTCCGACGTCTGTCGAACTCTCTGCGTTAGAGAGAGGAACCCGGACGAAGCTTTGCCGAAGGGCAAGGTTTCGTCCGGGAGGTAGATAGCGCCTGAACCCGTTTAATCGGCTTCAAAAGGCTATTTTTTGGCCGAGCCTACGGGCTTGGGGGAAACCCACAATAAAACCGGCCTTGTGCCATATTCGTTTCCGTGGGTGAAATGATAAATACCCAGAGAAGTTCTTAGCTGACTCCGACGTCCGACTCGCGTTGTCGAACTTTGCCGAAGGGCAAGGTTTCGTCCGGGGAGGGGCCTGAACCCGGACGAAGGGCTATATTTGCCGAGCCTACGGGGGTAAACTCGGCCTTGTTTCAATCCGTGGGGGGAGATAAAGACTCAGGCCTGAAAATGTCAGTTTTTTTTAAAGGCAAGGTTTCGTCAGGTAAATAAAAATAATTTTAAAAGGGCTTCAAGGGCTATATTTTGGCTGAGCCTACGGGCTCGGATTCAACCCACATTAAACTCGGCCTTGTGCCACATTCAATCCTCGTGGGGGGATCGATAAATACTCAGATAAGTTCTTGGCTGAGCTAGTTATAGACTACTCAGGCGATTTCTGTACCTACTTACCAACCTAATAAACCCCTTTTTAGTGTTACGTGTTATTTGGCGTTTGTCTTTACTAACCCCAAATCAAAATCATAACACAAAGCGAGTATCCCAGTTTACGCTGATATGAGTGGAATTTAAGGGTTAATCCTCGACTTGAACAGGTTAAGATTGTAGTGACGGGAGAAGCATCCTCTTGGGAGTCGGTTCCACAAAGCAGAGGCTCGTGAGAAGAAGCTGCTCGAGTGGAACTTACATCTCACCAATGTAATATGAAAAAAATGAGGATGGTTCGCTAAAATGTGCGAGGTGTGGCGGGTCTTTGCCGTGAAGGTAAGAGAATTGGCGGAATTAAAGAGCGAAGTTCGTCGGAACAATTTCCATTGGAATAGCGATAGAGCAGCGAAAACCTTGCGATATTTCGTCTAGGGGAAAGAGGTTGTAGGATGGAAAATAATTCATCACCCACAAGGACGAGGAGACGCTTTTCGACTTTATGGGGCAGCTCCTGTCAATATATGACAGTAGTTTCCAGCCTGATCTAGCTCTGGTAAAAGCAGGGGATAGTGCGAATATTCAGGTACTTACTAGAATGGTCCAGAAAACCTCTTTAGCTATGGATCGTATATACGAGGCAAACTTCACATCTAGGTTGAGTTTAAGTCTCAACAGGCCAGTGATTTTTGTTTCAATCTCGACATTTGTAATATATATCAGAATCATCGGATGAACAAACGGATATTAAATGGAAGACTAATTTTATTTTTCGATTTCTCTTGGCTCAGATGATGTTAAAATGTTTCTGTCAGGATCGGATATAAAAATATTACTAAAGTTTAACCGTCCTGGGTATGGCGCTAAAATCCATCCACGCCCCGGGTATGATGATAAACTACATCACGTCCCGGGTAAGACGATAAACTGTGCTGGGGCTTCAGAATACACCTAGTGCACCCCTGCAGAGGGATAAGAAGCGAAATGAGGCAGCCTGGGTAAGACGATAAACTACATCCGACAGCAAGACCTCTGATCAGGAGGTTTTGAGGAGCGTGGAACCATTTTTTAATTGCTGGTGTTCCCAGGTTCACTCTTATCCGGGGTGGTAGCACCTGTTATGGTCCTAGCTATGGGCAAATAATTAATCCCCTAAACTGGGGTTAAAACGCTATGAAAGTGTAAAAATAGGTTTTGATACCAGAAATACTTTGTAAAAATTATTACCAGCAATACATTTTTTAAGATACACAGATGACACTGTGCTGATGAATAGGATAGAAAGAAAACTATAGGAATCCCTAGACAAAATAAAGAAAAGCCACCCCCACCCCAAAAAAGGACTAACCATACCCTGCAAGAAACAGGAATTATGCAAGAAGACAAACATTATGTTCATCAGTAAGAGAAAAAAGATGGAGGTTACTAATCGAAGATGTTAACATAAAAAAAAATACAGAAGTTTAACTATCTGGGAGGTACTTTAACAGTGGATGGAAAATGTGACAGGATACAAACACATATTGTCCTGGCGAAAGAAGTATTCTAAAAGTTAATCACAGTACTAAGAAGCATAAAAAATTGTTAGAAACAAAGAAACGAGTGCTGGATTGCGATGTAATACAAACTCAGAAGCATGTCTACTTATATTTTATAAATCGAACAAATCAATTTGACGAATTACGGCACAAGGATCGATTTGAACTGGTGGGAAAATTCGATCGATTTTGGAAAAGATATTAGAATAATCCACAAATCATACTGGGAGGAAACCGCCTGCATACGGATAGAAAATCAATCGATTAGCTACACAAAATTAGAAAAGGACGTGAGGCAAGGGTGTGCCTTCTCCACAGATTTAACCAAGCTCTACAGCGATGCTATCCTAAGAGGGCTGGAGATTCTGCCAGGATAAGGGGATGTTTACCAAATATTAAATTTTGTTGATATTTTGTTCACAATCAAGATTCTACCAAGATACGCAGATGACACTGTACTGATGAATAGGATAGAAAGAAAACTATAGGAACACCAAGACAAAATAAAGAAATGCGCCCCCCAAATAAGACTAACACAAATCTGCAAAAAACAGGAATTATGCAAGAAGACAAACAATATGTTCATCAGTAAGAGAAAAAAAAAGACGCAGGTTATAAATTGAATATATTAATATCAAATAAATACAGAAGATCAACTATCTGGTAGGTACTTTAACAGTGGATGGAAATTGCGACAACATGATACAAAGAAGTTATGGACTTGCAAAAGGATCATTCTAAAAGCTAATCATAGTACTATAAGAAGAAAAATAATTGTTAGAAACAAAGAAGACAGTGCTGATTGGGATGTGATATCATTCCACCATTATGGCATTGAATGCTAGACACTCTTCCCAGAGCTGAAAAGAAACAGGAGCCATCAGAAATGTGGCTATACAGAAGGATACTGAGAATTTCATAGACGAGACCAGTAACCAAGGAGAAAGTCATAAAAATGGTAACAAAAAGAGAGCCTTGATCACCCACGTCTTGAAGCGAAGAAGTATTATGTTTAGTAATCTTTGAATTTCTTAGATGAAACATCAGCGTTTATTATTTAATTTTTGGATAATTTCATCATACTTTAAATTGCTTTTTCATTCCTCTCGTAGTATGAAATGTTATGATTTAACAAGAAAGGTAAAGACTGTGTACCACTGATGGGCAACTAATCTAAGAGAAAGAAAAATCTAAATTCAAAATATGGAGGAGGCAACAGGAAACTACACAACTATTTTCCCCAAGAATTCGCAGCATCTCAGAGATTATAAAGAAAACCGATTTTTGTAGAAGACAACGGGAATTCCCTTTCTCAACTGTTAGAAGAAACTAGCCGTAGAGCCCGGCGTTGCCCGGGGATGTAACAGTAAGAGATAGATCAAGTATCGACCATCATAAAGACTGAAAAATAAAATTGACAAAGATTATTGTTTAAGGTTGACGGACACGCATGTCTTAATTAGTTTTCTTTTTTTCTTTTTTTTTTTCTTTTACGAATTTGTCAAACCCAAACTCAAACAAAAACATTGTTTTCAATCGTTATGAGTCTACCGATTGAATAGAATTTTATTATAAACAATTGTCTTGTAAAATGGAATTTTTAAAGCATTCTGAATGTAAAATGAAGAAAAAGTGTGCAAGACAATAAGAAACACTGCCTGCCATTTAAAAAAAAAGTGAAGTTTTGTTGAAATCGGTTGAAAATGTAGGAAATCCGATCCCATATATAAACGAAACACACAAACAACCAACCTGGGTTTTATAATAAGTATAACTCGATAACTCGATATTAATAATTATAACTCGATATGAGTTGTCCCCCTTTCATTAATGCCTCTTAATCGTGTTTTCAAATTGATTTCATGCAAAAACAATTGTGTTTTTCCAATTTTTGACGCTGTCAGAACCACCGCAAGGTAATTTTACGTAGTCCTGTGAAGTTTTGTTGAAATCGGTTGAAAAATGTAAGAAATCCGATCCAATATATAAACGAATAGACACACACACACACACACACACACACACAATCTGCGTTTTATAATAAGTAAGATCATAGCAATGAACACGCAAGAAAATAAAGGAATCAGCGGTTAGTCAAAAGAGATTACGTACTAAATATATATATATATACAGTAGCGGCCATAATATAGCGATTTTCCAAGCGTAGCTCGGACGTGGCACAAGGCCGAAAGTATGGGGGCACCCAGTGAGGACCGAACTCACTACTCAGTCGTAACTGTTCTAGCAAGACAAGCGTGCTAACCATTACACCAACTCGAGGTGCCTAGCGGCTATAATATAAGGAACGGAAACAACAAAGATATAAATATGTGTATTACTTAAAATGTAATGCATGATTAGCAATGAAATTTTTTTACCGAATAAAGATTAGGGTGTAATGCATAAATATTATACAAAGTTACAAAAATTTACATAATAGTTTTTTTTTTTTTTAATAAAGATTAAATGGAACAAAGGAAATAAGCTACTGGACAAAAGTTAAGGAACGATGTTAATAATTTGCATAAACGTTTAATTTACATTGTTAAAAAAACTCGATGGAGCTTTTTAACAATAAGTAAAAGTTCATTTATCATTAGGACTTTATTTTTAAGCAATATGGCAAATTCTACAGGCAAAACGCTCTCTTTTGAAGAAAAAAAAACTCATTATCGCTAACTATCAAGAAAAAAGTCAACTTCAGAAATTTCTGATATTGTTTATAGGTCTAAAAGTGTCGTTCATCGTGTAATTAGCAGGTATAAAACTGATAAAACGTTAGATGCAAAACCAAAAACCGGCAGACCTCCAAAAACATCGCAAAAAGAAGATCGAAGAATTGTTAGAATATCTACAAAAAACCGTTTTGAAACTGCTACATCAATTGCCCGTAAATTTAATGAAAAGACAGATAATAATATATGATCTATATATATATGATGCATCTATCTATATATCTATGTGTTGTATCTATATATATGTTCTGTAATGAAAACGAGAAAACATTGAACATTTATTGAATGTTACTCTAAAGGTAATTAAGAGCTGCCCGTTGAGCAAAAGAAGGTTGGTAAACCGTCAAAAAATGAAACAATCAATAATAATTAGGAAGAAATCATTGAAAATAGTGTTGATTATATAATTATATAAATTGCAATTGGACTTTTTTTAGATTATCAATTTATCTCAAAAACTGAAAACGGATCTTTTCTAAATACGTTGATAATTTATAAGATTTGCTATATTTATAGGTTTTGTCCTCAGTATAAGAGATTGACTGGTTATTGATATAGACAGGATGGATGCTGGAATCATTGCTGCATGTACACGGTCAACTATATTTTTCACAAACAAAACCTTTCTTATCATCATCATCATCTAGCGGCCTCAGCCGAGATTGAACTCACCAATACTTTCATGGGTGTAGTTCATAATCTTGTCAAATAGCTGAATTCTTGATGCTTCGCTAGGGCTATCAAGGGTGTTTTTTTTTTTATCGTGGCACCAACGATGGATTGCCAAGGCTCAGAGAAACTCCATTCACCCTCTTCTAAGATCTGGTTTGAATTCAGAGTATTCCTTCTCCTAGACCAGTTGCCATCCAGCTATTTACCCATAGCTGGAGAGAGAAGAGAGAGGATTCACACCTTTCCCAAGGCACGTAAGTGAATGTAATGGATTCGACTGGAATTCGAACTCGGCTCTCCGATTCCTCAATCCAAGCCGCTATCCATTACTCCATGCCTCATTTCTTTCTTATAAATGCACTTACTTCAGAGATGAATGTAAATCATATAGAATAGAGAAACACAGGGTAAAAGCCAAATATTAACTACAACAATATATATATATATATATATATATATATATATATATATATATATATATATATATATATATATATATATATATATATATATATATATATATATATATATATATATATATATATATATATATATATATATATATATATATATAGTATTTAGTATTTCCTGCTACAATTTCACTACGCATGCAACATACAACCTTCCCCCCATATAGCTCAGCTTTTTGTGTAGCATGTAGAAATTTATCCTTTTTCCGTTTAGCATTGTTGTATGCTATCAATATTTCATCGCGTGTTATATATTTAAGTCATGTTGAATTGGTATGATACATCCGTCACAAGGATATGTTAAAAAAAAATGAGGTAAAATGAGGTAAGATGTCTTATAAAATCTGATGCCCACAGGACAAAATGAAGGCAAGAGAGACGGAAGAAAACAATGCATAAAATATTTAAAGAGTTTCTGTAAATGAATGGCGGGAAAATTTAGGATAAATAACTAAAAAAAAAAAAAAAAAAAATTTATTAACAGCTACAAAGGTCAGGAAATTGAGGAGAGCCCTGATCCCCTAAATCCTGAGGAGACACGGGACATAAATAAGAATGTGGGGCTTTGGATACCATGGGGAGAGTACGTGGGAATGGGAAAAAAATAAATTGAATACCAATTACAAAGAACAAGATAGTACTTATAAATACAAACTAATAATTTTGCCATTTTGCTTGAGAAACAAATTTCCCAAACATTACGCTTTCGTATATATTCAGTACCAGTTACGGTACATTAACAATGAGATGAAGTTGATACCCTAAGTTACAACCTTTATGTAAAAAAAAGAAAATGTTTAAATTTAGTTCTGATTTAAACTTTACATCTCGCGACAATCAGTTTGCTGCTCGGTTTATTCTCTGCATCTTGAGTATTAAAAAAAAATGTCATCAATATTAAACCAATCGGGAAGGAGAGGGAAAAACATAATAAGAAAAACGAGCCAATCAGCATTCAAGAAGGACCCCTGGGCGTGCAAAGAAGTTACTAAATCGATAAGAAAAAAAAAAAAAAACCATGAAAAAATATATGGAAAAAAAAATTACAAGAATTGTAATTCTGAGATTTGCCACAGAGCCTGAATTGCTGTACGGAAAATATTCTGCAAACACACGAGACTTCGCGAGAATTGCTGTGTACTAATAGCGATAATCCAATAAAAATTCTTGACGTTGTTTCCCTGGGGCCAACTATAGCAGCTTACTCGTTATTATGCATGGATGATAGATTGAATAATAATAATAATAATAATAATAATAATAATAAGAAGAAGAAGAAGAAGAAGAAGAAGAAAATTAAGAAGACATATGCTCTCATGTATAAAAGGCTATAAGTGTGTTACCATGATGTTTTGTGTCGGAAACAGTAAAGACTACTCGAGGGTAGAAGTTCCATTTATCTTAGACTTGCTTGTGTTGAACGAAGGCAAAATCCTCTCTTAATAATAATAATAATAATAATAATAATAATAATAATAATAATAATAATAATAATAATAATAATAATAATGTAAAACCCGAAAATATACAAATATGTCAGGGATCAATTTTGGGAAAAAATATTTTCTAAATGTGGAAGATAAGTAAGTGCTTCTTTCTCTTTTCTTCCTTTCGTTTTTTCTTTCAGTTTTTTTTTTTTTATTTTTTATATTATTTTTGCCTGTTTTTTTTTTTTTGTTTTTACGTAGCTTTCGTCAGGATAGAGTAATCTCCCTTCTCACATTCCCCACCCCCCTCTCTCTCTCTCTCCCCTACTCACCCCGTCTCTTTCTCTTTCATTTTGTATCCGGATTTATTTCTCTCGATGCTGTTTCTTTAGGGGTATATTTGAATCAGTAAACGAAACATGAGGGGAACAATTCACGCTAGGAGCAGTGGGCGGGGGTGGTGGTGGTGGTGGCCGTGGTTGTTCCGTTTGACAAAGAAACAAAGACCAAAGTGGAGTAAGAATTAGAACGTAAATAGAACAAATTTCAATCGTTCTCGTCCCGAGGGTGACGATCTCCTCTCCTCTGGCGTCCGTACAATTTCTTGTTTCTTTTTGAGAAACTCTAATTAAGATTCGAAAACAGACGTTCCACTAGTAATAGCTTCCCGGTTACATCACAGAACAAGGTCATTATTTCCGAGGTTCGAATTATAAGCACTTCAAAATGCGTTCTTGCGATTTTCGGATACTGAGAGCAATGGATGCTTGGGGCCTAAATCGTTGAGATGTTATTTTGGAAATATTTGTAGTAGTATAGATAGACGGTCATATGCAAGTATGCCTCTATGCTAGGGTGGTTAGTACAGACGTCATTTTTGTTTGTTCAGTACCCACTGAGCAAAACTGTCTTTTATAGTGAAACTATACCCTTGTGCAAATTAATTGAAACTACCGCTTTAGTTTCCTTTCTTTCACCATACGGTCAGTTTTAGACCCACTGGAGTGACAGGGTGTAATCGATTTCTATTTTTCCTCAGATTAGGTCATTTGCAGTGGTGTGCAGTAATATGAATCTATTTTCTTGTATAGTTTCTGTAATGTACTCATAAGGTATTTACAAAAGCATTATATAAACCCTTGTGCAAATTAATTGAAGCAATCGCTTTAGTTTCCTTTCTTTCACCATACGGTCAGTTTTAGAGCCACTGGAGTGACAGGGTGTAATCGATTTCTATTTTTCCTCAGATTAGGTCATTTGCGGTGGTGTGCAGTAATATGAATCTATTTTCGTGTATAGTTTCTGTAATGTACTCATAAGGTATTTACAAAAGCATTATATAAACCCTTGTGCAAATTAATTGAAATAACCGCTTTAGTTTCCTTTCTTTCACCATACGGTCAGTTTTAGACCCACTGGAGTGACAGGGTGTAATCGATTTCTATTTTTCCTCAGATTAGGTCATTTGCGGTGGTGTGCAGTAATATGAATCTATTTTGGAGGAGTATCGTGGAATCTATTTAGCCTGAAACAATATTGCGACATCGTGATTGCATCAGATTGCACAAGACACTATCGTCTCGACTGTCGATTAGTTGTCCTACCGCCATTATCTGCGAGGGACATTTCTCCATGGAAAGGTAAGAAAATGGTAGCGCTGCACGAACACAATGGCAAGCCTTATCAGTGAGCAAATCAAAGTACTATCGACTAGCCCGGATACTCTCTGGATTTAAATCCAATCGAGAATCTGTGGTCAGTCTTCAAGGAACGACTTCGGGGAATGGATATATGACGTAACATGTGCTTTTGATCATGTTTCATTGGAAAAATACGAAAAAAAAAAGTTAAAAATAACGGAATTATTCGTTTGGGTTCAATTAATTTGCACAAGGGTGTATATGTGGAATAAGTCCTGTAAGAAGACACATCCTTGTCTTACACCCCTTTCTCATTTTCTTAGCATCGATGCCAATATCCGTTTAAGGATTCGATAGACATCACTATATATATATATATATATATATATATATATATATATATATATATATATATATATATAAACGTAAGTACGCCCTTGTGCAAATTATTTGAAACAACCGCTTAGGTACGTTGAGCAGAATTTAGTTACATTTTCTGGAAGAGAGCTCAAAGTCTGGCGTGATCTTCAATTTGAACAAGGTCATTATCCTTAAATCCTATGTCGATTTGATTGATGATTTGTTTTAGCAAAGCCATCGATGGCTTCTTAATCCATTTTTATGCACAAGGCTTCGTATTGTTTTCAGACATTTCCAAAATGTATAGCACGCTGACAATATCTACCCTTCACAATATTACCAAATAACCAGCATCTTGACAAGTCGAATATACTGAGATTCGAACACGAGTCTAATGGTCAGAAAACATCTCGTCACTCCATCACGCATTCCTGTATGGGACGGAGATAAGTGTTTAGCAACCACGGATGAGTACTGACCTGTTATGTCATCTTAGTCCGCCTATAAAGTAGTAAATGCTAGACAATCTCCTCAAAGACGAAGAAGTGACTTAAGGCAAAAGTAATGTGGTTCTACAGAATGATATTGAGGATACAGTAGACAGAACATGTGACGTTTTACAGAACACTGAAACAACAAAGACAATTATGTATATCCTCAGAAAGAGATAATGGAAATTTCTAGACTAAATAATGAGGAAAGATGGCTCGGAAAATTTGATACTCACAGGACTGATTGAAGCCATACAGACAGAGAAAAACAATGCATGAAATATTCAGTAAACTTCTGTAAATGTAAAATTAAAATTTCTCTCCATATATATATATATATATATATATATATATATATATATATATATATATATATTTGTTTGGATAGATGTGAGTTTGTGACCCTGGGTTTCACGCTTTAGCGATCGTCAGACAAACTGATTAATGTTTTAAAAAATTTGGGTTTATGTAGATTGCGTTTATTGGTGTTATCGTGGAAGCAAACATCGATGTATGCAGACACATATACATACTTGGTCGTCCGTCGGGACTCATACATATATAAACGTATGTGGGCAGTTTCGGCTATGACACATGTATACAGGTGGTGTTATATCTATACATACGCATTTGTATGTTGAAATGTTGAAATTTAAACATTGGAAGTGTGGCGGAAATGTCTCGTTACTGTATACATGTCATATTAAGTGTTTTCGCGCTGAAAAATATTTCCTCGCATGTATGTATATGCATGTGGTGGGGTTTTGTAAAATTATGATAGGTAAAAAATTATTATTATTTATATTTATTTTTAAATTTTTGAAAAAAAAATGGGGTTTATATGTTATATTTAAAGCTGGTTATTTGTTTGTTTTGGTGACTGTGTATATGTAACAGGTAGAAATTTGTAATCCTTATTGGATAATTTATATGGTGATGTTTAGTTTAATATTCAATGTGCTGGGTGAGAGGGTAGTTCAATTTAATAACGGGTCAATATGATATGATGTGATAGTAATGTTTCAAGGGATTGGAGACAATGAGAGTTAACTAATAGTTGTTGTAAATTGGTAGAAATTGTAAATTGGTAGAAATGATTAGTAACGGTGGTGGGAGAATGATAAAAACATGAATGTAGTTATAGTGGTGGTAGCTTGAACTAAAAAGTGGTTGTTGGTATTTTATTTTATTTTTGTTTTATTTTGTTATATGTATTAATTTATTTTGGTATAAATCCTGATGATAGGTATTCTGTGTAAAATTACGGTAGTTGGAGATTGCTATAATTTTTAATATTTTAATTACAAAATTATTATTGTTATTATATTAAAGCTGCCTGGTAATAGGTGTTTATTCTCATGGTTACATATGGAAATTATACCTGATCATATTGTTTTAAGGTATTAAATATGCTGGGGGAGTAATAAAGATTGTAGTGGATTTATATGTTAATAGTGGGTGTGATGTGTAAGTGATGGTGTTGTGCGTTGGTGGTAATGTTAATATTGTTAGTTAAAAGGTATTGTAGTAAAAGTGATTACTAATGGTGGTGTAATTATAATAATGATAGATACAATTATTTTGATGGTATCTTGAAATTAAATTGTGATTGTTGGTGGTTTATTGAGCGCTTTCTAATAAGTACCGCGCATATAATATATAAATAATTATACATACTTATATTTATTTATATTTATATACACTTTTCACACACACACACACACACACACACACACACACACACACACACACACACACACACACACACACACATATATATATATATATATATATATATATATATATATATATGTTTTGTTGTAGTAACATTCACAGAGTATGAAGTCTGATGAGGCTTAGATAAAGGTGAGCGAAACTTTGAATAAAACCTTAGTTCTTTTTGAAATTTAATCTCACAAAAAATCTATTCGTATGTCTACAAGTTGAAGAAAAAAATAATAATAAAAAAACGGCATTTTTAACGGGTACCAGGCTTGCTTCCGCCCATAAAACCCAGATACATATCTTATGATTGTCGATTGTCGATTAGTCAAGTCATAATTTCTCGTTAATATCGTGTGCGGAAGACAATCCGTCTAACTTTCCCGGCGAAAATGAATTCCTCTGTTTTAAAGAACTTGAATTCCAAAAGGAGAATTATGCTTACAATCAGAAAAAGAGAGTTGAAATTTTGGGGACATATAATGAGAAAAGAAGGTTTAGAAAATTTGCCACTCGCAAGACATGTTGAAAGCAATATGGACAGAGGAAAGCAGTGCCTAACCTACCTAAAGAGTTTGTACAGATTGACAGAAAAGGATTAGGAGAGAAGGCAAAGAATACTAAGCGCAAGTTTATCCATATTTTAATCCCATCTATTTAACAAGGAATTGTACGCATTTAAAAAAAAAAAAAATATCAACTCACTTCCATAAAAATCAGAAAATATAGAAATTTGAATGAGCAACATCTGAGAAATTCAAGCGAAGAATCAAAAATGTCCTTTTAACCATACACCACGCAAAATATTTCGTCTCTTAGAACCAATTTCGGGTGCACAGTCTTCGTTTATTAATGCTTTGGATTGCTACTCTAGTTATGACGAGTAACTGTTGCAAGAAACTCCTAATAAACAACTAAATCACCATGCTAGCAAAAATTCTTGCGTTTCATATTGCTATAAAGTATCAACCATTCATCGTTAGTTAAAATATTTTTTTTTTCGAATCCGTAATATTTTTTATGAAGCTACACATCTATGCGATATCAGACACAGTGTTAGAATTAGATTTGATCAATTTGTTTTTTCTTTGGAGGTCAGTTACAGTCGAATAATATTTTTAGACTGACAGATTTTTGGGGGAGATAATAAGGATTTACTGATACTCCAATTACTAATTAACCCATAGCTGGGGAGAGAAGAGCAGGATTCATAACTCTAACAAGGTTATTTTCACGTAAGTAAATATAACGAACACGACTTGAATTGGAACTCGGCTGTCTGATTTTCAGTACCTAGCCGTTATCCGTTACGCCATCTGCACATCCAAGCTTACAGCATCTAAAATTCCCAAGCGGTCAGCCATGTAGGTACTAACAAGCATCGACGTTGCTTAACTTCGTTGATCGTTCGAGAAGCGCTATTTCAAAGTGACACGGTCGTAATCTTGTTAAACCCATGAATATCAAAGCTTACAACACCAGGCATTCCCAAGCTGTCACCCACTTTGGTCGAGGTTGCTTAACTTTGGTAATCATACGAGAATCAGCGTTTCAACCGTGATATGGTCGTAAGCCTATTATACAACACTTACGTGTAAGCTTGATATCACCAAGCTGTAACTCATTTAGGTACTGACCGGGCTAAACCTTCCTTAACTTCAGTGGTCGTAGGGGAGCTTGTGCTCCATGCGAATAAAGGCTTACAGCAACTGATCTGTCACCCATCTTGGTACTGACCAGACACGAAGTTACCAAACTTCAGTGATCTTATGGGAACAGGTGTCTGAACGTGATATGGCCGTAAGTCCATTATGCACAGTGACATCAAAGCTTAGAGTGCTTTCTGTTCCTAAGCTGTCACCCATCTTGTTAATGACCAGATTCGACGTTGCCTAACTTCGGTGATCGTACAAGAACAGGTGTTTAAACGTGAAATGGCCGTAAATTTTTTATGCACATCACATCAAAGCTTAAAGCGCTTTCTGTTCCCAAGCTGTCACCCATCTTGTTAATGACCAGATTCGACGTTGCCTAACTTCGGTGATCGTACAAGAACAGGTGTTTGAACGTGATATGGCCGTAAATTTTTTATGCATATCACATCAAAGCTTAAAGCGCTTTCTGTTCCCAAGCTGTCACCCATCTTGTTAATGACCAGATTCGACGTTGCCTAACTTCGGTGATCGTACAAGAACAGGTGTTTGAACGTGATATGGCCGTAAATTTTTATGCACATCACATCAAAGCTTAAAGCGCTTTCTGTTCTCAAGCTGTCACCCATCTTGTTAATGACCAGATTCGACGTTGCCTAACTTCGGTGATCGTACAAGAACAAGTGTTTGAACGTGATATGGCCGTAAATTTTTTAAGCACATCACATCAAAGCTTAAAGCGCTTTCTGTTCCCAAGCTGTCACCCATCTTGTTAATGACCAGATTCGAGGTTGCCTAACTTCGGTGATCGTACAAGAACAGGTGTTTGAACGTGATATGGCCGTAAATTTTTTATGCACATCACATCAAAGCTTAAAGCGCTTTCTGTTCCCAAGCTGTCGCCCATCTTCTTAATGACCAGATTCGACGTTGCCTAACTTCGGTGATCGTACAAGAACAGGTGTTTGAACGTGATATGGCCGTAAATGTTTTATGCACATCACATCAAAGCTTAAAGCGCTTTCTGTTCCCAAGCTGTCACCCATCTTGTTAATGACAAGATTCGACGTTGCCTAACTTCGGTGATCGTACAAGAACAGGTGTTTGAACGTGATATGGCCGTAAATTTTTTATGCACAGTGACATCAAAGCTTAAAGCGCTTTCTGTTCCCAAGCTGTCACCCATCTTGTTAATGACCAGATTCGACGTTGCCTAACTTCGGCGATCGCACAAAAACAGGTGTTTGAACGTGATATGGCCGTAAATTTTTATGCACAGTGACATCAAAGCTTAAAGCGCTTTCTGTTCCCAAGCTGTCACCCATCTTGTTAATGACCAGATTCGACGTTGCCTAACTTCGGCGATCGCACAAAAAACAGGTGTTTGAACGTGATATGGCCGTAAATTTTTATGCACAGTGACATCAAAGCTTAACGCGCTTTCTGTTCCCAAGCTGTCACCCATCTTGTTAATGACCAGATTCGACGTTGCCTAACTTCGGCGATCGCACAAAAACAGGTGTTTGAACGTGATATGGCCGTAAATTTTTTATGCACAGTGACATCAAAGCTTAAAGCGCTTTCTGTTCCCAAGCTGTCACCCATCTTGTTAATGACCAGATTCGACGTTGCCTAACTTCGGTGATCGTACAAGTACAGGTGTTTGAACGTGATATGGCCATAAGTCCATTATACCCAGGGACATCTAAGCTTAAAGCGCCTGGTGTTCCCAATCTGTCACCCATTTTTGCCCTTACCAGACTCCACGAACATAAGGAATTAGATTAATAATCGTGGTCGGAACTTTACTCATATAGGATAAACAGATATTTTCACATATCAAACTCCTGTGCCACTGAACTCTCACAAACAATTAAAAATATTGGAGTTGAATAAAATGTTAGGCAATGAACTTTCAAAGCTCATGTTATCACTTTTGTTGGCAGGCAAACTTCATTACAATTCTCCAAGCCTTCTTTCCTCATTGTGTGTCAACCAAGTTTCCGCTCTATCTATTTTTTTATTTGTAATTGTTATTCAATTTTAAATTGTTTCCTTTTTTCCGTACTCTGTCCATGGTGTCCAAACTCCCAACCTTCTCTGGCGTCCTGGGTTAGACGATAAACTACATCCGACAGCGTGGCCTGTGATCAAGAGATTTTCAGGAGCGTGGAATCACTTCTTAAATGCTGGTACTCCCAGGTTCAAACTGAGCCGAGTGATAGCACCTGTTAGGGTTCTAGCTATGGGCAAATAGTTAAACCAAAACTGGGGTCAGAACACTATAAAACTGTAAAAATAGGTTTTGAATCCAGCAATATAGTTTTGTTAAAAATTATTATCAGCAATGAATTTTTGAAGAAAAAATATTACCAACATTACATTTTTGTAAAAAAAAAAAATATTTGCAGAAATAAAAATCTTGTTGGTATTAAATAACCCATTGAAGTGTTGATATGCCGTAAAACAAAACAAACCAAATCAAACCAAACCAAACCAACTTTCTCTATGTGCTGTATACCTTCAGGACGTTGGCAGTCATGGCTCTCCACAATATCCTGTCCCTTGTAGCTCTTAATAAATTTTGTCTTTTTGTTATTTCTCCTAAACTTGTTCAGCCATCCATTCACTAAATAGATTATACGTTATTTTCCTCTGTCCCTCTTGAGTTCAATCAGTCCTACGTCTCTTCCTGATATTAACTATTAGTTTCATTTTTGCTTTTATTTTCACTAAAGATGAAGAAGCGAGAGATATGTGCTTTAATCTGTCCTATGTGTGTAAGATTTTCCAAGCCCTCTTTCCTCAGAAACGTCATCTGTCTCTTCCTGATGTTAACTAT
>CAHIKZ030003633.1:2905000-2942500 GCA_903632075.3 Acanthosepion pharaonis
CCCCCACTAGCACACGATATAATTCCTTAGGAGACAACACATCGCTGTCGGAGAGGCCTTCCTTAAACCATGTAAAGTTTTTAAGAGCAAGATGACACTCGCGATAGAATGTGCACACGGCTTGAAGATTTAGGTTGGACTCTTCATCGCCATTAGGCACATTTAATTTGTTTTCCCTTTCTTTCCTTCTTTTGATTATATGACTTTCGTTTTTTTAATTTTTTTTTTTCATTCTTTTGCCCAGTTTTCTTTTTTTGCAATTTGTTGTAATAGCCAGTTATTTTCCTGACGGTCAGGAATGGGCTGATCCGTTCCTGATAAGTAGTCCTGGGTAATTGTCTAGACAAAAATGAGAAAATAATATGATTGCAGTGACTTCTCTAGCAAAGTACTGAATATTACTATCACAACTGATTCTGTTGAGTTGTGTCTTGCCAGACTCCCACATGACAACACATTCTAGTGTAAAACTGTACCAATCAAATTAGCATTGCCTATATAATAGATCTATGTTGTCAATAATACTTACATTAATTCCTGACCACTGGCAATTCCTTAGTTTGAAAACTGCAAGAGACAGTTACTTTCCTTAGTATCATGAATGTATCAGTCCATTCATGATAAGTAGTCCTGGGTAACTGTCTAGTAATTGAAGAAGATAATACGATTGCAGGGACTTGGCTAGCAGAATACTGAATAATACTATCACAACTGGCTCTGTAGCACCATTTATGAGGCAGAGAAAGGAAGAGAAAGAAAAGAAGGCAGAAAGAAAGGCGAGACGAATCGTAGGTGATAAGCAGCCGCACACACGGCTAAGAGACAATGAAAATATTGATAAGTAACAAATGAAAAAGGGTGTCATTACAATGACAGGGAATTTCTGAGTAAAAAAAAAAGAAAGGTAAAGAAAGAAGGAATCAGATGTGTTTTGATAACGGCTGTGTTATCTAGGTGCGTAAACGAACGGCTGGACCACTGGCCAGGGAAAAATTCAAGTGAAAATGCTATTTCGATAAGTGACGAGAAACATGCCACTAAAAAGGACTTTGGACAGATATGAAAAATTAAATGCCACACAAGCAGTGCCGCTGACCGAAATTTTTTCGACGAAACAACTTTGGCCTGCGATAATAAAATTATGTTATCATGAATATGTACCGAAGGAAAATGAATGGGGACCCAGAAGTGTTTTTCTTTCTTCCTTGGAGGCGACAGACTGACTGAAAACTTTGGGGATAATTCTTTTTTGAAACCATGTTAAGAAAGCCACCCATCTTGATAAATTAGCGATAAAATACCTGACAAACACCACGTGTAGAACCAGAGTTGTCATATTGTCCGTTCGTGGCTAGAGAAATGATAACGGCGATTTAAGCGGAAGAAAAGGGAAAGAGAAGAGATAATTTTTTTTAGTTAAGCAAGATATTTTTTTTTCCCGAAACAAAGCCGCAGATTGTTTACGCCCGACTAAGACATCATTGGTCAAGTGGTGATCACGTGACGCACGAAGGAGGAGGAAAGATACCCGACCAAGACCTCATTGGCCGAGAGTGATCACGTGACGCACGAAGAAGGCTGTCGACGCCCCATCCAGAGTATAAGTATGAGAAGCTGCTACGAAGAAGTGGGGAGGGCAGTTCACGCCCCTCAGAAGTATGGTGAGAAAGTGGGAGTGAGGAAAGGTTCCCAAAAAATGGAAAAGAGTGGAAAATCCCTAACCAGAAATAAAAGAGGTGGATATGTATTTAGAATTATCGAGGACCCCCCCCCCCGACGCCAACAGACCCACCCCGGTTTTGGTCGGCGTCAATAAAAGCGAGGCCCCCACAGGCAGAAATCAGTTCGGGCTCCAGCGGAGAGTTGAGTTCAGTCCAGTTCGGGCTCCAGCGGAGTGTTGAGTTCAGCTGACCAAGATTCACGCAAATTTAGGTCTCCTCTTCAACCCAAGAACAATTATTTTGAAGAGCGACTTAGAACCAGACCACCGAAATAAGTTTTCGATTTTCGTCCAAAGACACACCGAAACACCAATTTCTTAGAGAGCAAACAACTTGAAGCGTTAAAACTTGCCTAGCGGAAACGACGTGTCACAATCCACAGAACGGGTCGGGAGATAGATGCAGTCCTATGTATCGAACAACTAGACATAAAGTTTGTTACCTTTTTCTTTGATACTTTGAACTTTTTGAGTTTTCATTTTGTTTTCTTTTATGCATATTTGTGTGTTATCACCCCCGTTGAACTCAGTTGGCATTACGGCCCCAACCACTGTTTGATCTCGTCTGTCTAAGATCAATTTACAACGTGGGTAGGCAGACTGGAGATCAATGCAGTTACCTTGGTAACCAGGCGTTGGAAGCGAGTTGGGAACAACGAGGCTGATATCAAATCTAACCAGATTCCCACCCGAATCACCAAAAGGTTAGAACGTCACATTTGGGTGCCGCGACCGATACCAAGCCAGTTGGTCGTCACAGGACGAGACAACACGACTGACGCAACAGGCGGACGTCACGTTTGGAGCAGCGACACCCGAACGGAGCAGCGAGGAGCGAACAGCTGGCGCCGCGGCGAGGACGTCACAATTGGTGCTGTTTGGGGTCGTCACAACTGGTGCCGTGGTAGATCAGGATAGAACGTCACAGTCGGCGATGCGACCGGGGGACGACGTCACACTCTGTAGAGTTAATTGCTGTGTCTTGCCAGACCTCCGTATGACAACTCATTTCTAGAGTGAAACTAACAAATTAACATTGCCTATATAAATGTTGTCAATAATGCTTACATTAATTTCTGACCACTGACAATTCCTTACTTCCAGATCTACAATTTTTATAGTAAAGCAATGAGCAAGCATGAGGTCAGATTTGAATTGGATTTCTAGATTTTCCAGCTTTTTAGTCCCAAAATTAAATACATACTTAAAATATCAAATAAATGATGAAAAATAAAGGAAATTCTATTTAGCAGATAAAAATTAAGAAACTTCTAAATTATGGTTTCTGTGATTGCTATGAATTCCATAAAAATTTATAAAATAGAGATTCATAAAAATTAATCAAATTAAAATAATTCATTCGGAGTAATATAAGTTTAAAATATATATTAGAGGATATATATTAGAGGATATATATTAG
Source organism: Acanthosepion pharaonis (assembly GCA_903632075.3). Classification (NCBI taxonomy): domain Eukaryota; kingdom Metazoa; phylum Mollusca; class Cephalopoda; order Sepiida; family Sepiidae; genus Acanthosepion; species Acanthosepion pharaonis. The sequence goes on from CAHIKZ030003633.1 coordinate 2,908,141, forward strand.
AGGATTATCAGGACTCATCAGGATTATTGGTTTATTACTGTCTTCTTCTTCTTTTTCTTCTTCTTCTTCTTCTTCTTATTATTTCCTTTGATTTCTGGCGTTTACACATTTCTTTCCGGGTCCCTCCCAGGGACCTAAGGTTAGAAATGGCATCATGACAATTTTCACTGACAAAAAAATAAATAAATAAATAAATTAAAAAAATTACATAGATAAAGCACTTCGTAAAGTGTGGGTTTACTTGACAGAACAATTTTTTGTATCTCCTTGAGGCATGGACTTCCAGGAATCCCTTCAATTAGTCTACTGCAATCTTTTCCAACCAGTCCTAGGGCTCCAACTACAACAGGGATTGTTGATGTTCCCATATGCCACATTTTCGAGATTTCTATTTCAAGGTCCTTGTACTTTGACAACTTTTTGAATATCTTCAAAGATACATTACAGTCAGCAGGGACAGCCATATCAATAAGGAGGTACTTTTTTGTTTGTTTGTGGTCTTTAATAACAATGTCTGGGCGGTTGTTGTTGTTATTATTATCATTATTATTATTATTTTAGTTTAATGTATCATACCAAATATTTTTTCTCTCCAGAATTTATCTTACATATTTATAGGTCTACCATTCATCCATTCCTGTGGTGGTGGTATCACGGCTACGACTAGCTTAGACCGGCTCTGACCAGCTTGGACCAGCTATGAGAAGCTAAGACCAGCTATGGCTAGCTTAGACCAGCTCTGACCAGCTTGGACAAGCTATGACCCTGAGCTGGTGGCATCACGGCTATGACTAGCGTGGACAGACTCTGACCAGCTCGGACCAGCTATGACAAGACAAGACCAGCTATGACTAGCTTAGATCAGCTCTGACCAGCTAGGACAAGCTATAACCAGCTAACACTAGCATAGACCAGCGGCCCGAATGAAAACAATCGGGTCCCCACGTTAAAAACTGACCTTGTGTCACGACCTAACACAATGGGCTTGTCAAGTAAATCTATACTATTAACACAACTGATTCTGTTGACATTATTTAAATTATTCGGATTATTGTCCTCATCTTTGTCGCCATATTTATCACAACGTTTCGGCCGTTGTGCGCTCCGGCCTTCCTCAGGTGGTTGGAATTTCGAACTGAACCCTTTATTTCACTCACTGGGGTAGACTGTCCTCAAGAACACATGGCACAGTGGATAAAGGCGTTGGTTAGATCCAGTGACAGGACCAAAAGAGTGTGAGTTCAATACCGGGTTAAGGCAGTGGGGAAGTTTCAGAGGGAAAATTAACAGGAGATAACTGATAACTGACATCCATCATACATGTCACGTGGAACTAGAACAGTCTACCCAAGTGAGCGAAATAAAGGGTTAAGTTCGACATTCCAATCAACTGAAGAATGCCGGAGAGTACAACGGCCGAAACGTTGTGATAAATATGGCTACAAAGATGAGGACAATAGTCCGAATAATGTAAATAGTGGACATAATACCTCATCTCAGAAATATAGACAGATACTGAAGGGCCGAAACGTTGTAATAAATATGGCTACAAAGATGAGGACAATAGTCCGAATAATGTAAATAGTGTACATAATACCTCATCTCAGAAATACAGACAGATACTGAAGAGCCGAAACGTTGTGATAAATATGGCGACAAAGATGAGGACAATAGTCCGAATAATGTAAATAGTGTACATAATACCTCATCTCAGAAATATAGACAGATACTGAAGGGCCGAAACGTTGTAATAAATATGGCGACAAAGATGAGGACAATAGTCCGAATAATGTAAATAGTGTACATAATACCTCATCTCAGAAATATAGACAGATACTGAAGGGCCGAAACGTTGTGATAAATATGGCGACAAAGATGAGGCAAATAGTCCGAATAATGTAAATAGTGTACATAATACCTCATCTCAGAAATATAGACAGACTCTGATTCTGTTGAGTTAACTATTTTGTGTTTTGACAGACCCCATGTCACAACAAGATTTTTAAACTCAATATTTTTATGCCCGAAGAATTTATCTTCATTTCTCTCTTTCCTTTTTCTTTTTCCTTCTTTTCCACTTCCTTTTCTTTCTTACATTTTTTCCTTCTTTGTTTTTGCTATGAAGTGTGATGTCCTTCGTATTTTTTGCAACAGAGCCGTTGCTTTTCAAACTCTTGTATCATATTCTCCGTCTACCCTGACTTTACATATCGCTCCAGTTTTTCTCTTCTTGTTAATTACTCTTTCCTTCCTCTTTAGTTTCCTCTTTATATCAATTCTGATGCCTATTTCTTATGTTTTTTTTATGATTTCTCCTCTTTTTCATTCATTTGTATAACATCCAACACATTGCTGTAGTACAGTAGTTTTTTTTTCCTTTCTTCCATAGAACCAAAAGAAAGAAAAAAAAAACAACAAAACAAAACAAACTCTAAAAAAAGCCTTCATATCACAAAACCATTTCTACAGACCTAAACTCTCCATGACAAATCAACACTCACAAAAAGTGAATAGCATTCCTGATAAATGGTACTATCTTATTCCCAGACCAAACTCAACCGGGTGTAGCCAACAGACATCGCGACGCACCTTGAGGCGAAACAAGAACCGAACTAATTCGACAAGTTCAGTGGACAAGAGCGGAATTACCGAGAGCCGATAAAGATGGCTGTGGGTACATATGCGAAGATGAATTGCAGACTCAGCCTTTTCCCGCACTTCCAACCAATTCTTTTCCAACTGGAGGTCGGGACCAAACCAGACGTCGAGTATCTTGAGAGGTTCGCCCGTCCAAGTGAAAATCCCGGGAAAAGAGACTCCCTAGCACGCACCCAACCGCAAGCCCACAGACTTGACGCGGTTTATCTTGTATCCTGTTACCGTCTCATACCAGCTGATTTACTTCGTCAATCTCGGCTTTTCTTTTCACGAAAGGTCGTCGACATAGGCGGAATACCTGACCGCCGGGGTCTCACCAGGGAGTGTAATTCCATGTAGGACCGAATTCGCCTTTAGCTTGCGAAGGAAGAGCTCCAACACAAGCATATATAGCGTCGTCGAAAGCGGGCAACCATGACGTTTTGATCTGGACAACATGAAAGGTTTCGACCCTTCCTTCATTCTATTCCATCAGCGCAACGAGGGATGGATCCAGGATCGGAAGTATATATGCTCAATGGCGAATTATGGGTAGTAAGGTCTATTGTATTATCCTGGCAGTTATTGGCTGTCAAGTAACGGTTATATTTCAAATTACTCTACAGGATATTGTGTAGATATATTAGCGAATATGTTTTTTGTAGCTATTTTATAGTATTATTTGTTAACATTTTCTTGCTTTTTATTCATGTTTAATTTATTATTTATTGTTGGTAAGTAGGTTTATTCGTGTTTATTGGTAGATTCGATGTTTGTTAATATATTTATTATTTACTCAGTTTGTTTACTTATTTATTCATTTCGATTTTTTGGATTATTTTAATTAATTTAAAGACCTGCCAAGAACTGTTATGATGATAAAAGAAAGCACTTTTTAAATCAATTCAACCGAAAGAAGGAGAGAATGCCACTGAGATGCAGGAGCCAGAACGAAATTCCTCATTCGGCAAACCGAGTTCATTATTTAGATTATCTCGCGCACCCCCACCCATCCATGTGTGTTGACTACGAGTGAACACGCACACACGCATATATATATATGTATATGAGAATATATATGGATATATGTGTATGTGTGTACATGGGTATATATATGTGTATATGTGGCTACACGCCTATATGTATGTATGTACGTATATATGTTATTGTGTATGTGTGTATACGCATGTGTTTTTGAACATAAAAATATAGGTCCTTGCTAGATTAGATAATCGTTATATTTATTTTTTATATGTTTATATTTGATTTGTAACCTGTAGTCGATATTAATTTTGTCAAATTTTCTTAATTACACTGCGGCCCTTTCAGTAAATGCCCTTCAATTTTAGTTTCCCCCGGCCCATCTCTCTCCCCCACCCACTTTTTCTTTTCTTTTCCTCTTCCTCCCACTTCTTCTGATCTTTAAGATTAGATCGTCTATTGTGTGTGTATGTTACCACGAAATGTATCCTTTCCCGTTACATCTTTAATGTATTAGACATCCAACAACATTCATATTTCTCTCACTTAAACCGTCTTTGACTCACCTCTCTAAAACTTCTCTCTGTTAAGTTTTAATCTCCCACATTCTCTCGTCTGTTACCCCTCACTTTAGCTCTAACATTCGTCCCACACTCTCATACTTACACTCTCTCTAAATTCTATTTTTATTTACGGAGTTGTTTTTTCTGTTTTCTTTTTGAATTTTTTGGTCTGATGAATTGGATCGTATTTACGATTCCAGTGGAATAAATTATGACCATGAAATAAGCCTTGTTTAAGCCTTTTTATTATATCCTTACTCTGTCCTGGACATTGAGTCCTACCTGGATTCTATCATCTTGGAATTTTTCATTAAAAAAATATACATGTATGTGTATATGCACCTATGTATATATATTTATATGTTTTGCATATGTATGTGTATATTTACCACTAATATTCTATCTATCTATCTCTCTCTCTCTCTCTCTCTCTCTCTATATATATATATATATATATATATATATATATATATATAAACAGGTTCTTTTTACTGCCACACCAATGTGGCACCATTTACGAGGCAGAGAAAGGAAAAGAAAGAAAAGAAGGCAGAAAGAAAGGCGAGACGAATCGTGGGTGATCAGCAGAACACACCCACGGCTAAGAGACAATGAATATATTGATAAGTAACCATGGCGAAAGGGTGTCATTACAATGACAGGGAAATTCTGGGTAAGAAGAAAGGGAAAGAAAGAAAAAGAAACAGATGTGTTTTGATAACGGCTGTGTTATCTAGGAGTACGTAAACAAAACGGCTGCTCGACTGGCCAACGAAAAATTCAATTGAAAACGTTAATTTTGATAACTGACAAAATACAGGTGCAACTGGGACTTTGGGTAGATATGAAAATTAAAAACCACACAAGCCGTGTCCGCTGACCGAATTTTTTTCGACGAAACAACTTTGGCCTGCGATAATAAAATTATGTTATCAGAAATATGTACCGAAAAAAAATGAATGGGGACCCAGAAGTGTTTTTCTCCTTCCTTGGAGGCGACAGACTGACTGAAATTTTAGAGATATTTCTTTTTTGAGGCCGTGTTAAGAAGACCACCCATTTTGATAATTAGCGATAAAATACCTGACAAAAACCACGTGTGGAACAAGAGTTGTCATATTGTCCGTTTGCGGCTGGAGAAGTGATAACGGCGATTAAAGCGGAAGAAAAGGGAAAGAGAAGAGATAATTTTTTTTTAGTTAAGCAAGATATTTTTTTTTTCCCGAAACAAAGCCGCGGATTCGTTCACGCCCGACTAAAACATCATTGGTCAAGTGGTGATCACGTGACGCACGAAGGAGGAGGAAAGATACCCGACTAAGACCTCATTGGCCGAGTGGTGATCACGTGACGCACGAAGAAGGCTGTCGACGCCTCATCCAGAGTATAAGTATGAGAAGCTGCTACGAGGAAGTGGGAGGGCAATTCACGCCCTCAGAAGTATGGTGAGAAAGTGGGAGTGAGGAAAGGTTCCCAAAAAATGGAAAAAGTGGAAAATCCCTAACCAGAAATAAAAGATGTGGATATGTATTTTTTGAATTATCGAGGAACCCCTGACGCCGACAGACCCACCCCGGTTTTGGTCGGCGTCAATAAGCGGGAGGCCCCAATCAGGGAGTTTTGGGCTCCAGCGGGCGTTGAGTCTCAGTTGAAACCGCCTCGCAGATAGCTGACCAAGATTCACGCAAATTCCGGACTCCTCTTCAACCCAAGAACAATTATTTTGAAGAGCGACTCAGAAACAGACCACCGAAATAAGTTTTTCGACTTTCGTCCAAAGACACACCGAAACGCCAATTTCTTAGAGAGCAAACAACTTGAAGCGTTAAAAACTTGCCTAACGGAAAACGACGTGTCACAATCCACAGAACGGGTCGGGAGATAGATGCAGTCCTATGTATCGAACAACTAGACATAAAGTTTGTTACCTTTTTCTTTGATACTTTGAACTTTTTGAGTTTTCATTTTATTTTCTTTTATGCATATTTGTGTAGTATCACCCCCGTTGAACTCAGTTTGCATTACGGCCCCAACCACTGATTGATCTCGTCTGCCTAAGATCAATTTACAACGTGGGTAGGCAGACTGGAGATCAGTGCAGTTACCTCGGTAACCAGGCGTTGGAAGCGAGTTGGGAACGGTGAGGCTGATATCAAATCTAACCAGATTCCCACCCAAATCACCAAAAGGTTAGAACGTCACATTTGGGTGCCGCGACCGATACCAAACCAGTTGGTCGTCACAGGACGAGACAACACGACTGACGCGACAGGCGGACGTCACGTTTGGAGCAGCGACACCCGAACGGAGCAGCGAGGAGCGAACAGCTGGCGCCGCGGCGAGGACGTCATAATTGGTGCTGTTTGGGGACGTCACAACTGGTGCCGTGGTAGATCAGGATAGAACGTCACAGTCAGCGCTGCGACGCGGAGACGACGTCACACCAAGTCAAAATTGATTTAAATATAAGGATCATATTTCCCATTTTATTGTTAAAATAGATACAGAAGTATCTCTTTTCAGAAAAAAAGGTGTGGCTAGACGCCTTTCGACCGTGACTTCTTCAGTAAAATAATCGTCGGCAGTATAAAACAAAGAAGTTGATAAGAAAAAAAAATTATTATCAACGATCGATGTTAAAAACAATAACTTACCAAGATATACTAAAAGGGGGAAAATTAAAGGAAGAGGAAAAAAACTATGATTACTAATATATATATATATATATATATATATATATATATATATATATATATATATGAGTGGTGACAGTCTGTTTCGCGCTTAACCGCAGTCTTCAGGTCATATGTTTTGACTTGACTATTTTATGCCAGTCAAAGGGGCATTATGGGTAAGCGGTTAACGTTCCCTCCCCGTCTTTTCATCAGGACTTAGTGTCTCTCCATTGTTTCCTGTTTAGGATTGGATTTCCGCTTCATTGCAAACTTTTTCTTCAATCTCTTTCACTCGTAGTAGCTTCTTGCATCTTAGTGGCATTATCAGTAATTATTAATTATATAAAAAAATTGGTTTCCTCTAAAAAAAAAAAATACCAAAATATGCTTACAAATAATATATATATAACACGATTAACAATAAATTGTAGTTTATATTAAGAAAAAATATATTTTATAAATATATTATTAAGGAATAAAAAAAAATCGTTTTATAAAACTTCTTTTTTACGCCTTCCTCTAGTTTCAATTTATCCTCTTTGTAACACCAATTTGGCATCTTAATGTTAACATCTGGGCTGAATTTATGAAGCTTCTTTCCTTTTAAGCCAGATAGCATCTACCCTCCCCTTACACACTGTTCTACCGATGATTCTATATCGGTAGGCCCTGTATCAATTTTTCAGCTGTTGTCTTTACTAAATTTTAAATTTGTAGTTTTGACATGAATACAGTCCATCCGTCGGGGTTAAATAAGACAGACGTGCCCGGCGTCGGTTAAAATAGAATATACCCATAAGGTAATTTTGGATTACTCTGTTGTGTAATATATATTTGATACGCCATGAGCAGATATGAATGTACGTGAGAGATTCATGGATGATTGAAGTTTAAAAGCAGTAAATTCGACCTTGCTAACCGATCGACCCTCTGTGGCGAAATCGATAAAAGCACGTCAGGCTATATGACGGTTACGTAGAGGATACAGGTTCGAATCTTGTCGGAGGACGAATATTTTCTGTGAAAATGTCTCGGACATTCAGGCCGGTAAATGTTGTTTAATACAGTTTATTATAAAAAGAGTATTTACTTAAATATTTGTATCTATAAAACGAATGTTAAACATAAAAAATGTCTTAAATATATATATATATATGTGTGTGTGTGTTAATTAATGTCTAAATGGCAAAATAAATAATTGTTTATATGTTCGCACTTAACCATTATTTAATTTTTCTCATTTGGTATTTAGTAGTTTGGTTTTCGTTGGCTTGGTGGCATCGTAAACAGAAGGGTACTAATTATGGAAGGGCTGTAAACCTATTTAGTTGGGGTACGTGTTTTATTATACATCTCTCAGTTTCGTCTCTGTCTTTGGGTAGAGTCGCAACTGAGGAAAATTATACTGAGTGGTGCCCGGCCCTGGGGAACAGCTGCCGGAGGCCGCCTCCTCACATTGCACCAGAAGGATGGATCCGTGACCGCACAGAGGCCAGCGCAACCGACGGTTGTGGTGGCTCTAGGAAATTTTCTTCCTAGCCCGGGTGTACGCGCTAGGGTCCCCACTGACTACTATCTCGTCTTATTGTGGAGACAGAGTAAATACCCTGTTTTATTGTACATCCCTGTTTATTAAACCGTGTACGTGATATACACGCATTAGATATAACCCATTTCTAAGGACTAAACCCACGAATTACATCTCTTTATCGTATTGTTCATTTATATATTGTGTGCGCGTGATGAAATCATTGATATGAGATATCCGTACCGAATATGCGAACCAGTTGAATATTTCAATTTTATTCTGTTGGCAACGTTTCGTCATCAAAACGTAAATAAATATTGAATAAAATCATTACCTTGGCAACTTAGAAACGCTGTATTTAATTTAATGTATGTGTCGATGAACGTGAGCTTTTTAATGCTAATTAAATTTTGTGTGTCTGTCTGCGCTTAAGAGATCAGTGTCCATTGTGCTAGTAAACCTTTTCCAATTCCTTCAGTTACTGAGGAGACTCCTATATTTTCTGCTATGCTGCCAACAAATACCTCTGTTGCGTCTCTCCAACTTCTATGTGGTCCTTTGCCACTGAGTTTTGTTATCAATTGGGTACCGGTCTGCCAACCTTATGCTCCACCTGTTACCCTTTCTTGTTAAGGCTTACGGACATATCAAGCTGAATCGCTGCTTCCCGCACAATCACCGAAATTAAGCAACGTCGGGCTTGGTCAGGAGATAAATGGGTGACCGCTTGACAATACCAGGTACTGTAAGCTTGGATGTGCGGGTGGTGTAAGAGATAATTGTCAAACTAAGAGTCAATTTCCAGTTTCAGTTCCAGTTGAGTGCATTGTATTGATTAATGCGCAAAGCCTTTAGGAAACGTATGAATCCATTTCTTCTCCAGCTATGGGTTAATTATTAAGAATGTTATCACTTAACCATAATCATCTCAAAAACAAAATTACATTCTAAAAATATGTTCTTGCTTTAAATAACCTCCAAAGTGTTGATAAGCTGGCATGAGAAATTGAAACAGAATTTTGCTTTTACAAGGCTCAAGTGTCCCCCAAGATAGTGTTATGTAATATGGCATATTAGAAATTTCATAATACATTTATATTATGTTATTTTAAAAATCAAATAAGAAAAGGTGGATGAGCCCGAACTGCGATTACCAGGTAGGGAACACTAGAATCAAGCAGACGCGGAAGTTTAGACATCTGGGAAGGGTTTTGACAGAGGACGGTAAGTGCGACACTGAGATCTGTAGACGTATTGGGATGGCCAAGAACGCATTCCAAAAGTTGAGCAGAGTATTGCATAACAGGAGGATTTCTTTGGTAACAAAGAAAAGAATACTGAGCTGTTACGTGACATCTGCCCTTCTTCATGTCAGCGAATATTGGACGATTTCCTCAAAGATGAGAAAGAGACTCGAGGCGACAAAGAGTGAGAAGAAGGGACTAAGCGTAAACTACAAGAAGACAGAATGCATGGTCATCAGTAAAAGGATGAGCCTGAAATGCGATTTGCAGGTCAGGGACACTAGAATCAAACAGGCGCGGATGTTTAAATATCCGGGAAGAGTTTTGACATAGGACGGTAACTGCGACACTGAGATCCGTACACGTATTGAGATGGCCAAGGACACATTCCAAAAGCTGGACAATGTATTTCGAGACAGAAGAATTTCTTTGGTAACAAAGAAAAAAATACTGAGTTGTTACGTGACATTTGTCCTTCTTTACTGCAGCGAATGTTGAACGATTTCCTCGAAGATGAAGAAGAGACTCGAGGCGACGGAGATATGGTTCTACAGAAAGATGCTAAAGGCTAAAGTTATCATGGACCGAGCGTGTGAGCAACGATGAGTTTTATACTTAACATCAGAAAGAGGCAGATGAAGTTTCTGGGACACACAATGAGGAAGGAGGGCTTGGAGAATCTGATACTCACGGGACGAATAGAGAGAAAGAGAAAAACAACGCATGGCTTATCTAGCTGGCTTAAGCAAGAGGATGACAGAACGTTGTCTGGGGTAAGTAGCAGAGGGAAAGAACTAGTTGAGAGCTGCAAGGGATAGAAGGAGGTGGAAAGCCACGATCGCCTACGTTCTGAAAGGACATGGCACATAAAAAGAAAGAAGGAAAGAGGGCCTGGAGAATCTGATACTCACGGGTCGAATATAGGGAAAGAGTGACAAGGGAAAGCAGCGCGTGACATACCTGGCGGACTTAAGCAAGTGGATGACAGAACATGGTCTGGGGGAGGAAGCAGAGGGAAGGAACTTGTTGAGAGCTGCAAGGGATAGAGGGAGGTGGAGAGCCGTGATCGCCTACTTCCTAAAAGGACATGGTACTTAAAAGAAAAAGAAGGAATAGCTATCATGTGGGTTAACTGGGCATCCAGTCGCCAAACAATAGACGTTATTCTGTGAATAGCCTTATAAAATCGACCCTTCAGTGAGAAAGGTCAACGCGGCCAGCGAGAGCACGCCAGGCTTTCACGGATGAATGCGATCGACCTGTGATTTATTACTAGGCCGGGAATCTGATCCGCAAAATAAATAAATGATGAAGGACTTCCGATTCGAAATGTTTCAAGAGAAATCTGGTCCTTTCTAGAAGACTAGGTGATTCTAGATGTCTCTCGGAACGGATCCGGACGTCTCCTCCACCACACCAAAGATAAAAAGAGGTGTTATTGTATGAATACGGAGAGATTCTTCTGGTGAGTTTTTCGTTGAGGTTGTGGGTCGGTCGTGTACCGAGGTAGATAATAGTTACAGAATTTAAAATGGATTAAAACGTGCAACGATAACAACAATAAAAACTTGAGTTGGGTATATTCACTTATGTGCAAATACACTTGCTAAAGGTATGAATCAATTTCTTCCCATCTAACTATGGGTTAAATATTAAGAATTTTATCACTTACCAATTATTATCTTCAAAAACAATTCTAGAAATATTTTCTTGCCTTAAATCACCTGCAACGTGTTGATAAGCCGACACAAAAAATTCAAACAGATTTTTGCTTTTACAAGGCTCAAGTGTCCCTCAAGATAGTGTTATGTATTGGGTGGCGTGTGAAAAATTTCGGTATAACTTTATATTAGGTTATTTTAAAAAGAAAAAGAAAATACGAAAAGAAGAGATTGTAGCAACACTAGAAATTGCTATCATATGGGCTAACTGGTCATCCAGTCGCCAAACAATACACGTTATTCTGTGAATAACCTTATAAAAACGACCCTTCAGTGAGAAAGGTCAACACGGCCAGTGGGAGCACACCAGGCTTTTAACGGATGAATGCGATCGATATGTGATTTATAATTAGGCCGGGAATCTGATCCGCAAAATAAATCAATAAATTTATCTATCAATAAACCATTATTATCTTCCAAAAAGTCTTACATCTTAAAATTATTTTCTGGCTTGAAATAACCTGCGAATAGTTGATAAGCAGTAGAAAACGAATTAATCAATCAAAAACCTTTCTGTTTATGCATAAAATAAACTTTAAAATTTTTTTATAGAATTGTTTGAAAACTGAAAATTCTGATATGCCAAACTCTTTTCCATTGGCACTGCCGAAGAAGTCTAAGAAATCATTAAATTAAAAAAAAAAATCGATTGATTGCATTTATCTTCCATGTTGTGGTTTTGATATTATTAATCGCTCGTGGTTTTTGTGTTTCGTTTGTTAATATTTAATTTCCTCTGAGCCGCAGGAAAATGAGAAAAGAATGAAAGAAAGAGGGAAAGAAAGAAAAATGGAAAGAAAACAGAAATAAAGTAGAAGGTGAAAGAAATAAGCTGGCATGAGAAATTCAAACAGAATTTTGCTTTTAGAAGGCTCAAGTGTCCCTCAAGATAGTGTTATGTAATATGGCATATTAGAAATTTCATAATACATTTATATTATGTTATTTTAAAAAACAAATAAGAAAAGGTGGATGAGCCCGAACTGCGATTAGCAGGTAGGGAACACTAGAATCAAGCAGACGCGGAAGTTTAGACATCTGGGAAGGGTTTTGATAGAGGACGGTAAGTGCGACACTGAGATCCGTAGACGTATTGGGATGGCCAAGGACGAATTCCAAAAGCTGGGCAATGGTATTGAGAGAAAGGAGGATTTCTTTGGTAACAAAGAAAAAAAATACTGAGCTGTTACGTGACATTTGTCCTTCTTTACTGCAGCGAATGTTGAACGATTTCCTCGAAGATGAAGAAGAGACTCGAGGCGACGGAGATATGGTTCTACAGAAAGATGCTAAAGGCTAAAGTTATCATGGACCGAGCGTGTGAGCAACGATGAGTTTTATACTTAACATCAGAAAGAGGCAGATGAAGATTCTGGGACACACAATGAGAAAGGAGGGCTTGGTGAATCTGATACTCACGGGACGAATAGAGGGAAAGAGAAAAACAACGCATGGCTTATCTAGCTGGCTTAAGCAAGTGGATGACAGAACGTTGTCTGCGGGAGGAGGAAGCAGAGGGAAGAAACTTGTTGAGAGCTGCAAGGGATGGAAGAAGGTGGAGAGCCGTGATCGCCTACTTCCTGAAAGGACATGGTACTTAAAAGGAAAAGAAAGGAATTGCTATCATGTGGGTTAACTGTGCATCCAGTCGCCAAACAATAGACGTTATTCTGTGAATAATAAGAAAATGGCATCAAAGAAGGAAAGAAAAAAGGAAATATAGAGAGAAGAAAGAGAAATAGAAAGACAAGAAGCTAGTGAGAATTCGAATAGAAGGAAAACATTGATGGAGATTGGAAGGAATAAAAAAAAGGAAACAAAGTCTAAAACAAAAAAGTCAATAAGAGAAAGAAGAATGGATGAAAATTTGATACATGAGAAGAAAGCCAATGAAAGAAAAGAAGAAAGATGTATCGAAGAAGATTTAAAAAAAATACAGTATCTGATGTTAGAAGAAAAGAAAAGAAAAAGAAAGAATGAAAATAGAAATTGTAGTTAAAAGAAAAGAAAAAAAAGGAGGAACGAAAGAAAGAAAAAGAAAAAAATGGAGGAAGAATATAAAACAAAGAAAAAGGAAGAAGAAGAAAACAATGCCAAAGGATATGAAAAGAAAGAAAGAAAGAAAGAAAGGAAGAAAATAGAAAACGATGTAAAAAGAAAAGAAACGAAAAGAAGGAAAAAGTGAAGAATGAAAAAAAGTAAAAAGAAAAAGAAAAGAAGAAAGAAAAAGAAAGAAAGAAAGGAAATTGAAAATGATGTAAAAAGAAAATAAATAAAAAGAAAGAAAAAAAACGGAGAAAGAAAGAAAGAAAGAAAAAAGAAAAAGAAAAAAGAAAGAAAAAGAATGAAAAAAAGAAAATGATGTAAAAAGAAAAGAAATGAAAAGGAAAAAGTGAATAAAGAAAGAAAACAAGACAAATGAAAAAGAAAAGACGAAAGAAAAAGAAAGAAAGAAAGATAGAAAGAAAGAAAGAAAATGGAAAATGATGCGAAAGAGAAGGAAATGAAGGAAGAGTAAAAAAAAGAAGAAAAAAAAAAGAACGGAAGAAAGATGAAAGAAAGCAAACGGAAAATAATGACAAAGATGAAAGAAAGCAAACGGAAAATAATGACAAAGAAAATGAAAATAAATAAATTATAAGAGGAGAAAAAAAAATACAATCAAAAGAAAAATGGCATGGAATGAGAAAAAGAAAGAGAAACAAATAAAAAAAATGAAAGGACGTAACAATTAAAAAAAGAAAAAGAAAAATGGAACGGAAGTTGAAAAGAAAAGGAAACAAGAAAGACAGAAAGCAAAATAAGATACGGAAAGAAAGATATATTATAGAAAAAAAAAAGAAAAGAAAAGAACACATCAGAAGAAGTAAAAGAAAAAAAAGAAAGAAGAAACGAAATAAAGAAAAAGAAAAGAGGAAGGAAGAATATGGAAAAGAAGAATTAACAACAAATTAATGCCAAAGGAAATGAAAAGAGAAAAAAGATGGAAAATGATGTAAGAAGAAAAGAAATGAAAAGAAGGAAATAGTGAAGAAAGAAAGAAAAAAAGAAAAAAAGGCAGAAAGAAAGGAAATGGAAAAAGAGAAGGAAATGAAGGAAGAGTAAAGAAAGAAAGAAAGAAAGAAAGGAAGGAAGGAAGGAAGGAAGGAAGGAAGGAAGGAAGGAAGGAAGGAAAGGAAATAACGAAAAAGAAAGAAAGAAACAAGGGATGAAGGAAAGCAGACGGAAAATAATGAAAAAGGAAACGAAAATAAATAAAATTTAATAGAAGAAAAAATAAAGAAAAATGGCATGAAATAAAAAAAGGAAGGAGAAACAAAAAAAAATGAAAGAACGTAACATTTAAAAAAGAAAAAGAAAAAACGAAAGGAAGTAAAAAAGAAAATTAAACAATGAAGACAGAAAGCGAATTGATAAGATATGGAAAGAAAGAAAATAAAATAAAAGAACATAGCAGAAGAAGAAGAAGGAGGAGGAGGAGGAGGAGAAGAAGAAGAAGAAGAAGAGGGAGAAGAAGAAGAAGAAGAAATGCTTCTAAAATCGCTTCCGGAAACAACAAGAGCCGTTAAGTCTACAATAATAAAACTTGTACTCGTCAGCCTCAAATAAGGCGACGAAAATTTAAATGGCGTTCATAATTGAAACGTCAATTATCTTTGGTAATAATGGAATGACGAGACAAAGAATTTACTGAAAACTTTCGTTTCGACCCCAATGCACAACAACGTGGCTTTGTTTTAGATTAATGTTCACACCAAATTCTTTCTGGTATTTGTTAGTGGCGATCAAGTGATAACAAGTTATTCTGAACACTAACGCATTTCTTAAAAATCATTTCACCACATCCAAAGCAGTAAAGCCACTCAGGCACAAAGGGTTAACAAGTATAAAAAGATAAATTCACTTGTTTCTTGATAAAGGAGTTATCGATTCCTTCCCTCTTCTGAGGCCTTAGCGACCCGGATTGTGGAAGCGGAGAGCCGAGTTCGAATTCCAGTCGAATTCATTACATTCACTTACGTGCTAATACCCTTCTTCTCCCACGTGCTATGGGTAAATAGCAGGACAGGCCGGGTTCTATAGTCTTGGATGGCAACTGGTCTACCGTAGAAAGAAATGGTAACCTACTACGGGAAAAGACTGCTTCGTCAGTCATGTATCGAAAGATACATGATCGCTTAAGCGTGTATCACGCCTGGCGCATAACTGAACTGTCATTAATTAGGGCCCATACCGTGATTTACTTCGACGTCCCTTGGAATTAAGTTTTTAATCATCCTGTGCAAAAATGTCCCTCTGAGGTCTCCTCTTGGGTGAAAGCCGGCATCGAAGTCTCATTCCAGGAAATATAAACTGAAACCACAATCATCTCCTTGGCTTTCACCTGCATGCTCGGCCACTACATCCCAGAGAAAACACTACTTCCTTTTGCGACAGAGCGTCATGACTTATTGCAACAGACGTCTCTTTGTCTCTGCTCGTAATAAATGCAAGTGTGTCCTCAAAGAAGCGACGTCACTGTTTGCTGATAGAATGAAACGACGTATAGCCTCCCACAAATTCGGTTCTACAGCTTATTCACGGCGTTGCAAGAGAGTGCTGAACAACAGCAAATCCGCTATCTTCCCTCTCTTTAGTCAATTTGAAGTCTTGACACCTGCAACATATAAGATTGAGTGCTTTGCTCGGAGGTTCTCTTCCAACTCCATACTCAACTCATCTGGTATACCTTAGGAGAGAGGTTCTACGGAGTGATATGCGCATAAGCACATTACTGGTCCCATGTCCAAACTAGGCTCCCACAAGGAAAGCGGATATGACGGGATCCCAGCCGTCGTCCTCAAGAAATGTGCTCCCGAACAGGCTCCAGTTCTCTCCAAACCCTACAACAAATACCTCGCAACTTCCTGATCCCCAGTTTCTTGGAAGTCCTTCTTTGTAGTTTTATGTTTTTAAGAAACATATATATCTCAAAGTTCGGGGTTCAGGGTATCACAGGACGAATGTTCGATTTAATTCAATCGTGAAATGAAGGATGTTTTGAACGAACTCTCTGCCAGATCTTTTCGCACAAACATGGGTGTGCCCTAAGGCCCTATCCTGGATCCTACTCTGTTATTTGATGTTCCTCAATAATCTCCACGATGTCAACAGCTTCCTACTAGATATTTATGTAGATGACATTACCATTTACTCCTGACCCAATAGCAAATCCGTCAGTAAAACTAGCAGCTGCTCTTGAAAAGTACCATCAATCAGTGGTTAACTGGGGCAATAAATGGCTTGTAAATTTTATTGCTTCCAAAACAGAATACACTTAACAACCATAGATAACCTTTTCTGCCTGCCATCGGTATGGCTGAAGCTAAACTGCAGGAGAGGAACATACTGTGACTTCTTGGGCTCCCGTTTCCACTGACATGACGTGGACTGACTATATCGAGTCAATTGCTATATCTGCTGCGAGGAAGGTTGGTTCTTTGTTTTCTCTCGACAGAATACATCTAGCACATTCATAAACCTACCTTTCGTCTGTCCATTGAATATGGTTGCCATATCTGGTCTTGTGTAACATAATTGCAGCATTATAAGCACTTTTGTGTAAATTGTGTGCAAATACCTCGGGGTTGGGGCTATCAATTTTCAGAAATCTGAGATTTCTAACGCAGGGTTAATAGTCAGAGTATATTATAGAATAACAATGTTTTTGGTCATACCACCAAATATGATAAAACCAGCTTTTGACCCTTCGGTAAGGTAATTAGAATCAACCATTATTCGTTTCCGCAACCTCATACTTCGGATAGCTAAAATTACAAGCTAAAAAATAATAATGGTAATGGTGATATTAGGCGTTTCCTTATAAGGAAATATCCGGCATTCATTTAATCATCACAGAGAACCTTTTCAGCCTGCCATCACCATGGCTGTTACTAAACTTCAGGAGAGCAAAACCCTACGTCCTCTCAGCCCAACGTTTTCCACTGACAAGAAGTGGAGTGACTATATCGAGTCAATTGCTCCGTCTGCTTCGAGGAAGGTTGGTTCATTGTTTTCATGGAAGAAACTCGTGCCAGAATCCATCTTGCACTTTTATAAATCTACCATTCGACCGTGAATTGAATACTGCTGTAATATCTGGTCTGGTGCTCCTGCTGTTCATCTCGAGATTCTTGAGAAAATCCAAAGAAGGATCTGTAATGTAATCGATCCTGACCAGACATATCGTTTGCAGTCACTTTCTCACTGTCTTTTCTACAATCATAACGACAAATATTCTTTTTTGGCTGCTATCAGCTTGGCTGATGCTAAATTCCAGGAGAACAACACTTTACGCATTCTTGGCCTCATGTTTTACACGTTTTGGGATCGCTTTATATATATATATATATATATATATATATATATATATATATATTCTCGAAAATAACCTCCAAACAGTCGTTAACTGGAGCAAGAAATGGCTTGCAAATTTTAACGCCTACAACATGAAAACTGTTTTTTTTATCCATTAACCACAGAGAAACCTTTCTGTCTGCGATCAGCATTGCTGCTATTAAACTCCAGGAAAGCTACACCCTACGCCCTCTCAGCCTTACGTTTTCCACTGACAAGAAGTGGAGTGACTATATCGAATCAAATGCTACGTCTGCTGCAAGAAAGTTGGTTCACTGGTTTCATGGCAGAATCTCTTGCCAGAATCTATCTTGCACATTTATAAATCTACCGTTCGTCCGTGTATTGAATACTGCTGTAATATCTGGTCTGGTGCTCCTGTTATGCATCTCGAAATCCTTGAGTAAATCCAAAGAAGAATCTGTCATGTAATCGATCCTGACCAGACATATCTCTTGCAGTCACTTTCCCACTGTCTTTTCTACAATCACAACAACAAATACTCTGCTATCAGCCTGGCTTATTCTAAACTCCAGGAGAGCAACACTTTGCGCCTTCTTGGACTCACGTTTTCCACTGACATGAAGTCGAGCGACTATATTGAGTCAATTGATACGCCTACTGCAAGGAAGGTTATTTCACTTTGCCGTGAAAAAATCATTTTCTATCGCCAGAATCCATCTTGCACATTTAAAAATCTACCATTATAATGAATACTGTTTCCATATCTGGTCTGGTGTTCCTTCTGTACATCTCGAGATTCTCAACAAAATCCACAGATGGATCTGGAATACAATCCATCCTGATCATGCATATTGACTTCAGTCAATTTCTTACCAACACGAAGTGGCTTCACTCTGTCTTTTCTAAAAATATAGTCATTGCAACTGTTCTTTGGCAAAACCAGCATTAGACTCTTTCGGTACGGTAGTGAAATCAACCCTTATTCGTTTCCACAATCGAATCATATGAGAATGAAACAACTTTGAATACCTAAAATAACAAGCTAAATAATAATAATGGTAATGGTGATAATAGCCTTTTCCTTATAAGGAAATATCCAGCGTTCATTTAATCACCACAAATACCTGTTTCTGGAGAGCAACACTTTACACCTTCTTGGCGTCTCGTTTTCCAATGACGAGTCAATTGCTACGACTATTACAAGGAAGGTTGTTTCAATGTTTTTTATGCTAGAATCTTTTTTTTTCTCTCGTCAGAATCCATCTTGCACATTTATAAATCTACCATTATAATGAATACTGTTTCCATATCTGGTCTGGTTTTCCTTCTGTGCATCTCGAGATTCTCAACAAAATCCAAAGATGGGTCTGCATAATAAATCCGAAATTATGCCTACCATCAGGATGGCTGGTGAATAAACTCCAGGGGATCATATCGGGTCAAAGGCTGTTGGTTCACTATTTTCATGCTAGAATCTTGTTTCTCTCGTCAGAATCAATCTTGCACAATTACAAATCTACCTTTCGTCTGGGCATTCTGTTTGCTTATCAGGTTTGGTGCTTTTGCTGTACATCTCGAGATTCTTGATAAAATCCAAAGAAGGCTCTGTGATGTAACCGATCCTGACAAGGCATCTCGACTTCGGCCACTTTTTCACCGACGTGGCTTCCGTCTATCTTTTCTGCAGATATTTTCATGGCAACTGCTCTGACAAACTTTTTTCCCTGGTACTCCGACTTCATGAATTTAAGCGTGCTACTAGATTGGAATCTAGATCCCACTCTTTTACTGTTGAAATAGTTAAATTCCACCACCATTTCTATACTAACACTTTCTTATCTTGCACTACCCAACTTGCTTCCCTGACAGCTACAATCTTTAAAAATTATATTGCAACGTTATTTGCCATATTCTATCTTCTTGAATCGCCAAATTCTTTCCTCAATCCTCCTTATTCTCAATCTTCAGTTTCATTTTCACAACTTGCAACCTCCTGCGTACTAATGATATTCCCGCCTTGAATGAAAAGAGAAGAATTAAAAGAAAACCATTTTTTAAGGAGCGGGGACAATAGAAGAATAATGAAGAAGAGATTAACAGTGCGCTTAAAGTTTCTAAGATCAAAGTTGGCTGGAAAGAATGGTGCTAGAAAGACCGTCCGAAAGCGAGTAAAGCAAGAAAAGAAACTCCTAGCAGAGAAATTATGGTTATATCTAACGATTTCAACTGTAAAATCTTTGTGATGCCAACGAGCACTCGATGCCTCTTTTTTAATGTCAACGAATACTCGTTGTCACTTTCGTAATGCTCGTTGTAGTAGAGACTTTGTAATCGCAGATACAACTATATTAACCCCGCTGAACAATGCTGGTGTCATATGCCTGCAAATAACACCAGTAGTACTTACTCGATAATACTTGCTCGAATATTAACCACCAAATAGTATAGAGGATAGACTAGAATATAGCAGTCCGTATAGTAATAGAGAAAAGAGGAGAAGAGAAAGGAATATTATAAAAAAATCTAATGTGTGTGGTCAGCAAAGTTCAGATTTAACAGACGAGGAGATTTGGGGGAACATTTCGTTAGAACCCTGGATATAGCTCACCTTTGACATAATACTGCACACGCACGAAATCCGTACGAATATTATTACGCGTTCCTTACCACTGTTGATATAAATGACTTGTGGGGATACGACAACCCACAGATGCGGGGTTTGGATGAGTTGCAGAGAGAAGTAGGCACTTCAACGCAATATTTTTATATCAAGTTAAGAATTTAAATACTGAATTTAAAAAATTTTTAGACACCTAATTCTCTATCAAACATTATAATCTATATTTTACATAATTTTGTTAAAACAAAATTACTGCTTAATTTGATTCACTTCCGTCTCCCCCTTTACCATAAAAATATTTTGATTAACTTTCCTCTCACCCTCTCCCTTTGCCATAAAACCTTTTTGAATACATCTGGGCCTCTTTCAACTTGTGTCTCTTTTGAATTCACTTCTACCATTCCCTCTTTAAAATGAAACCCTTTTGTATACGTCTGGCGTTTTTTTTCTTTTTCTTCTTTCTCTTTCCTTTGACTTTACTTCTTTTCCTCACTATTCCTATATTCCACTTCCTATTTCTTTTACCATATAAATAGGTCAAGGTCAGATTACTCCTCCTACCCCAATTTAAAGCTTATTTAAGAGAGATGTAAATTTAACCCTCACTATATTTTGTATTGTCTCTTTAACCGCTACCTTCACCCTCCCTATTTAATTATATAAAATTACATTACCCATCAATTTCTAATCATATTTTTCCTCTCATTTCATTGTTGGAAGTGTTACCTGATGATCCAAAATCTCTTAAAAAGGATTTTGGTGAAATAAATTATTGTCATGGTACCTTAAAGTGTCTGTTGTTCATTAAATATTAGCTCTGTTCTTCACATTGAGCTCTCAGGATTTCATCCTCCTTGGACTTACCAAATCGGTTTACCAAATTCTTCAAACTTATATATATATATATATATATATATATATATATATATATAATCATTTCGCCCCAAGTAAGGCGATAATGCCTCTAAGATATAAGAGAATATTTGGAGTGAAAGAGAATGAGAATCATTTGGGAGGAGGGACAAAACGAGAATTATCATTTTAATGAGTTTCCAATTAACGTTGCACTGATTAATCAGTTGATAATCGAAAACCGGGCATTTGCCGATTCGTTTGACACTTTTGGAATGTCAACGAATACTCGTTATCAGTTTCATAATGCTTGTTGTAGTAGAGACTTTGTAATCGCAGATACAAATTATAGCAACGCCGTTGAACAATACTGGTGCCAGACGACGCCGAATAACACTCGCACTAATTGTACTTGCTCGATAATACTCGCTCTACAAGTAACCACCGAATATTAATCCGTATAGTGATCTGTATAGGGAAAATATTATAGGGAATAGTACAGAGATAGAGGATAATTTAGAAAGCGTGACCTATCAAATAATAGAGGATAGAATAGAAATGATGATCTAAATAGTAACAGAGGATAGTTTAGAAAGATTGCTCAATTAGACGCCACGCTAATTCTCATATATACACTTGATTTACTATCACGTGATCCACTTATTCGAAATGGGATCGCCTGTGTTTGCTTTCTGGGGATCTGTGTTCAAACTTCAGTGCCGGCAGCTACGATTTATTTCTATATATTAAAAACGATGAGACCTAGCTGCAAATCTAGTACTGCGCATCATTTCATAAAGTCTGGGTACCATGGAGAAAAGCTCATCGAAACAGTTTTCATGAAAATATTTATGAAAAATGCACAGGGAAGCTACATAACGGAAAAAATCACTGAAGCCGAGATGCCAGGTCAGAACTAATAATATTGCTGATCCTTTTTTGGATATGGTCAAGAATCTCTACATAGATAGCAGGAGCATAAGTAGCGGTAATATTGAAAGCATGGGTGACCATTATCACGTTGAAACACTGGTTATTCTTCGATCATCGAAGTTAAGCAATTAACGGTCCTTTGTTATCATCTGTAAATATAATTCCAGTTGGAGGCCTTGGATTCCTGGTAGACCATGCCTTAAAGAAATACAAAAAATTGTATTCACATTACGAAGAGTTTTATCTATGTAAAATTGTGGATGCTATTAGGATTTTAAAAAATGATCAGAGGAAAAGGGCATGATGCCATTTCTGACCTTATGTCCCTGGCAGCGACTAAGAAGGAAATAAGTATACAAAAAAAATCAAAGAAAATAATAATAATAATAATAATAGACAGAAGGCGACCAGATCCTATCATTGTCACATAATCAAAGATGGAACTTGTTAGACATTTTCATGACGGTCGTCTTCGAGTATAGAATCCAGAGGTTGGCAGTGAATATTTCGGAGACAGTAGGAAAGCGTAGTTCAGGTTAGCAGTGGATATCCCTGCAGAGCGTAGTTCTTCCGTCTGTTCTGTTCGCCGGACAAGTTGCCTCTGGTCATTCCGGTAGGAGAAACAAAGATGGCCGCCTTTATACACGACGAATACAGTGTTGTGCGGCTTCTGATTGGTCAACCTTCTATTGGTCGACTATAAAGGGAAATAAGTCATTCTGACTCGCTCACTAGTTATATATATATGTTATATACCCACAAACCGCAACAGAACTAACCCGAAAAACAGGATCTGCGTAAAATATGATAAAAATGTCAAACATATTATCTCATGATGTCCGGAACTAGCAAAACAAAGAAAATTAATATAGCCACAGACATAACAGGGTAGCGATAAATGTGCACTGGACGATATGCAAGAAGCACAAAATCGAAACCACTGAGAGATGGTATGAGCACCAAACAGACACAGTTAATCAAAACAACGATGTAACTATCCTCTGGGACAAGGAAATAACAACTTGATATTATCATAAAAGACAAGAAATTCAGAAAGTGTATGCTTATTGACATAGAAGTACCATCTGAGAGAAAAACCTCCCTAAAATTTTTCGAGAAATTGTCCAAATACAAAGGCGTGAAGATCGAGATTAACAGGATGTGGGGAATGAAGACTGTACCAATAGTAATGGGAGCACTGGGCATCGTGGGAAAAGGATTGACAATTTTGCTAACAGCGTTCCAGATAAGATACAAGTTGCCCAGAAGATCGCCATACTAGAAACATCCCATATGCTAAGAAAAGTGCTATCAGTTAAATGACAATTATCCTATAGGGACGGAAGCCCATAATTTGGACACGTCTCTACAGGATACAAAGTAGAAAACGTAACATACACAAAAAATAACACTAAAGATAGTAAACGATGGAAAGATTAGCTTTTTCGTGGTCAGTACTCAGCCTGTAACAAACAAGCTTATGCAGACAAACCCGAGCCCCTCCATGGTCACATAGTGCAGTTTTAAAAGATGAATCCGAAGGTTTTATTCTTGCTGCATAGAACCAACGCTTGCTAACTAGAAATTTCCACGTACACATATTGAAAAAAAATATCCAGGAAAAAAATTTCGCCATCTTGTATCAGTTTGCACATTGTTAACGGCCACTGAATATAAAACTCGGAATGATAGAGAGGGCCAATATCTGCACTGGAAAATATGCCACTTTTACGGAAAAGAAACTATGAGAGAGTGGTAGGAACATCACCCAGACCCAGTCACAGGAATAGGGCCTCTAAAACATTTATGGGATGACACAATACACACAGACAGAAAAAAAAATTAAAGAAAAACGCGCAGATACCGTGATCAAAGACAACAAGAACACAATGTGTTTTCTAAGTGATATGGCAGCCCCTGCAGATTGTAATGTATCTTTGAAGATCTTCAGTGGCACTATCAAAATAAAAGGATCTTGAAATGGAAAGAAATTGAGATGGAAATATGAAGTGTTGCACATGGGGACATAAATGATTCCAGTTGCAGTTGGCGCCGTTGAATTGATTGGAAATGAGTTTGATAGACGCGTTTAAGGGATTTCTGAAAAACCATGCCTTAAAGAAATATAAAAATAGTACTCAAAAAGTACAGTTCACACATTGCGAAGATCTTTATTTAGGAAAATTTGTGTATGGTCTTAGTTTTCAAAAATGATCAGTGGGAAATGTCATGATAGCCGTTTCTAACCTTAGGTCTCTTGTTGCGACCCGGAAGAAAATGTGTATACAAAAGAAACCCAAGGAAGTAATGATAATAATAGTAATCTTGCTAAATTTGGAATATTCTTTTAGTTCATGTCTTACTTAGGAGAATTAACCAAACAGCTGAGTATAAATCTTGTGAAACTCACCTGTGTTTCTGTTCAATATTATTATTATTATTATTATTATTATTATTATTATTATTATTATTTACCATTAATTTGTGTGATACGAGATGCCCACAGATATTTCAAGAGACAAAAATCGTTTTGACATATCACTGTTATTATTATTATTATTATTAAACTCATTAAAATTGTTCTTTATTGTCGACGGTATTGTTCAAATCATTAACATCACTTGTATAAACATTAATAATTAAAGTATATTATTATTATTATTATTATTATTATTATTATTAATTCTCGATCGAATTCCAAACCAATCTTTAATATATTTTGCGGCGAAAAATTAGCTACCAGCTATTTTAGATTAAATAGGATGACAGTTTTATATTTTCCAAATTTTTTAAAATCACATAGACATGTAAACATACATATACATATATTTATATAATGGAAATGTTTATTTAAATTCATACGAACAAAATATACGCACACGATCTATCTATCTATCTATCTATCTATCTATCTATCTATCTCAACCGATTAATTATCTATCTCTCTTAACCGATTATCTATCTATCTATCTATCTATCTATCTATCTATCTATCTATCTCAACCGATTAATATTATCTATCTATCTATCTATCTATCTATCTATCTATCTATCTATCTATCTATCTCAACCGATTAATTATCTATCTCTCTTAACCGATTATCTATCTATCTATCTATCTATCTATCTATCTATCTATCTATCTAAGCCGATTAATCATCTATCTATCTATCTATCTATCTATCTATCTATCTATCTATCTATCTATCTCAACCGATTAATAATCTATCTATCTATCTATCTATCTATCTATCTATCTATCTATGACTTTGTGCATTAAACGCGATAAGTTGTGGGTTGTTTCGCATGACCTAGAGACACTGACCTCATTATAAAGTTGTGTTGCGTGTGTTAAAGCTGGATCTATCGAATTCTGACAAAAAATATCAACTTTAACATCATTTGCCTTGACCAATCACCGGATAAGTTTGGTAACATTTTCAAGTGCATTGAGAGTGACATTAATAAATAATAAATAAATAAATAAAGAAAGAAAGAAAGAAAGAAAGAAAGGACGGAAGGAAGGAAGAAAGAAAAAAAAAGAAAGATAGAAAAAAGCAAGCAAGCAAGAAAAAAGAGGTGTACCTTCATAAAATGATGAATCTAAGTGAAAGAAGAGACGAAGAAGGAAGGAGGAAACTGGAAGAAAGAAAGAAAGAAAGAAAGAAAAAAGAAAGAAAGGAAAAGAAAGAAAAAAGAAAGAAATACAAAAAGAAAGTAAAAACGACATTGTAGGTAGAAAAATAGTGTAAGAACCGTAAAGAAGCAGCAATAACAAATTGAAGAATGTTCATCTTTTGATCAATTTATTTGCTTCTAGAATTTCTATCGTTATTTTCTGTGTACATACAACCTTATGCAAATTAATTGAAAAAAAATCCACAAAGTCGTTCCTTATAGATTGACCACCGATTCTCGATTGGATTTAAATCAGGAGAATTTCCGGTCAAGTCTATAGTACTTTGATTTGCTTACTGGTAAGGCTTGCCATTGTCTTCGTGCAGCGTTACAATTTTCGTACGCTTCCTTAGAGTAATGTCCATTGCAGAAAATGGCCGTAGGGCAACTAATCGACAGTCGAGACAATAGTTTTTGTGCGTGATAAAAATCTGATGCAATTACGGATGATGCAATATTTTTCAAGGCCAAACAAATTTCATCATACATCCCGGAAATAGATTCATATTACTGCACACCATTGCAAATGACCTAATCTAAGGAAAAATAGAAATCGATTACAACCCGTCACTCCAGTGGGTCTAAAACTGACCGTATGATGAAAGAAGAGAAACTAAAGCGATTGCTTCAATTAATTTGCACAATGGTTTATATAATACTTTTGTAAATACCTTATGAGTACATTACAGAAACTATAGACGAAAATAGATTCATATTACTGCACACCATTGCAAATGACCTAATCTGAGGAAAAAATAGAAATCGATTAAACTCCAGTGGGTCTAAAACTGACCGTATGGTGAAAGAAAGGTAAAGCGATTGTTTCAATTAATTTGCACAAGGGTTTATATAATGCTTTTGTAAATACCTTTGAGTACATTACAGAAACTATACACGAAAATAGATTCATATTACTGCACACCATTGCAAATGACCTAATCTGAGGATAAATAGAAATCGATTACACCCTGTCACTCCAGTGGGTCTAAAACTGACCGTATGATGAAAGAAAGGAAAATAAAGCGATTGTTTCAATTAATTTGCACAAGGGTTTATATAATGCTTTTGTAAATACCTTAAGTACATTACAGAAACTATACACGAAAATAGATTCATATTACTGCACACCACTGCAAATTAAGTGAAATCGATTACAACTCCAGTGGGTCTAAAACTGACCGTATGATGAAAGAAAAACTAAAGCGATTGTTTCAATTAATTTGCACAAGGGTTTATATAATGCTTTTTAAATACCTTATGAGTACATTACAGAAACTATACACGAAAATAGATTCATATTCTGCACACCACATTGTGGCACCTTGCATTTTAAATATTCATAGAAATATGATTTAATTTTTTTTCTCGGTTTTATTAAACAGGTTGTTAATTTTTTTTTTTTTTTTTTTTAACGGAAAATAATTGAGTTGAAAATAATTCACTAAGATTGTACTTGGACGATCCTAAGGAAGAAGAAAAAAAGAAAGAAAAGAGTTGGATGATGCATGACCCAGTCATAAGCGAAGATAAGTGTCAGAAAGATATCTTGCCATTGTGGCCGAATTTTTTAAAGACAATTGGAAGAATAGAATTAGAAATAATAAGAAGAAAGAAAGGAAAAGACATGATATCAAAACGGGCCGCTTTGAAAACCAGATATCGGTCAAAACATCTGACCTACTTTTGCGTAGAAAAGACCCATTATCAATTTGGAGTAAGGGGAATTTTTAAGAGCGAAATCTTAATCAGAGAAAAGGTGTTTTTGGGTTGAACCGGTGGAACTATATACAGATCCTGACCTATTAAGAATTAGAAACCTACGATAATGGAACATTTTCAATGTAGATAATTAAGATTTTCTGACTGCCGGGTCTGACAAAAACAAGAGGTGAAAAAACGATTGTCTCAGATCACAGATGGCGACAATATTCTTTCCTGAAGTCACAACTAATTAGCGGCGGGCTGGTTGACAGAGCCCAGGTGAGAGAAAGCCAAGATTGTCATTTTTCGTACGTGCAGAAAAGGCAAAATTGGATAACCACGCCCGAAAAAAGGATGCTCGATCAATAACAATTGGTCGGAAACGGTCACGGATCTGCAGAAAAGAAGAAAGAAAGAAATGCCCGATCAGGAACCATTGGTCGAAAAACGGTTTTAAGAGAGATGGGTGTGCAAACAAAAGGCACTGTGAGGAAGGGGCGAAAACAATAGCGATAATGGGAAATCAAAAAATAATGCGACTTTTGGAGTTATTGAGAAACCCTGACGCCGACAGACCCACCCCAGTTTGTTGCGGCGTCAATAAAAGCAGGACCCCAGTCGACAGAAATCAGTTGAGTTGGTGGAGTTGCAGCTGGACCGCGGGCAGGGAAAGAGCCTGAACGCGGGCATCAACCCGATTCACTCCGCCCCTTTGCGGGCAAAAAGAATCAGACAAGAAATCCTTCCAGCCCAAGTCGAAGACAGAAGAGTTCAGCCCGGACGGCAGCGAGAAGAGATCATCCGACGACAGAGAGTTGCGGCTGAGTTGCGGCAAAGATCCTTCCAGCCCAAGTCGAAGACTAAAGCCTAAGTCGACGAAGAAGAAGAAATACAACCCAAGTCGAAGACAAGAGAACTTCCAGCCTAAGCCGACGAAGAAGAAGAAATACAACTCAAGTCGGAGAGAAGAATCAACTGCGAATGATGGTTTATATAAACCAAACCACACTCCGACATACACAATTCTAAAGAGTAGGCAATACGAAATCTTTAGGTTGTGTGATCTTGGTGCCATAGTCCAGAGCGGGTCAGGGGAAATGAGAAAAATTTATTTTTATATTTAGCGGACATTAAGATATAAAGGGTTGACTTTTTTTCATCAGCAATCTTTTTGTCTCGTGAGTTTTTTTTTTTCTTTTATTTTACTGTCTAAGATCTAAACACAGCGTGGGTAGACAGACCGGAGATCTACAGCAAATGTGATCATCTGACCAAGGGGTTGGAGCGGAACGCTTGGACCCAGGAGGAGCGACCAGGAGGAGCGACGTCACCGTTGGCGCCGTAAACCAAAGGATCCGACCCTATTAACCGTCACTGCAAATGACATAATCTGATGAAAAAAATAGAAATCGATTAAACCCTGTCAGTCCAGTGGGTCTAAAACTGACCGTATGGTGAAAGAAAGGAAACTAAAGCAGTTGTTTTAATTAATATGCACAAGGGTTTATATAATGCTTTTCTAAATACCTTATGAGTACATTACAGAAACTATAGACGAAAATATATTCATATTACTGCACACCACTGCAAATGACCTAATCTGAGGAAAAATAGGAATCGATTACACCCTGTCAATCCAGTGAGTTTAAAACTGACCGTATGGTGAAAGAAGGGAAACTAAAGCGGTTGTTTCAATTAATTTGCACATGTGTACAGAAGAGTAATCAGGAGAGTAGTAGATACTGGTTGAAATTGTTTTTACATTTTTGAAGATTGCAGTCGGCTGGAAAGCGTGGCGTCTGATGGGAGTTCCTCAAGCAAGAAGTGCCAGAAACGAAACTATCAACACAGAACTTACGGTTACATATGGCCAACTCAACAGTCTATCGACGAGGATGCGTGGCCAGTCTAGTTCTTTTCTTTCTTTTGGTCTGCCGTGTCCGTTTCAGGACGTAGGGGACCATGGCTCTCCATTTTCTCTTATCCCTTGTAGCTCCCAATATGTTTTTTCCGTTTGCTACATCTCCCAGGCCCTGTTCCCACTTGCTTAAGCCCGTCATGTATGTCACGCTTTGATTTCCCTTTGTCTCTCTTTCCCTCTATTCGACTTGTGAGCATCAGATTCTCCAAGCCCTACTTTCTCATTACGTGTCCCAGAAACGTCATCTTCCTCTTCCTGATGTTAAGTATAAGCTTCCTCCTTGTTTGCATCCTCTCCAAAACCTCATCGTTGCTCACACGCTGTGTTCATGATATCCTTAGCAGCCTTCTCTTTTTCCCAGTATTCGACCTGTGAGTATCAGATTCACCAATCACTCTTTTCTCATTACTTGACCCAGAAATTTCACCAGCTTCTTCCTGATGTTAAGTATAAGCTTCCACCTTGTTTGCATCCTCTCCAAAGCCACATCGTTGCTCACACCCCTCTGTCCATGATATCCTTAGCAGCCTTCTCTCTTTCCCTCTATTTTACCCGTGAGTATCAGATTCTCCAAGACCTCTTTTCTCATTAATTGACCCAGAAATTTCACCAGCTTCTTCCTGATGTTAAGTATAAGCTTCCTCCTTGTTTGCATCCTCTCCAAAACCTCACTGTTGCTCACAGGCTCTGTCCATGATATCCTTAGCACCCTTGTCTTTTTCCCTCTATTTGACCTGTGAGTATCAGATTCACCAATCACTCTTTTCTCCTTACATGTCTCAGAAATTTAAACTGTCTCTTCCTGATGTTCAGTAGAAGATTCTGCCTTGTTTGCATCCTCTGCAAAACCTCATCGTTGCTCAAACGCTCTGACCATGATATCCTTAGCTGTCTTCTCTCTTTCCCTTTATTCGACCTGTGAGTATCAGATTCTCCAAGCCCTCTTTTCTCCTTACGTGCCCCCAAAATTTCATCTGCCTCTTCTTGATGTTAAGTATATGTTTCCTCTATGTTTGCATCCTCTCCAAAACCTCATCGTTGCTCACACGCTCTGTCCATGATATCCTTAGCATCCTTGTGTAGAACCATACCTCTGTTGCCTTGTGTCTCTTAATCTTTTAGGAGACTGTCCAACATTCGCTTCCGTAAAGGAGGACAGATGGAGTTTAGCAGCTCAGTGCCCTTTGTTACTAAAGAAATCCTCCTGTCCCGTAATACTCTGCTCAGCATTTGGGATGCGTCTTTGGCCATTTTTGTCCCAGGCTAGTACTGCGTTTATTTATAGAAGAGGCATAGTGGGGTAATTTTACGGCGATAATGGTTATACCGAACGACCACCCTCCCTGATATTTTCGTACTGCTGCAGGTGTCCCCACCCCAAAGTTCTATCTTTGGTCCTAATTTCTTTTTAATTTTCATTAACGACCTTCCAATAACATCAATAACATTTTTTGGCTGTTAAACATACAACATATATATATATATATATATATATATATATATATATATATATATATATATATTATAAATTAATTGATTTAAAATATGTTTTTTTTCGCTACACAGTTCTAGCCATGTTTCATAAATAGAAGCTAAAAGCCTCGAATTTACTTTTGCAATTAAATTAAAAGCATTAGTTGCATTTCATCCTCAAGCGAATTTTTGAGTAACTTTTAAAAATTACCGGGTTTTAAAGACACAACTAAAATCACGTTTCCATGGTTACAGAATATTCAACTTGAACTGGACAAGGGATGTCTAGGTTTTATGTCTGTATCATTGTATCAGTTATTAGCTACAATTTGGTAAGGGGTAGGGGTGTATTTTTCAATGAAAAACTGACATCAGTTGAATGGATGTCGTCTGTTCTTTTTTTTTTTTAAATTATTGTTAACGGTAAAAAAATTCTTACGGAATTTTTTTTTCCATTTATAAATTTAAACATTTTCGTGGGTGTTCAGATCATAATACTTTTTATTTAACTACGATTTGAAATATTCTCTTTTTAATTTTTATTATACTATATTCTTTTTAAGAACAGTTAAATGTATTAGAATCCATTATATTATGTAGGATTATTTTAGCATCAAGTTTAAGTATGTATATGAGGTTACATTTTTTTTTTATAAAAAATTTATGACTTTGACAGCAAAAATGGTTACTTAATTTCACTTCTTTAGTAAACCTTTATTTTATATATAAACCTAGTAATATAATGTTTCTCATGTAAGTAGCTAATAACTGATACAATGATACTGACATAAAATCTAGACATCCCTTGTCCAATTCAAGTAGAATATTCTGTAACCATGGAAACGTAATTTTAGCTGTGTCTTTAAAACCCGGTAATTTTTAAAAGTTACTCCAAAATTCGCCTGAGGATGAAATGGAACTAATGCTTTTAATTTAATTGCAAAATGAAATTCGGGGCTTTTAGCTTCTATTTTTGAAACATGGTTAGAACTGTGTAGCGAAAAAAAACATATTTTAAATCAATTAATTTATAATATTAATGCTCTGTAAATTTACATTGAGCACTATTTTGTAAAAATAAAAATATCTATAAGAACACAGTATTTACTTAAATATTTGTATCTATAAAAATAAAGTATAAACAAATAATAAATTAAAATAATCGTCGGACTTAGTCCATTTCATAATATAATACCTCATTTGTTTACGTTAAGATACGCTTCGAGCAGATATGATCGTTCGAGAGAAATCATGTGAAATTTGTAGTTTAAAAACAGTAATTTGACCTTGGTAAACAGACGCTTCCTCTATAGGTAAATGGTATAACACGTCAGGATATATGACTGTTCCGAGTAGGATACAGGTTCAATTCCACTCGCTGGACACATATTTTCTATGACATCTCGAACATTCAGGCAGGTAAATGTTATTAATACTGTTTAATTAAAAAGCAGAGCATTTACTTATATAAATTGTATCTATTAAAATATCGTATAAAGAGAACATCGTCTAGATATAACTGTACGTTCTATGATAACGGTTTACTTTTCTAACACTTTTCGTTTGTGGAAATCTCTTCCAGCTCTATGCTTTCCGGCCAACTTTGACCTTCCAAAATTTAATTGCAATGTCAATCGTTATCTACGACTTAGCTGATTACTCTTGAATTATTATCACTCCACAGTGAAACAAGGCAATGTTTTCTAATTCTTTAACATCCAGTCATCTTTTGTGTCTTAGTGAATTTACTGTCTTGTTTCATTCGATTAAAAAAAAATACAATAACATTTCCAAAGTCTTTATTTGACTCCCTCAATTCGGATTTTTAAGTAGATACGAAAGCGTTTAATCTTAAATAGAGACATTCAAGGTTGGCCTTTTCATCAGTGGCACTGGGTCAATTTTCTACATCTCCCTCAGTGATTATGACCCTCGTGTCTGACGATAGTCATACGGGGGATATGAGCAAAATTCATATTTCAAAAAGCGAAAAATTCCGTCAACCTTTGATGGTTTTCGAGTTTCCTATTTATTGCCAGTGTCGGACACATCTCTTTCTTGAGAAGACCGATTAATGCTGCTGGCTATCAGGATGTCCTAGATAATTTCCATATTCCATTTTTGGAGAATATGAATTTATTTCCCAACCTGAAATTACCCTCCCCCCACAAACACCGCGTAGGATAATTAATTTTGTATGGCCTGCAAAACCAATAGTAATTATATGGATAATCAAGAGAAGATTAAGATAATACTAGATTTTGATATGGTACGTCATAATGAACTGTTGGAACGGCTAGGTAACCTTGACCTATTAGCAAAGCATCCTGTGATAATTGCGCTTGTTCCTCCCTTCATTAGTTGGCACGACCGTTACTCCTTGCCAACAGCAAATAACGGACTACACCATTTTGATCGTTCAGAAAGAGGGAAAAGACACGAGTTCGTTTCAGCGAGAAAGTGAATGTATGAAGGGAAGATAGACTCAGATTAAGCTGATAGGAACAGACACTACACTCTGATCTTAGCCAAAGGGCCGAAAATCGATTTTTATTTTCTTGTCGACCCGCGCTGGAAGGGTGTGATACAGGGTCAGTTTAATGTGCTTAGACAGTGAGCATTCACCGGGGACAGGTTCAAAAATAGACCAGCACCCACAATCGTCAATCCTAACTCTTTAGTCCAGTGATGGGTGGGTACTATCGCAGGTAGTTTTTTTTTTTGGCCGAGATCGGGCATCTTTTTATAATATTTTCAGTTGCGCTCCGTCCGCAAACAGAAACAAAACTGTGTTGCGCTCCTTCCGAAGACAAAATCACAAATGAGAGGCAAGTTGAGAGCTAATCCACCCGGGCAGATATTACATTTTGATACAAGCCAAGAAGCCGAGGTTATTTTTCAGTGGTCCCACGTTGCTACCGAATTGGAAACAAGTGCCCAAACTACATGAATTTAAACGTGCTACTAGTCTGGCATTTCAGTCCCACCTTTTCACTGTGGAAACGCTTAAATGTAGCCCTCTCTTCTACTCCAATAACTTCATATCTCGCACTTCCTGTCTGTGGAACTGCCTTCCTCTTAATTACTTCATTATAGCTATAATCTCCAAATATTCAAATGCAATGTCAATTGACATCTCCAGATGCCTTGATTTAATTCACCGTCTTTCTCTTCATCCTTTCCTCTATCAAGCCTCTTTACTCTTGCTCTCAATCTCTGGAACTCTTTGCGTGCTAGTGGCACTCCCGTCTTGCTTAGGGTGAAAAGCTTAAAAAATAAATAAATAAAAAAGTTCAGTTTAATGTGTTTTAAAAGGCAAATACCGTGCCAAAATTGCCCAAGGCCACTTACTACTTCTCCATTTGGAGACGTCTCAGGCGCCGGGCAATAATCCCAGACCCCTTCCGAAGAAGTAGCGGTGCCTGGACGAAGGCCCCCGCCCCTGTATCTTGGCGTAACCCTTTGAGCCTCGT
>CAHIKZ030003633.1:2952500-2955000 GCA_903632075.3 Acanthosepion pharaonis
AAAGAACAGGATTCACGTTAAGTAGCCAAACGTTTGATTTCTAACATCATTACAAAAATTATCTTTTAGACGATTTTCTACACCTCTGCTTTGCATCTTTATTTATATATATATATATATTTATTTTTATTTGGTCGAAGCCTTGGTATTAACGTTAAGGCGTCTAGTATTATCACCGTGCCAATTTAATAAGGGCAATCAATAAACTGAAATAACCTGACTGCAAATTAATCGTACGGGTAAAACACTTATGGCGCGTTTAATATATCTTCGTCAGAGTAAATTATAAGGTTGACCATAATTATTCGCTGCTTTCCTATATTTTGTCATTGTGAAAAAAAAAACATTTTGATTGCAAAGAAAGACAGAAGAAAAACATATAAGAATGATATAAGATGCTGCCTGGATATTGTGAAAAAAAAAAAAAAAAACAACCAAAGGATGGAAAATGTATGTGGAACAGGCAATAAGTTAGCCGTTATCTTCCGTCTGTAACTCTCTACTTCGAGTGGCTCTTAGGCCTTATACAAAGTGAACACTTTGTAAAAAAAAATAACGAAAATCTCTTTCAGTATTCGAATGAGTATTCTGAATATTTGCATGTTTATATTCAGATTTTTTTTCCCGTCGTAGGTTGCTATTTCTTTCTGCTGTAAACCAGTTGGCATCCAAGGCTATATAATCCGGTCTGTCCTGCTATTAACCCATTGCTGGGGGTGGGGAAAGAGGAGGATTTATACCTTTCCCAAAAATATTAGCACGTCAATCAGTCAGTTATTGTGCCATGCGGGATACATGATTAGGCGAGCATGTATCTTGATACATGACTGACGAGGCAGATTTTTTTTCCCGCAGAAGGTTGCTATTTCTTTCTGCTGTAGACCAGTTGCCATCCAAAGCTATATAACCCGGTCTGTCCTGCTATTTACCCATAGCTGGGTAGGAGAATCTGAGGATTTATAACTTTCCCAAAGATATCAGCACGTCAGTCAGTCAGTTACGTCCCATGCATGATACACGCTTAGGCAATCATGTATCTTTCGATACATGTCTGACGAGATAGATTTTTTTTTCTCGCAGTAGGTTGCCATTTCTTTTAAAGATATAGAACAAGGTTTAACCTACTATTTACCTATAGTTCCGCCATATGCGAACACCTGTTAAAGAACAGAGATTGTGCAGCCAAATTTAGTGTTGACTGGTTCACCTTGTTGTCCCGGTCTCACTCCTTATTTCATCTAAAGGTTCTGGAGGCACTTTACATCGGGTCCCGTAAGCCCTCTTTGTGTAAGCAACGTGAGTGTTTGTTGGAACTCGCTGTCATTTGCCTCTAGTTCCTTTTTCTAATAATTTCTTTTTTCACAACTTCCTTTTATTGTACACTAGCAGTAGAGCCCGGCGTTGCCCGGGGATGTAACAGTAAGAGATAGATCAAGTATCCACCATCATAAAGACTGAAAAATAAAATTGACAAAGATTATTGTTTAAGGTTGACGGACACGCATGTCTTAATTTGTTTTTTTTTTGTTTTTGTTTTTTACGAATCGGTCAAACCCAAACTCAAACAAAAACATTGTTTTCAATCGTTATGAGTCTCCCGATTGAATAGAATTTTATTATAAACAATTGTCTTGTAAATGGAATTTTTAACGCATTGTGAATATTAAAAATAAAGAAAAAAGTGTACAAGAAAATAAGAAACACTACCTGCCAAAAAAAAAAATGAATTTTTGTTTTATCGGCTGACAAATGTACGAAATCCAATCCCATATTTAAAGGAACCCACACACACAAACCACCCGATGTGAGTTTTTCATTCTCACGATGTCTCTTAATCGTGTTTTCAAATTGATTTTGTGCGAAAACAATTGTATTTTTCCCATTTTTGCGCTGTTAGAACCACCACAAGGTAATTTTATGTAGTCCTGTGAAGTTTTGTTGAAATCGGTTGAAAAATATAGGAAATCCAATCCAATATATAAACGTACACACACATACACACACAGACAATCTGCGTTTTATAATAAGTAAGATTTTTCTGTGTTAATTTTAAATCTCCCGTTGAAGCCTGATGTGACGTCCCTAAACACAGCCTTCGCTCGCTCCTCGCTGCTTCGTTCGGGTGTCGCCGCTCCAAACGTGACGTCCGCCTGTTTGCGTCAGTCGTGTTGTCCCGTCCTGTGACGACCAACTCTAAGCCTAACCCCGGCACCCAAATGTGACGTTCTAACCTTTTGGTGATTCGGATGGGAATCTGGTTAGATTCGACATCAGCCTCGTCGTTCCCAACTCGCTTGTAAATTAGTTTTAACTTATAAGCTGAAATAATGATCATCAATACTATGGGGTAAACATAATTCCTATTGTTTTATAATATATATATATATATATATATATATATATATATATATATATATAAATTTGGGGCCAATACATCAGCCAATATGACGGTCAACCCCTCAGAATATCGCTCAAGTGGACTTGTTTGCAAGTCTCGTGC
>CAHIKZ030003633.1:2960000-2997500 GCA_903632075.3 Acanthosepion pharaonis
TATATATATATATATATATATATATATATGAACTCTATTTCAATCCTTCATGAGATTCCTTAGATATGAATATTTATTGATTAACATGTCATTTTCGTTTATGATCGATTTAATCAAGATTCTTCTGTTAAACTTGAAGAGTAATTACACATTCTTATTGCGTAAAGAAGAGTGCAATAGTGTTAAAAAAAATCTCGGAGAATCCCAGTAAGAAATATTTATTCATTTCTGAGATACAACGGTTCAAATCTAATTTAACTAATGGATCAACTTGCTTTTACACGATGTGGACGATTTTTCTCACACACACACACACACACACACACACACACACGTTCTCATTTTCTCTTTTCCGATGAAACGAAAGTTGAGCTAAATTCAAACGATAAGCGATCTAAAATCAGAAGAAGCTTTGAAAGCTCTTTGAATTTAGCAGTAAGTACTGTCAAGAATCCGTTCAGTATAATGTTCTGGGGATGCTTTTTCTTTTCATGGAACCGGTTTCTTAAAACCTATTGAAAAGACCCTCAGGAGCGAGCAGTACAAGAGAATATTAGAGTCTTGTCTGCTCCCTTCTGCTGAAAGGGTGAAAATCGACCCCACCAAGCTCATTTTTATGCAGGATAATTCTCCCTGTCACAAATCAAAATTGATGAAGGAATACTTTGATGAGAAGCAGGTGAGTGTTATGACATGGCCGCCCCAATCTCCTGACCTCAACCCCATAGAAAACTTATGGAGCATTATAAAGTACAGGTTCTCGAGAAAGCAGTTGAGTCATTATTGCTGGTAGTTATTTCTAAACCTCAATCCTAAGTTCTTTATTATTTCTGTGTACTGTGACGTCCCCCG
The DNA here is from genome assembly GCA_903632075.3 of Acanthosepion pharaonis. NCBI lineage: Eukaryota > Metazoa > Mollusca > Cephalopoda > Sepiida > Sepiidae > Acanthosepion > Acanthosepion pharaonis. The sequence goes on from CAHIKZ030003633.1 coordinate 2,960,853, forward strand.
GTGTCGCTGCGCCAATCGTGACGTCTGCCTGGCCGCACCGCTGTGCTGTCCTGTCCCCGGCGCCAGTTGTGACGTCACCCCGTCTGTCTCCGCGCCGTCGCCGTCCTATCCTGTCTTGTGACGACTAATGTGACTTGATATTGGTCGCGGCACCATATGTGATGTTCTAATCTTTTGCTGATTCGGATGGGAATCTGGTTAGATTCAGCATCAGCCTTGTCGTTCCCAGCTCGCCTCCAACGTCTGGTTACCGAAGTAACTGTTTTGATTTCTAGTCTAACCTACCCACGTTGTGATTTGATCTTAGGTAGACGAAATCAATCAGTCGCCGGGCCGTAATTCAAGTCGAGTCCGAACAAGGGTGATATCGCACAAGTATATGTAAAAGAAAATAAAATAATAACTCGAAAAGTTCAAATGTGTTAAAAAAAGGATGACAATATTTTACATCTGGTGGTTGAATACAGGACTGAGTCTTCTTCCTAACCCGCTATATGGATTCGTGACACTTTGTGTTTGTTAGGCGGGTCTTAACATCTTAAGTTGTTTGTTCTTTAAGAAACTGGTTCTTGGTGTATCTTCAAGCGATATTCGTAAAACTTGTTTTGGTGGTATGAGTCTAAGTCGTTCTTCAAAAATAAATTGTTCTTGGTTATAAGTTGAGGTCGTGATTTGCGTGGAATCTTTCAGTCAGGTTCCTGCGAGGCGGGCCCAACTCAATCCAACTCAGCTGCGAAATGCGAACTTAACTCGAACCGCCAACTCAACTGGAACTGCCTTTCTCTCGCTGCGACTCTGCTTATATGGACGCCGACCGAAACCAGGGTGGGCTTGTCGGGGTTTGAGGTTCTTTGATAATTCTAAATCCACAATCCACTTCTTTGTTTTCGGTCAGGAAAATTTATTATTTTCCATTTTTGGAAGTCTTTCGTCCTTCCACCTTCTTCTGTTCTCATATTGGTATCTCACCATAACCTCAGAGGGTGTCAACGGGTTTTCCCTCTCTCTCACAGTGACATCTCATACCGATCTCTTCAATGGGTGACAACAGGTCTCCCCTCCTACTTCACATCCTTCGCCTAACTTTCACGCCATCATTCAGCCAATGTGCGCCCAGCAGTGTGAGTGTGGCTAGACTAGCCACGGTTTAAAAAATCTTGCTCAAAGAAAAAAAATTATCTTCTTTTTTTTCTTTTTTTTTCTTTTTCTTTTTCTTTACTTTCTCTTTCTTCTTCTCGACCACAAGTCCTTAGTCTCTTATCTTAACCGAATTTCATATGGAATTCGTCAACGATATTTTCGCCAATTATCAAGTGGGTGGTCAATTGGACGTATCGCACCTTGGTGCCAATTATTCGTTCTGATAAAATAATTTTGCTATCATAGCCAGCCCTGACAATAAACAGGTGTTTTCCCAAATGACATGGAGGTGGTTCAACGGACATTTTGGTTTCGGTCAAGCTTGACCTAATTAATTTTTATCTCCCAGCACTCTGCGGGAGGTCGCTTCTCCAACTTGTAATTTTAACATTGCCATGGGCAGATTGGGTGCGTCGTCATAAATTAAATTAAATCCGACACATCCGCGACCTTACTTTCCTCGCTAATGAGAATAAAACCTTTAGCATTTTTCTTTGTTAAAAAGAATAACATCGCTTAGTGTCCTTTTCGTGAAGGCTTCTTATCACCTAAATTCAATTCTCGCCTTTCTTTTTTTTCTTTCTTTCTAGCAACCTAAATAGTGTCACAGTACCAAGATGTCTAGAAATGGTAAAGTGTTTTTAGACTCAAATTCAAAGCTAAATCTATTCTATTTTCCATGTTATTTAATCTGTTGACAAGATCTACAAGAGATTATAATAATAAAGAGATAATGATAATGAGAAAGAACAGTGCAATATATAATCCGATGTTCTTATTAATAGTTTTATTTTTACAAAACAGTGCTCAATGTAAATCTAGAGAACACAAATATTATAAATTTGCTTATTTAAAACTATTGTTCCATCGCTATACAGGAATTACCATGTTTCAAGAACAGAAAGTAAAAACTTCAAATTCAGTTAAAGAATTAAATTAAACTTCTTCTTCCTGTTTCGAATCCGGTCCGAATTTTTTTGAGTGCGTGCTTTTAGCATCTTCATTCAACAGCCGACAAGAAAGCTCACAGTTGAAATATATTTTTAAAATAAGATCACCCATTGACGGATGAAACAGGGATTTGGGTTTACTCAGAAAATATAATTTCCACAGATAGCCCTCTAGTAACAACAAAATTCGTCGGAAGTGTAAGTTTCACTTCTTTGTTTATTCATCATCTCGTTGAAAAAGGACATAGGCGTGTCCGAAAATTCCGACTCTAAAATCTTTGTCTTCGTCCTTCGATTTAGTCAATGGCTGATATATAATAAATATTATCAATTTTAGTGCCAATATTGTTATCATTTTGTTGGCTTTTTACTTCTTAAATGTTATTAACCGGCTTATTAAATCCACATATTATAGGAAATATACGTAAACTACAGTGCTGTTCGATAAAAGTGACTCACCTGATTTTTTTTTACTAAATGTTCTCTTGTCCGACAAAACGAAAATTGAGCTAAATTCAAAGGATAAGCGATCTAAAATCAGAAGAAGAAGCTTTGAAAGCTCTTTGAATTTAGCAGTAAGTACTGTCAAGCATCCGTTCAGTATAATGTTCTGGGGATGCTTTTTCTTTTCATGGAACTGGTTACTTAAAACCTATTGAAAACACCCTCAGGAGCGAGCAGTACAAGAGAATTTTAGAGTCTTGTCTGCTCCCTTCTGCTGAAAGGGTGCAAATTGACCCCACCAAGCTCATTTTTATGCAGGATAATGTTCCCTGTCACAAATCAAAATTGATGAAGGAATAATCTGATGAGAAGCAGGTGAGTGTTATGACATGGGTGCCCCAATCTCCTGACCTCAACCCCATAGAAAGCTTATGGAGCATGTTGCTCAACTGCTTTCTCGAGAGCCTGTAATTTATAATGCTCCATTAAAAGAAAAGAGTAATCAGGATGACAGTAGAGGGAGATTGAAATTGAATTTAAATTTTCGCACATTAAATTTAGCTGGGACGCATGGAGCCAGAAAGGAGTTCCACGAGCGAGAAGTGCGAGAAAAGAAACTGTTAACATAGAGCCTACAGTCACACCTAACCAGCTCCGATCTAAATTGATGAGATCTCGACGCCAGTTTAGTACTGCGCTTAAATTCGAAAAGTCTAGTTACCATAGCTAAGAGTCCATTCGAACAATCACCATGAAAGTATTTATAGAAAAAAAACTCAGAAAGGCAAAACGTTGCAGTGGTAGGAGAGCTCAAGGTAAATAGCAGGGGCACCAGACCATATATGACAGGGATATTCTAAGCAGGGACCAACGGTAGGTTATAGAATTGTTAAATAGTGTTTGGAGAGAAACAGTGAACCGACTTTCTTAGCAGCTGACCTAGCAATGGATTCAATATAGTCTTCCCATTTCATATCAGCTGAGAACGTTAGCCCGAGAAGGCGAAACGAGTCATTTTCTTGTAGGTTAGCATCAGCCATGCTGGTGGATTACAGAAAGGGGTCTCAGATGATTAATGGAGAGAAGTTTAGTTTTCGAGGTGTTAAAACTAACAAACTGTTTTTGCCCATGTTAACGTCAGATTTGATGTCGTTTTGGACCTCGGTTGCCATTTTGACATTGTGGAACTGATCAGCCTTACTATCCAGGCAGGACTAAATGGTTGTGTCATCAGCGTAGATGCCAAGTTGAGAGCTGATGTGATCAGGAAAGTTATTAGTTAAAATTTAAAATGAGGGTAGGACAAAGGATGTTACCCTGGGGGACACGCGCGTTTATACGAAAGTATCTAGACGAGTCACTGTTCAGGATAACTTTCATTTCCCGATTTGATAGGAAAGACTGCGTCAGTTCAAAAATGTGACCGAAGACACCGCAAATTTTCAGCTTGTGTAGAAGACCTGTATGCCAAACCCTGTCAAAGGCTTTCGATATGTTCAATGCTACAGCCCGGTTTTCACCGTTTTTATCGAGAGCAGGATAGACTCTTTGTTCGAGTATCGTCAGTACATCAGCGGTTGACCTGGAGAAACGAAAGCCATACTGCTTGTCTGAAAAAAAGGACTTGAGGTGAGAGATGATGAACCAATTCAACAATGACTAGATACTCTAGTAGTTTACCAGAAAGAGGTACAAGGCTAATAGTTGGAAGGGTGGGACGCTTCACCAGCATTCTTAAAACCTTTTACAAAAGATGATAACTTCCTGTAGGCAGGAAAGCAGGAGGCAGGAAAGCATTTCTTATACAATTTAGAGAGAACAGGAGCCAGTTCCGGAGCACACTTCTTAAAGACTATTAAAGGGATACAATCAGGTCCACATGACTTGTGGGGATCGAGATGATAGCAGTAAACGTAGAAGGCTTTATATGCATATCATTCAACAGAGAATCAGTTCTATGTGGGAAGTTAGTTAAAGAATCTCCAGATGTGTTGTATACAACTGACAGAGTCCATATATCTGTATGTAACTGGCCCCATGTATGTCATCCAGATTAGAGTCTCGATTTGATGAGGCTTTTTTTTAAGTTCACGTGTTATAGTTTCCGTCGTCATCTCGTTGGAATAGATTAGCGGGCGATTATATCGTTTAGAGCTCTCAGTACACCGTTATACCAGTGGGCGTAAGGATATAATTAAGCCCTGATATATATGGAAAGTAATAGTAATTTTTGTAGGCCTTGATATGTTTTGTAAACTCTAATATTAGTATAAGCATCTTGTAAGCCTTCATATGATTGGAAATATTCAGTAAGTATTCCGTGGTCATAACTGAAGATATTAGTAGGCCGGGATCCGATTAGATGGACTTATTACGTCGTTTTATTATTAGAAGGGATTATTAGCCTGTTTTATATTGAGAAGAGGTTAGCAAGCCTTGAAAACATTGAAATTGCTAGTCTATAATACAGTGGTTATCAAACTTTATTTTCTCTGGGCGGCATATTCGGAATGAAAATTTGCTAGCGCCTCACAAAATTTTATGTGATAGAAAGTACATTTAAAAATAAAAAAAAAGAACAGAGAGAAGGCTAAAGGGAGATAACCGCGGATTCAAAATCAGAAAAAAATATCATTGATAATTCTCTCCTCCAATTTGCGGACCCTGGTTACTATATTTTTACTACTTGAGATAATGCAAAAATATTACAGTCATAAAATCAGTCAATAATTATTTTCAACTTTTTATACTGGGACTCATACATGCAATTACAAGTAATCAATAATAATATTTTAACTTTTGAAATTTTATTTATTTTTGGCATATCAATTTTTTAAACTGTTTCTAAATCATTCATTGTTTTTCAATCATACCGTCTCACCTGCTACCCTCTTCCACCTCACCTGCTATCCTCTTCCACCTCACCTGCTATCCCCTACCGCCACACTTACTATCCCCTTCCGCCACCCCTTGCATTCTTCTTCGGCCTCGCCTGCAATCCCCTTCCGCTTCACCCCTATCCTCTTCCGCCTCACCTGCTACCCTCTTCCGCCTCACCTGCTACCCTCTTCCGCCTCACCTGCTAACCTTTTAGGCCTCACTTGCTATACTCTTCTGCCACAACTGCTATCCTCTACCGCCACCCCTTGCATTCCTCTTCGGCCTTATCTGCAATCTTCTTCCGCTTCACCTGCTACCGTCTTCCGCCTCACCTGCTATAATCTTCCGCCATATTTGCTATCCTCTTACGCCACAATTGCTATCCCTTTCCGCCACCACTTGCATTCCTCTTCGGCCACACCTGCTATCCTCTTCCGCCACACGTGATATCCCCTTTCGCCACATCTGCTATCCCCTTCAGCCACCCCTTGCATTCTTCTTCGGCCTTACCTGCAATCCTCTTACGCTTCATCTGATATCATCTTCCGCCTCACTTGCTACCCTCTTCCGCCTCACCTGCTATCCTCTTCCGCCTCACCTGCTATCCTCTTTCACCACAATTGCTATCCCCTTCCGCCACCCTTTGCATTCCTCTTCGGCCTCACCTGCCATCCTCTTCCGCTACATCTGCTATCCTCTTCTGCCACCCCTTGCATTCCTCTTCGGCCTCACCTGCAATCCTCCTCCGCCACACCTGCTTTCCTCTTCCGCCACACCTGCTATCCTTTTCCGCCTCACCTGCTATTCTCTTCGTCCTCAACTGCTATCCCCTTCCGCCACCCCTTGCCTTCCTCTTCGGCCTTACCTGCAATCCTCTTACGCTTCATCTGCTATCCTCTTCCGCTTCACCTGCTATCCTCTTCCGCAACCATTTCCAGGATAATTTTAAAGGTCTCCGATGTTTGTTTTTTTTTTTTTAGATTTTTAGTTCATTTAATGACACAAGTTTTACAAATTAACTCACAGCTGGGAGAGAAGATGTGGATTCTTTTCTTTCTCAATGCCATTTGCGCGTAAGTGAATATAACGAAAAAAATCTGCAATTGGGCCTTCGGCTTTCCGATTAACAATCCATTACACCACCCGAACACCCAAGCTTACAGCACCTGTTATTAACAAGCTGTCACCCATCTAGGCTCAACTTTCCTTAACATCGGGGATCAAATGAGAAACCGTGATTCAACGTAGTGGTATCATTAGAAGAGATTAGTCTGCCATAAGAGGCGGAAGACAAGGGGGTGTCTTCTCGCCAGATCTCTTGAACATTTCTAGTAAAGCTCTATTCTAAAGGAGCTGGGGAACCTACCAAAACAGGGCGGGGAGAAACTTAATAATATAAGATAAGCAGATGACCCTCTCTTGATGGCATACGCAGAAAGAAAACTACAGGACCTTTTAGTCAAGGAACTAAAGGAAAGTGAGAAAAAAAAAGGATTAGACATCAAATCTTGAAAGGAAATTTATCCAGAACGGTCACTCTTCTAAATCCTTTACTCCAGTGCGCCATTCTTGTTTCTATTTTGTTTTTAATTTTCATTAAGAACCTTTAAGATGGCATCAGCTCTTAACCTGTTGTCTACGCTGATCGCACAACCATTTACTCCTATCTCGATAGTAAGTCCGATTCGTTCAATGAACACAAATTGACGGCTGATGTCAAAAAAAAAAAAAAACGATCTTCAGTTTGTTGTTAACTGGAGCAAAGAATGGCTTGTTAATTTTAACTCCTCCAAAACTAAATTACCCTCTATTAATAATCTGAGAGATCCCTCTCTGCTTTCCATCAGTATGTTTGATGTTAAGCTGCAGGAAAATGACACGTTGCATCTTCTTGGAGCAAAATTTAGCTCTCATAAGGCATGTCGATAGCAAGGGAGATAAGATGAAGCAGCGAGCCACGTAACTGAAGAGCTTGCGGGAATAGATGTCGGAATAGGGGTGTTACACCATTTACCAGGACAAAAAGAAAAGAAAGGAAAAAGAGAAAGAAGATAAAGGAAAAGAGAGGCGAGACTTAAGCTTAGATGATAAAAGAAGCCACCCACGACCGGAGACATTGACAATGTTATTTTTGTAAGTAGGAAATGGCGAAAGGTTTCATTACCATTGCAGAAAAAATTCTAAATGGATAAGAAAATCGACTGTGTTCTGGTGGCGGACTTGTATTATCGGGGATAGATAACAGCCACTTAATGCTGGCGAACATCTAATTAACAAACCACAGGCCGGCTAGCTAAAAAACTCGGAGATAATTGACAATGTTATGTTGATAATGGAAAAGACAGTGAAAATTCTGACCACCAATGCCGTAGAACTGTCTGACAAAAAACAGGTGAAATACAGAGCTTTGGATAGATAAGAAAAATTAACTGTGTCAGAGGGGGCAAACAATATTGTCGGGAAAGGATTTAATAGGTCGTCTGCTAACCGCACACGAAGCCAACCCTGGGTCACGTCTTGGCCGTTTTTGATAAGACATCTATGGGTGTTAGAATTCGGTTGTGATAACAAAACTATGTTATCAGAAATTGGCACCAGGAATGCACATACGGCTAGAACAATGGAACTGTTTTTTTTTTCGAGACGACGGTCGACTGTGTTTTCGCTAGACGACTAACTCACTTGATAATTGGCATTGATAGATCCCAGATGACATTGGGGGATGAGAGCTGCGATTAAGGAAAGAAAAGGAAAAGAAAAAGATTGAGCAAGATATTTTTTTTTCTTCCTAAAACAAAGCCAGCCGGATCACACACACCCGGCTGGACGCCATTGCCCGAATGATAACGAGGGCCAGGCGGAGGTGATCACGTAACGCAAGGGGGGAAGCCGCCGCCGCCCATTTAGAGGATAGGTATGAGAAGTTGCTACAAAGAAGTGGGGAGAACCGTTGACGCCCCTATGAAGTATGGTGAAATATCCATTTGAGAATAAGAGAAGGTGGAAGTAATAAAAGACTTCCAAAAATGGAAAGGAGTGGAAAATTCCTAACCAAAAATAAAAGAAGTGGATATATATTTAGAATTATCGAGGAACCTCCAACCCCGACAAACCCACCCCGGTTTTGATCGGCGTCCATATAAGCAAAGTCGCAGCGAGCAAAAATCAGTTCAGAGTTCAGCAGAGAAGAGTGCAGAGTTCAGTTCAGAAGAGTTCAGCAGAGAAGAGTGCTCAGTTGAAGTAGGCCTCGCACCAGCTGACTAAGATTCGCGCAACTTCCGAACTCATCTTCAATCCAAGAACAATTATTTTGAAGAGCGACTTAGATCCATACCACCAAAATAAGTTTTTCGACTATCGCCTGAAGACACACCAAGAACCAATTTCTTAAAGAACCGGCAACTTAAGATGTTAAAACTCGACTAACAAAAACAACGTGTCACAATCCATATAGGCGGACTGGGGATCAACGCAGTTACTTTGGTAACCAGACGTTGGAAGCGAGTTGGGAACGACGAGGCTGATATCGAATCTAACCAGATTCCCATCCGAATCACCAAAAGGTTAGAACGTCACATTTGGGTGCCGCGACCGATACCAAGCCAGTTGGTCATCACAGGACGGGACAACACGACTGACGCAACAGGCGGACGTCACGTTTGGAGCGGCGACACCCGAACGAAGCAGCGAGGAGCGAGCGAAGTCTGTGTTGAGGGACTTCACAGGGGCAAGAGGTTTGCTACATTGTGAAATCCTACTAAGGGTTACAAAGAATACGATGCTTTGGGGGGTCATGATCGTCGACGCCATAAAAGGACACACTATATAGAATTAGTAGTAGCCAGTGATATTGAAATGTTTATTTACGCTATTTTAAATTTAGTACAAGACGTTATAGCTGTGGGATTCTTTTAATTATTTAAACAGGAAAGGGACTCGTTACACCTCGTGCTAACATTCTGGGGATGACATGAAGCAGAAAAGCTATATTGATTTCATTGCTAGGTCAGCTGCTAACAAATTTGGTTCACTGTGTTGTGTTATACATTTTTTTCTTTCTATATTCTATATCTACAAATCTACCATTTGTCCATTCTTAGAATGCTGCTACCACATACGGTTCAGTGTTCCAGTTATTTATCTTGAACTCTTTTATAAAATCCAAAGAAGAATCCGCAATATTATTGGTCTTCACCTAGCATCTCGTCTTCAGCCACTTTCCCACCGCCGTAAAGTTGCTTCCCTGTGCCTTTTCTGTGAGTACTTTCATAGTAATTATTCTCAACTGATCTCAACAATTTACAGTCGGGTTGACTAGATGTAACGGTAAATTCTATGCTAAGCGTTTCTTTCCTCGCACTTCAGCCGTGTGGAACTGCCTGTTACAATTTTTGGATACATTAAACTAGCGAGCCAACCCAAATGACTTGACTCACTTTATAGTCCACCAATAGAAGGTTAACCAATCAGAAGACGTAAAATATTCAATCCGTCGTGTATAAAGGCGGCCATTTTGTTTACTCTCTCCGAATGTCAAGTGCTAACTTGTCAGTCGAAAGAACAGAAGTAAGAACTACTGAACTACGCTGTGCTACTTTACCGGGATATCCACTGCTAACCTGAACTTCGCTTCCCTACTGTCTTCGAAATATTCACTGGTAACCTATGGATTCTATACTCGAAGACGACCGTCATCGTGAACAACACTGCCTTCCTGTTCCATGATTTCTAGCCAACTTTAATCTGCAAACATTTCAATGCACTGCCAATTGCTATCTAGTCTTCCTGATTACTCTTTTCTCTTGTCGTTCCTTCGTAATGTTTCTGTTTTCTAATTCTTCCACACCCTGTAACCCACTTATCTTAGAGGCTTTACCGCCTTGCTTGGAATCAACCCGATTAAAAAATATAAGAATAAACAAAGTTTATTTGTCAGCAAAATACCAAAATACCAAAATACCATCTACGTTTAGCTATCTCGAAAATATCCTATATACTTGCGTATCATGCGACCCTTGAAGACCTAATTTTGAAGCTAATTTGACTACAGTAAATGGATAGATAGTCTGGTCAACAGTATAGCCAGGGCCAGCAGTACATATGCTAATTTTATATCTCATGTATTATGAGACCCCCTTAAAATTAGCTTTAAAATTAGGTTTTCAAAAATCGCATGTATATACGATATAGAATCAATGGATACAGGGTTATTCAATACAGACAGAGTTATTAAAAAAGAAAGAGCAGGTTTCTAACGTGTAATAAATACAAATAGGAATAGACAGAATTTATTCAACACATATCAAGATAGGAAATGGTTCAAAGTTATTAAAATAAATTAACATTTTTTCTTAAGCATCTGTCTATATTTCTGAGATAATGTATTATGTACACTATTTACATTATTCGGACTATTGTCCTTATCTTTGTTGCCATATTTATTACAATGTTTCGGCCCTTCAGTATCTGTCTATATTTCTGAGATGAGGTATTATGTACACTATTTACATTATTCGGACTATTGTCCTCATTTTTGTCGCTATATTTATTACAATGTTTCGGCCCTTCAGTATCTGGCGATATTTCAGAGATGAGGTATTATGTACACTATTTATATTATTCGGACTATTGTCCTCATCTTTGTCGCCATATTTATTACAGCGTTTCGGCCGTTGTAACAACAAAAATTGCAATATGAGCTCTGGTAAAACTTACATTGATAACAGCAAAAAAATGCAATATGGGCACTAGTAAAAACGATGGCTGAAGACATTAGGTTTATAATACTCAGAAATTCATGCACAGAGATGACCTCATGGCCACAAACAGGACCCAGAGATTGTGGGTTCAATACCTGGTTAAGGCCGTAGAGAACATGGAGAGGGGAATTAACAGGAGATAACTGATAACTGATATCTATTAGACATAGCACGTAGAACTAAAGCAGTCTACCTCAGTGAGCGAAATAAAGGGTTCAGTTCGATATTCAAACTGAAGAAGGCCGAGGCGTTCAACGGTCGAAACGTTAAATAAATATGGCGACAGAGATGAGGATAATAGTTCGAATAATGTAAATAATGTATATTTTTTCTTGTTTAAATGTTCTTTGTGTTTTTTTTTTCTTTTTTTTTTGTAAATTGTTATAATTTGTGTCAACCCTTAAAGGTTGGCACAAATTATAACAATCGACCTCTCATGAATTGGAGCTTCTTTGATTTGGCGATTAGCAACTCTCGGCTCTTAGGTTATCCTTCTGAATCAAGTTTTTTTTTTATATACTGTATTTTACGAAGTATAACCTTAATATAATAAACTTTGAACGATTTACTGTGCAGTAATACGGTTATTCACGAATCAGAAAGAGTATCTGAAATCTCTTGGTCACAAAAGGAGGAATTGAGGTTTAGAAAACTTAGCTCTCACAAGGCATATTGATAGCAAGGGAGATTCGAGGAAGCAGCGAGCCATCTATCTGAGGAGCTTGCGTGAATGGATGTCAGAAATGGCGCAAGAGGATTGGCTAATTGTGAAACGCTACTAAGGGTAAGAAACGAATACGAGGCTTTGGAGAGCCATGATCGTCGACGCCATGAAAGGACACAACATATAGAATTAATAGTAGTAGTAGCCAGTGATATCATTGAAATGTTTACATTCAGTACAAGACGTTATATCTGTGGGGTTCTTTTATTGCGTTCGTCCTGGGCATGATGAAAAAATACATCCAACAGAAGCAGGAAAATCTTTGATCAGGAAGCTTTGAGGAGCGTGGAAGCTTTTTTCCATGACTAACTTGACCAGGGGTGGAAGCCTCTGTTCGGGTCCTACCTATGGGCAGATAGTGAAAACCTAAACTAGGGTTAAAAAAAATATCTGTAAGTATAGATTTAAAAAAAACATAAAAAAAATAAATTACTAGGAATAGATTTTAATAAAAAGAAAAAAATTACGCAAGCTCCCAAGAAGATTAAATTCCGGAATTAAATAAACCTTGAGGACTTGATCTGCAGTTAAACAAAGAAACATAAAACCAATTTTTTTACGTAAGTGTTGTATCAGGTCATCCCATAAGTTCTGTCCGAATTTTGAATAAAGAAAACAAGTGACCAAATGTTACATTTAATTACAGATTCCATCAACAATGTACTTTCCCTGATTATCTATGACTTCCTTCCATCTATTAACAAGCTTACTAATTCCATTACTGTAAAATTCTTTTGGCTTTGATTCGAAGAACTCACAAATGTCAGTTTTAACCTCTTCCTGTGTTACAAAAAGCTGTTTCTTACAAATGATTCTGTAAGCTACGAAACAAATGGTAGTCTGAAGGAGCAAGATCGGGAGAATAAGGTGGATGAGGAATTTTCTCCCAACCAAGTTCTTCGATCTTTTGTGACGTGATTCTTGCTGTGTGGGGTCGCGCATTGTCCTGATGAAACATCACCTTTTTTCAATTCACTAGATCAGGTTTTTTTCCTCAAATCTTGGTTTAAACGCTCTAATTTCTGACAGCATATTTGAGTATTAATTATTGCATTAGGTGATAAGAATTCAAAGTGGATTATTCCTTGGCGATCTCACCAGATTGAAAGAAGAAACTTTTGCCCATGAAGTTCCCTTCTCGGCTGTGGCTGGGGTCCTTCTCCTTTATCAAGCCACTGTCTACGACGCTTAACATTTCGATAAAAGATCCATTTTTCGTCGCCAGTCACAAGTCTATCCAAAAAAGGTGAAACAAGTTGGCGAGAATGGAGCGAAGAGCAGATGTCAACTTGGGATTTGAGGTTGTTTTCAGACAATTCATGAGGCACACATTTTCCAAGTTTAGGAACTTTTCCAAGTTGTTGAAGATGACGATGAACAGTTGTATGGTTTGAACTGAGAAACACTGCCAATTCCTCAACTGATAAAGCAGGATTTTCTTCAAGGACTGCTTCAAGTAGCTTTTCGTCAAACTCAACTGGACGTCCGGTTCGATCTTCATCTTCAAGGGTGAAATCTCCACCACTGAATTTTGCAAACCATCTTCTGCAAATTCTTTCATTCACACATTCCTCTCCATAAACTGAGTGAATGTTTCTAGCCGCTTCGGCTGCTGAGTTTCCTTTCTTGAACACATAAAGCATTATGTGCCTCAAATGATTCTTGGGTACTTCCACGTTAGCAGGGTTTTAATCAAACAAAATTTAATTTTATTGTTCTCTGAAATAAAATTTGATCAGTTTAAATGCATCTAAACATAAAAATAATGTTCAGCTCCATTAGACATTATAAAATACTCTTTAAATTTCGTTCATTTTAACAAAAAGTTAAAATTCGGGCAGAACTTATGGGATGACCCGATAGATTATGAGGATATGTACAATAGATAACGATTGAGCCTAAACTTGAAGCGGCTAAGATTGTGGTAATCGGGAAAAGTGATAAATCGTGGGTGGTGGGGACTGTCCAAGATATTGTTTAGCAGTTATTATTTCGACACCGATTACCAGCAATTTCGTGCCGACTACGAGTTATCTCGTTGTAGGCCTGTTTTTGATAATTTTCATCTGCAGCCGACAGCAACAATTTTATTCGCAATTATACTATTAGCGTGAAAACAATGTTAAGATTTAAGTTGAAGCTATAAATGAACACATTAAAAAATTTAATTGTCTAAGTTGTCTATTGTTTAATGGTTTCGGAATTGAATTCGCGTGATCAACGTGTCAATATATAGATTTTATAGCATTTTGGTGACAATATCTGAGCTTTTGTTTACGATTCATTTTAATATATAGGAATCAGCGTGACTATCAAATGCCTACTGCAGTTAAATCAGAAAAGATAGTCTTTTGCTTAAACGTCTAACATTTCGTCTTTGAGATTTTGCCTATTTTGTTGTTCAACCTCAGGGATCAATATAAGACTCTCGGTTTGATCTTAGAGTTCAATATAAGAACCTCAGTGGTGTTATAAGATGGGGAAAACCTTTAATTGGAAAAGATGCCCTTTTGGTTAACTTATAGTATATTTTATTTTGCTATCAAAATCTGAGATTTTATATGGCTCAGTCCAATGTGCCCAATCTTAACATAAGATGAACCCGGTGCCGATGGCAAACACACAGGCACGCACATTGCAGGAATTCATAGAAAAATAGTGACAATGCTAATATTAGCCGTTTTCCCTATAAGGAAACATTTGGCATTCATTGACCGAGCAGCCAGTAATGTTGTTGGTTGAAATTTATTAAATCTTTCTCTTAAAAAGATTTTTCAGAAAAATAGATATCTCAATTATTGATGATGGCTGTGTCCTTCTTAGATACCTATAGCCGCTAATTAGGATATAATTTCTTTTGATTAAAATATAGCTTTTGGCATTTCTCTGAAGAAAACTGGAATTATATGTGGCTCAGGAAATAAGAATTCGAGTCTCATTATTAAACGTCTAAGACGGCTAATTTGAAAAGATGGTCTTTTCATTAAAAGACAGTGTCTGACATTTCGCCACCGAAATCGGATATTATGCGTCGTGCATTCGACAACTTTGGAATCTGGTCGGTGGTGTTAAATATTTAACGTCACTAATTAAAAAAAGATGTTCTTTCTAATGAAGCTATAGTGTGTAGCTTTTCACTGTTGATATTAGATATTTCATAGGGTACAACCTCGTAGGTTTTGTTTGTAAGATTGTCAAATGCTTGCGTTCGATTCTATTAAAACAAGAGAATTGGAAGCCCATCAATTGGCTTTTGTAAGCTTGATAGAGGACAGTGTCCAAACAATCAGCCTCTGTGGTCACGCAGTTAAGTGGTCCACTTAAGAAACTGGTCAGATGCGTTTTCTGCCCCCGGCGGACGGAGCGCCGGCCAGTCGGTCACTTCAGTTGCTACCTCGGGGCCAAAAAGAGCTGGTCAAGTGAACGCGGCTGCGATAGCAGGTGTACGCAGAAGTGCGCCTGGCCGAAGGGTTTGGTTGTCTCCCTACTGAACGAGCAGCAACACGAAAAGTAATATCTCTTCTGTCTTTAAAATGTCGAGGATTCAAAGATCTGAGCAGGCGGCCCACGGGGGAAATTGTGGAGGTGGCGGCTGATTCAGAGAAAGAATCACAGACAAAGAATGGTATAATATCTTTGTCAAATCATGGCCGCCGGCTTCGCACTGAGCATGCGTCGTATTCAGGGGAACTGGGTTTCTGATTATCCAGTTAAAAGAATTGCGGACACGATTCCAGCAAAGTTGAACGCGAGAAAGATAATTCATCCAGCGTCCTAATCAAGATCTATGTGTGAAAAAATGCAGAAAATAATTGACAAAGCCAGAAGGAAAGCGCTTTTCAGTTGTGATTGACTTACTGAAGAAATACATAGTAAGTAGTTTATTATAAGATTCAAGGAATATAAGGTACTGTAGATTTTAGTTGTAACTTCTTTATTATATTTACGATAGAAATACGCAATAATTGGTTTATTGTAGAATTAAAAGGAATTATTTACTATAGATAAGTTATAACTTGGTTATTTTAAAATTCACGAAAAACTGAATTACTTTAGACTTACACAGACAACTAACACATTATAAAATTTAGTGAAATTACTTAGGATAGAAATACATATTAACTAAATAGAAATAAAGGGAAAGTATTTACCATAGAACTACATAGCAATTAGATTATTATAGGATTCAAATATTTTTTACTATAAGTTAAATTGCAACTAGTTTATTACAGGTCGTTGAAAATGATTTAATATAGAATTACATAGTAAATTGTTTATCATAGAATTTAAGTTGTAACTACTTTATTATAGAAATAAAAAAGTATTTACAATAGAATTCTACAATAATTAATTTATTATAGAATTTAAAAGGAATTATTTACTACAAGATAAGTTATAACTTGTTTATTTTTAAATTCACGAAAAGGAATTACTATAGAATTACATAGATAACTAGTATATTATAAGTTTTTAACGAAATTACTTAGTATAGAAATATATAATAATTAGTTTAATATGGTATTAAAGGGAAATTATTTACTATAGAATCACATATTAATTAGTTTATTATAAATTCAAGGAAAAGGTTTTACTATTGGTTAAATTGTAACTAGCTTATTACAGAACTTTGAAAATGATTTTCTATAGAATCACATAGCTATTACTTTATTATAGAATTCAAAGAAAATTATTTACTATAGTTAAATTGTAACTCATTTATTATTGAATTTTGAAAATGATTTACTATAGAAATACATAAGTAACAAGTTTATTATAGGATTCAAAGAAAATTGTTTACTTTATACATAAGTTGTAAATAGTTTATTATAGGAAATGAAAAATATTTACTATAGAATTACACAATAATTAGTTTATAGAATTAAAAGGAATTTATTTAATATAGAATAAATTTTAACCTTTTTGTTATAGAAATGAAGGATAAGATTTTACTATAGTATCTTACAGATTTAAACAAGACCCACTGGTAGATGATCCACTCTGAATGAGGTTTTGTAAGAAATTACTAAATTGTATCTATGTGAATTAAGCAGATATTTGGCCCTATAACTTCAAGTGCCCACAGAACATGTAAAGTAAAACAGAAACAACTTGCAAGGAGGGAAATTAGAGAAGTGAATATAAGCTTGTACCACCTGCCCAAGTATGTTAACAAGGAAAGAACACCTTTCATTTATGCATAGCATTGTTATATGTGATGAAAAATGGGTTTTGCATGTCAAGAGAAATTAGAAAATGCAGTGACTATTTTTAAAAGGAGAGACCGATGCCAACAATAAAAATAGAACTCCATCCGCATTTTCCGTGCTTTGCGTTTGGTGAAATTTGCAAGTTGTCGTCCATAACGATCTGTTGGGTCGTGGAAGGAACATCATTGCAGACGAGCCTCAGGTGCTAGCTACTTGGTCGAGTCCTGCTTTGCTAAACAGTAAAGTATGAGAATGCAAGAATGAATTCTACAAAACAAAACAAAGAAAAAATAAGATCGTTAATACGGAAGGTTATTCCATATTCTACCTGTTAATTTCCATTGTACTCAGGTCCACAATGACTCGGGTGGAATTTCCTGTTAGGGTCCAAGCTATTGCCAAATAGTAAACCACTAAACTGTTATAAAGATAGGTATTTATAGTAAGAATACCTGCAACAATTTCTTGAAAAAAAATTATTACCAGCAATACATCTTGAAAAGAAATACCAGCAATACATCTTGAAAAAAAAATACCAGCAATACATTTTTGGTAAATAAAAAGGTGTTACCAGGAATACAATTCTGGAAAAAAAAATTATTCCTAGCAATACATATTTTTGAAAAAAAAATTAACATTAACATATTTATGGTAAAAAAAAAAAATTCTTACAGCAATAAATTAAAAAAAATGTCTAGCAATACGTTTTTGATTTAAAATTATTACCAGCAATACTTTTTTGAAAAAAAATATTACCAGCAATATATTTTTGGTAAAAAAAATGTATTAACAGCAATATATCATTGGGAAAAAAATTATTACCAGAAACAATTTTTGGAAAGAAAAATATTACCACCAATAAATTTTTGATAAAAAAATTGAAACCAGCAATACATTTTTGAAAAAAAAAAAAATTATCAGTCATAAATTTTTAGAAAAAAATTTATTAGCAGCAATATATTATTGCAAAAAAATTACCAGCAATACGTTTTTGAAAAAAAAATATTGCCAGCAATACATTTTTGGAAAAAATTATTTCTCAAGGAAGTTATTTCAAATTATATTTTTTAAAATGTATTGTAAATGCGGACATGAATTAAACGAAGATGATTTACCCAAAAAATGTAATTAAAGTTATTTCTTGTAGAAATACAGTGAAAATTATGTAGTCGAAAAACAAAGCCAATAAAATATTACGAAACAGCAAAATTTCGTTACAAACAAAGAAAAGATTACTGAAGTGTTACGCCGTATTAGGTTTCGTATATGGCAGTGAATGATTGATAATCACATCACAGATAAAGAAGAGACTTGAAACAACGGAAAGCATTATAGAAGAATTTTGAGAATATCATGGACTGAAAATGAGAGCACCGTCGATGTTTTAGAGAAAATAGAAAACAGAATGAAACTTCTACCATGTATCAGGAAGAGACACTTGAAATTTCTAGGGAACATAATAAGAAAAGAGGGTTTGGAAAATTTGATACTCACAGGACAGATAGTTGGCAAGAGGGATAAAGAAAAGATAAAGCATAACCTTGGCTAGCTTGAGTAAATGAATGGTGGAGCAAGGTTCATTAACACTTAAAAATGATAGAAAATTATGGAGAGCCATTTTCAGCAACGTCACATAGAAGACGAAGATATGGCAGTGAATGATGTCCAATCTCATGAAAAATGGTTCTATTGAAGAATGGTAAGAGTGTTGTAAAAGAAAGAAGAACTACATAGAATCTGAGACTTACTCCCTATATGGGAAAGAGATTTGAAGCAGTCCCCAAAGGGGTTCTACAGAAGGATTCTGAGGATATCATAGATCAAATATGTCAGCACCGACGAAGTTTTATAGGAAAGAGTGCTAGGAAAATTCCATGCGCACAGGAGGTTCCCAAGTAAGCATCTATGCGGACGACACTACTATTTACTCCTGCCTCAAAAACAAATATAGTGTCGCCGACAAAACTAACCTGGCCGTTTGCCTAGAAAAGGGTCTCAAATCGGTTGTGGACTGGGGCAGGAATTGGCTGGTTAACTTTAACGTCTCTAAAACAAAGCTGATCTCTATTACTCACCACAGAGAACCATCCCTGCCCCCCATTAGAATGTCTGACGCTCGACTCCACGGGAGCACCTCTTTACGACTGCTCGATCTCACATTGTCCGCTGACCTGAGATGGAACAAATACACTGAGTCAATAGCTTCGTCCACAGCAAGGAAAGTCGGCTCCCTGTGGTACGCCAGGAAATTTTTCTCGCCGGAGTCGATCCTTCAAATCTACAAATCAACCATTCGCCCTTGCATCGATTATTGCTGTCATATATGGTCTGGAGCCCCTTCTAATTGTCTCAAGATCCAAATCCAGAGACGGATATGCAATATAATTGGCCCTGATCTGGCATCTCGTCTGCAGTCGCTCTCTCACAGATGTGCCGTCGCCTCCCTCTGTCTTTTTTACAAATACTTTCAAGCTAACTGCTCCGATGAGCTGTTTTCGCTGGTTCCCAGACTTTATGAATTTAAGCGTTCTACTAGGCTGGCATCTCGCTCTCACCCTTTCACTGTTGAAACTGTTAAATATAGCCGTCTCTTCTACTCCAATAGCTTCATGTCACGCACCTCTCGCCTGTGGAAATCCATCTCCAATTCTTGTTTCCCTGATAGCTATAATCTCCAACTATTCAAATGTAATGTCAATCGACGTCTCCAGATGCCTTGATCGATCCCCTAACCTTCTCTTCATCCTTTCCTCTATTACTTCTCTTTGCTCTCGCTCCTACTCTCTGTAACCCTTTGCGTGCTAGTGGCTTCCCGCCTTGCTTCGGATGGAATGTTTAAAAAAAAACAGACAGAAGGTTAGAAGAAGAGAAGAAATCAACGCATAACCTACCTAGGCAGTTTGAGTAAATGGATGGCAGGGGCAAGGTTTACGAAAGTAACAAAAAGCAAAAAATTAAGTGCTAGAAACGAAAAGAATTGTGTAGAGCCATGATCGCCGACGCCCTGAAGGTACACAACACATAGATTAAGAAGACAAATTACAATGCAAATACTTTACTACTGACATAAAGCATGAGCTGTGATTGAGTTTCAATCCAAGTTATTTTTTAAATAGTTTAATATAGAAATTGATTTAAAAAAAAAAAAAATCATTTACATGATAGCATTATAAATGACTAGGAGTAGAGCCCGGAGTTACCCGGGGATGTAACAGTAAGAGATAGATCAAGTATCGACCATCATAAAGACTGAAAAATAAAAATTGACAAAGATTATTGTTTAAGGTTGACGGACACGCATGTCTTAATTATTTATGTATTTTTTTTTTTTTTTTACGAATTGGTCAAACCCAAACTCAAACAAAAATATTGTTTTCAATCATTATGAGTCTACCGATTGAATAGAATTTTATTATAAACGATTGTCTTGTAAATGGAATTTTTAAAGCATTCTGAATGTAAAAAAAAGTGTGCAAGACAATAAGAAACACTACCTGCCAAAAAAAATGAAGTTTTGTTGAAATCGGTTGAAAAATGTAGGAAATCCGATCCCATATATAAACACACACACACACACACACACACACACACACACACACAATCTGGGTTTTATAAATATAACTCGATGAGTTGTCCTCCTTTCATTCTCGCGATTATTCTTAATCGTGTTTTCAAATTGATTTCGTGCAAAAACAATTGTGTTTTCCAATTTTTGGCGCTGTCAGAACCACCGCAAGGTAATTTTACGTAGTCCTGTGAAGTTTTGTTGAAATCGGTTGAAAAATGTTAGAAATCCGATCCAATATATAAATGTACACACACACACACACACACACACACACACACACACACACACACACACACACACAACCTGGGTTTTATAATAAGTATGATTTAGTACAGGAATTCAGTGACAAAGATATTTTAATTTCTAGAGGTTTCTCCTATGTATTTCTTGCAGCAATTATTATCGGTAATAGAGCAAAATCTGCCGTCAAGTTTTCGCTTATTATTATCCTTATTTTTAGTATTTCCTTGGATTTCTATTATATACACATTTCCTTCTGGCTCTCAACTAGAGTCATGAGGTCAGCAATGTCTTCTTGACTTTTTTTTACTAATCATTTGCGTAAAAACAATCTAAATTCACACACTTTTTACATCGATAAAGATCTTCGTAATGTTTGAGCTGTACTTGTGTGTACAATTGTTTTTAATTTTTATAAGGCATAGCCAACCAGGAATCCTTTCAGTGAATCTATCTAACTTCTATTTCAATATCCTTGTATTTTGATAGTTTTTTGAAGTTCTTCAAAGATACATTACAATCTACGGCGACTGTCATGTCAATAAGAAAGCACATTATGTTTTTGTTGTCTTTGATCACGATGTCTGGGTGATTAGCTTTAATTGTTTTGTCTGTCTGCATTATAAAGTCCCATAAAATCATTATAGGTCCTATCTTTGTAACCAGGTCTGAGTGATACTATTATTATCAATTTTTTTTTGTGTGTGTTAATTGAGACTTTTATTGTCTTAGAAGTAGGTGTAACAAATTATATTATGCTTAGAAAAATTCTTTTCAAGTTTAGTTTTGATAGATTTGGTGCGTAGAACAATATATATTTTTTCGTCGTGTTTGTCAGAAAAGTCTGCTTTTCTAAAATATCTTACGAGTTTTTTTCTTTCGCATTGAATATGCAATAATTAGTGTAATGGAAGAGCTCAAAAGAATGTTCAATGTATTTCTCCTCTTCCTGTAAACGTGCTACTAGGCTGGCATCTCGTCTGCCATCTCGTTCCCACCGCTTCACTGTCGAAACGGTTAAATGTAGCCACCTCTTCTACTCCAACACTTCTCATCTTGCACTTCCCATCAGTAGAAATCCCTTCATATCACTTGCTTCTCTGATAGCTATAATCTTCAAATATTCAAATGTAATGTCAATCGACATCATCTTCTGCCTTGACCTTGATCCATGTCCTTCTCTTTATCCTTTTTCTAAACACTCCTCTTTACTCTTACTCTCATCTCTCTGTAACCCCTTGCGTGCTAGTGGCACTCCCGCCTTGATTAGGGCGTCAGTGGAACTCCCTTCCTCTTACTTGCTTCCCTGATAGCTATAATCTTCAAATATTCAAATGTAATGCCATTATATATAATTATATATAAATGTAATGTCTAATATATATAATTATATATAAATGTAATGTCTCTCTCTCTCTCTCTCTCTATATATATATATATATATATATATATATATATATATATATATATATATATATATAATATTAGCTGGCCACTCATATTCGAGGATACCTGTCTATTAGGTGTCTAGCCAATCCCTATTGCAAACTCTCACCCAGGCACATTTGTGTTTGCTCAACATCCACAGGCTCAATATATATATATATGGGCACGTGTCCGAGTGGCTATATATATATATATATATATATATATATATATATATATATATATATATATAAAAGTGAACATAGAAGTCATCATGTAGAGACGACAGTCTGTTTCATGCTAGATGCAATCGTCAGGCCACGAGTGCTGCTATTTTTCTCGGCTATTTATATATACGGGCCAGTGGTGCATTGTGGGTAGTCTATTTTGTTGGGTATTTTACCGAAGTCGTTTATTTTTCTTATTTATTTATTTGGGTTAAATTATTTTTTTTGTTTTTATTTATTTTTATTTTTTTTATTTCTTGTCTTTTATATTTATTTATTTTTATTTTTTAAATTTTTATATTAATCGGTATTTTTATTAACGTAGTAAAAATTTGTTTATTTTTTTATTTAATAGTTTTGTTTTGGTTTGGGAAGATAATGCTATTTAATCAATTTTGGGGTTGATTGTTGTAGTTTATTCTAACTATTATTTTGGCGGGAAGAATTTTTAATTTGTTTATTACTTTATTTTATTTATTTGGATTGGTTATCTTTATTTGTTTTTTTTCTAACGGTTAATTTATCAGGATCGGTTTGTTAGTTTATTTATTTATTTGGATGAATTTAGATCAATTTATTTTACTTGTTATTATTTATTTGTTATACTGTATATTTTCTCCTTTTGGTTTTCGATTTTTAAGTAACGTAGTATTTTTTTCATCGTTATATAACAGTTATAGCTATTTTTTTCGTCCGATTTTTGGTTTGGTTTTTATAGTCTAACTAATATTTTGGACATAATGGTTTGCTAATTTGTTTATTATTTATTTTATTTTTTTTGGTTCATTGATTTTGTTTCTTATTTTTTATTCTGTTTCGTCTATTCTAACAGGTGTAATTTGGCAATTTGGGTTAATTTACTTTTTCTTATTTCATTGTCATTTTGTTTATTTATTTATTTTTATTTTTATTTTATTTTTTTTCCGTTTTCGATTTTTAAACAACGTAGTAAAAATTTGTTTTTATGCATTTTGAGATGAGCTCGGATCTTTTATTTAATAATTTATTTTGGTCTGGGAAAGTAATGATAGCTATTTTTTCCTCCAAGCAAAGTTTGCATGTTTTTGATTGGTTGTTGTAGGCTGATGACCTTTTCCTTGTTTTCCCAGATATTTTTGGTGTGATGTGCGTTTTGCTTTTAATTTCTCAGACATACTTAGAAAGCATTGTGCTATTGGCATATTTACTATTTGAGAAAGATGTTTTGTGTGCATAATTTCTTTGTTTTCAGAGTCCTTCAGTTACACCTATGTATACTTTTTCACTTGGTGATTTTATCGTGGCTTGGTATATTACGCTGTTTTGTAAACAATTACCGTTTAAGGGACATTCGTTCTTTATTCTGCAGTTGCACGTGGGTTTAATTTGTTCATGTGGTTTGTTGATAATTTTCCTGTTGTGCTTTTTTATTATTTGTGCCATGTTCTTAGTGCAACTGTAGCTGATTTTTACTGTGTTTTGTTGAATATTTCGTATAGGGTGCTTGATTCCGGGAAGTGTCTGTTTAAGAGTTTGAAGAATGTTTTCCCTACGTTTGTTTTTACGTTTTTGCTGTACGGTGGATTGAACCATATGATATTTCTTTTCCTGTTGGCCTTTTTTTTGTGATCTGTGGTGAATATGTGAGTGGTGCTGGGAATCCACTATCTTTTAGGGCCATTTCGTAGTCTTTCTTAGCTTTGTTAAATATGGATTCATTGTCGGAATTGTTGGAAAGCCTGCGGTTAATCGATTTTGGTATCTGATTATAGAAGGCGGGTGGTTGGAAGATGTGTGTATATAGAGTGGTTTGTCATTGGGTTTTCTGTATGGTTTATATGTGCCTTTTCTTAGGTTGAAGGTAACATTTAAAAAATCTACTTCGTTTAGGTTAGTTTTTATAATTTTAAAATCCGTTATTTTTGAAAATCTTTATTATTGCTATTCTAGTTTTGTCTGGGTTTTGTTTGTTAGTTTCGTGTAGTAAGTAAATAACTATGAGTTCTCGTGTTTTGCACCGTCAAAGCTCCCCATTTTAGTGTCAAATATCCCATCTTTCTTTATCCATGCTTCTTCATTGTGGAATAATAATGATTTACGGGAGTGCATTAATGATGTCGATTTCGCTTGGTTTTATTATTATTTGTTCTTGAGCTAAGTTGATGGCCTTATCTTACATGCATTCTGTTATGGATGGGTAAAATTCTTTTATGTCTAATTGTAGGAATTGGCAATTTTGTTTGTTATTTATGCAATGGAATCAGTCAATAGTTTCTTTTTGTGTTTTTCCACTGGTTTCCTCCTAATTTCTTCCAAAGTTCAGAATTAATTCTTTCTAGTATCGTTTTACTTATTGTACCTAGTTCGCTTTTAGCTGGGTTTATGAGTCTGCATGCAGGGTTGGTTTTGAAATTTTCTTTGTGGTCTTTTAGTGTGATAAAGGGTTGCGCCTTGCAAATACAACTTATTCGGTCATCTAGGTCTAATTTTTGGGCGATTGCTTTAGCTTCCTTATTGATATCGTGTTCTATTGTTTTGGGTGCCTTTTTGTATGTTTTGATCTTGAGTAAATTATTGTGCGTAGGAGGGCTTAGTTTGTATAAATTTCTTGTTTTGGCCCGTATATATATAAATAGCCGAGAAAAATAACAGCATTCGTGGCCTGACGATTGCATCTAGCATGATACAGTTTGTCGCCTCAAAGTGTTGATTCTATGTTAACTTTTATATCTACACACGCTCTATCTCTGATATTTGAGCACTTTATCATATTAAATATAGCACATCTTAAGACTATATTTCTTCATATATATATATATATATATATATATATATATGTTGTGGTAGTATCCACCTAATTTGCATAGTGGAGTACCGACCATATAAATATGGTTGGTACCGGGAAGAGAGGGAGGAATCAAGAGATTCAACCAACTGCCCGACTGCGACTCAGTCAACACATTCTCCAGGAACGGCCTTTCCAGGAATATACAAAAGACTATATATAAATATTGTGTACACTTTCTTGTTTCAATACATTTTGTTCTAAGTACATTTTGTGTTGCATTATTATTCCATGCATTAGTCAAGTTTCAACAATATATATATTTCCAAGAGGATATAGTTACAGCTAGAGCTCAATGTACAGTACATACCAAGAATATAATACAAAATGTTCAAACACTAATATTCTATGGTTATAATATATATATATATATAAATACATACATATATATATATATATATATATATATATATATATATATATATATATATATATAGATAGATAGATAGATAGATAGATAGATACACACTTTGGAAACTAGATAGATAGATAGATAGATAGATAGTTTACAAAGTTATCAGGCATATATAGTAAATGATCCGCTTATTATCGGATCTCATGTCAGGAACGCTAAATTATACACATATTCAAAGTTCAAATTTAATATTAACCTAATATATTATTGGGCTGTAAATTCAAAATATAGGTTGTATGGAGGGACATTTGGGACCCCCCCAAAAAAAAATACATATATATATATATATATATATATATATATATATATATATATATATATATATATATATATAAAAGATACTGATGCACGCTTAAAGTTTATATTGCACTTTTTTCTGTTTCAAAAAACATAAATGACGCAAGCTTAAAGTTTGTATGGTACATGTTTTTCCGTTTTTTTAAGTTAAAATATTATAAAGCGTAAGGAGCCAGCAGTATAATTAAAAAGTAAGGAGGAAGCCGCGGTGAATTGTATTTTGATTTATCAATAATATTTATGTTTCAAAACATCTACATAAACCCAAAATTTAAAAAAAATAATCAGTTTCTCTGACGATCGCTAAAGCGTGAAACCCAGGGTCACAAACTCACGTCTATCCAACCAAATATGTTAGCTCTATCTCTGATATTGAGCACTTTCTAATAAGTACCGCGCATATAATATATAAATAATTATATATATATATATATATATATATATATATATATATATATATATATATATATATATTTATATTTCTATACACAAAGTTTATATATATATATATATATATATATATATATATATATTAATTGATTTAAAATATGTTTTTTCGCTACACAGTTCTAACCATGTTTCAAAAATGGAAGCTAAAAACTTAGAATTAAATTTTGTAATTAAATTAAAGCCATTAGTTGCATTTCATCCTCAAGCGAAAGTAAAAACGAGAAGTATTAAGTATGAGAAGACGTTGGTATAAACCAATGGCTTCTTTTATCAATATTAGGCATTTAAGAATATTTGTGGATATTTCATAGTTTATTTTGTACAGGTTAGGTTTCAACTGTTTTATGTATATTGCCTCAAGAATTTTTAGTTTTTGGTTATTGTTTTCATGTTTAAGTATACTTGTGTTTTCAATGAGGATTTTCCGGAATTGTGTATGCGACCAGACATATATTCGTAGAAAAGACAGACGGAAGCAACGTCACGTCGGTGAGAAAGTGACTGAAGTCAAGATGCCAAGACAGGATCGATTAAATTACAGATCGTTCCTTGGATTTTGTCATAAACGTTCTACTTATTTCGATGATCTTTTGGTAAGATGAGCAATTGTTAGCTTAGCGGGATGAGAACGAACTATGTCTTGCAGGAATATACTCATTAGCTTAAAGTTTCTTGATCCTGACTTGAACCATTCAAAGCACGACTTGCAACAATTCTCTGCATTTATCATAACGCCATCATAAGTTTGAAGGTACTATCAATTTTTTTTTTTAGTCGACTGTACTCGTTAAACGAAATACTCAAGTTACAAACTTGTTGTT
The DNA here is from genome assembly GCA_903632075.3 of Acanthosepion pharaonis. Classification (NCBI taxonomy): domain Eukaryota; kingdom Metazoa; phylum Mollusca; class Cephalopoda; order Sepiida; family Sepiidae; genus Acanthosepion; species Acanthosepion pharaonis. The sequence continues at coordinate 2,988,224 of CAHIKZ030003633.1, forward strand.
TACAAAATTTTATTCGTTGGCTATATATAAGAAGGACCTACATTTTCACACCGTCATTATGGGGGTCCTACTTTCTCCTCCATTCAAAACGAACAAAAAATTAAAGTAGAATTGACAACTTTCATTTACTTCTCCCAAATTTGACATTTTTTTTTTTCATTTTGATTGCGTATAGGCCCTAAATTGATTTTTTTTTAACGTTTTAAGACGGTGTTCTTCATAATCTGTTTCTATACTGATCTTTAATATTAGCATATCTAACCAGTACATTAGCATATCTAACCAGTACATTAGCATATCTAACCAGTACATTAGCATATCTAACCAGTACATTAGCATATCTAACCAGTTATTTGGTTCAGTGTAAGTGAATATTGATCGTTCATTTTCGAGTCTATAATAACATGTTTCGAGTATAGGTAGTTATTAGTCGTTTATGTTTGACTATATAATTATTTACTCTGTTCGCGGATAGTAAAATATTGGTCGTTTTTATTTAAATATTTGCTTTGTTCAGGGGATGGGTAAATATCTGTTGTATATATTTGAGTGTTTAATCGTTTACTGGATTCGGAGCAGTTAAATGTTTGTTTATATGGTTAATTTGTAGCACTGAGTTCACATTAAAAATTTGCAGAAAACTTACATTTATTTGTAATTGTACATGTTCCATTCAAATCTAGCCTGATAAATTTGATAAAATCCACCATTTTGGAGTTATCGGCAGTGACATTTGGGATTCAATCGCGTCGTTGGCGGCAGCCATTACTCGCGTTGTTTGCATACATTCGCCGCGGAATGCTAAACACCGAAGACTACGGAGACCTAAGCTCGGAACTGATTTTTCTTGTCTAAGTTACTGCGCACGAGAACTATTTACGTACACACGCTCAGTTTGCGCAATGCTACCTACACTGATAACTCGTCTGCAGCGAATGTATACAAACAACGCATGTAATGGCTGCCTTTCAACGCTAAAGAATCCGAACTTTCACTGTCGATATCTCCAAAACAGTAGATTTTATCAAGCCAAATTCGAATTACACATAAACGTAAGTTTTCTGGAAATTTTTAATACGAACTGAGTGCGGGTGTTGCAATGCAAATTTACCCAAGCCGGGACCGAAACCAGGCTGATTCGGCAACAGTCGGAGATTTTCATCAGAGTGGCTAGACTGATTGCTTCAAGCCGAGGTTAATTTGCAGTGTAACACCAGCACTCAGTTCGCATTAAAAAATTTCTAAAATACTTACATTTATGTGTAATTGTGCATGTTCCATTCAAATCTAGCCTGATAAATTTGATAAAATCCAACATTTTGGAGTTATCGGCAGTGAAATTTGGGATTCAATCGCGTCGTTGGCGGCAGCCATTACTCGCGTTGTTTGCAAACAACGCTAGTAATGGCTGTCCGCGACGCTAAAGAATCCGAACTTTCACTGTCGATAAATCCAAAACGGTAGATTTTATCAAATTTATTAAGCCAGATTCGAATAGAGCATGTACAATAACACATAAACGTAAATATTTTGGAATATTTTAATGTGAATTGAGTGCAGGTGTTACACTGCATATTAACCATTTATATTTAAATCTATAAACAGTTAACTGGTTCGAGGATATATAAATATTGGTGGTTTATATCTGCGTCCATAAGCATTTACTTGACTTGGGGATAGGTAAATATTGCTCATTTATACTTTAGTCCCTCAAAATTGCTTGTTCTTGTTCTTCTGTGCCGTGTCCTTTCAGGGCGTTGGCTTTCATGGCTCTCCACGCTTACCTGGCCTTTGTAAATGTTGTCTTTTTCATATCTGCGTTAGGCTGTAACACAAGGTCGGTTATTTAACGTGGGGAACCTGAGCGCGGACACTCTGCCACTTGTTCCAATTTAACCCCGTTTACAAGGGATTTGGCACAATGCTTGTCTTAGCAGGACATAGCTGGTCAAGGCCACGGAACAGATACTACAATTTGATCATAATCTCAGGATCTACACAATTTCGTTAGGTAAGTTATTCGTTGGCGTTATTTGTACCTCTTGCCTTCAATACTTCCTGTGACTGTTACATTTTTTAAATCTTCTTTCTTCACTATATACCCTGGAAAATTCAACTGTATCTTTCTAATGGCAAATATAAGTTTCCTTTTTGTTTCCATTTTCTTTAAAACTTCGTCGTTTCTTACATGTTCGGTCCATGATATTCTCAGCACATTTCTGTTGCTTCAAATCTCTTCTTCATCTGTGAGAACATTACCCAGCATCCAGGGCTATATGGTGGGGGGGGAGGCTGATATTCCATACTGAACACAAAATACGTTTCGCTAGGGTTACCTTTGTCCGACACCGCCATCTAAATATTAACCTGGCGCTACACAGTCATGAACAAATAATTTTATCAAATAACAGCAGACTTAGAGCAGCAGTAACAACTATTTTATTACAATAATTTCATCCCGTAAAAGTTCCAAGAGCCACTCGAGGTAGAGGTGACAAAGTAAGAGACATTGCCCCAAGCTCGATGATAACGCCGCCAAGACGTAAGGGGCTACCGGAAGTAAAAGAGAATGAAAAATGTCCAGACGGAACCGAAAACCTAATCCTAATGAAGAAAAAAAAACTGATAAAACACTACACCTGTTCAAAGAAGGCTTATAAAAACATCACGTTGAAATACCGATTCTCGTACGAGCAACGAAGTTAAGCAACGTTGACGCTGATCAGTACTTTGATAGGTGAGCGCTTCGGAATAATAATGTGTTGTAAGCTTAGATGTGTGGGTCTTGTAATAGAACATTTTCTCGGATAATGGATCGGAGAATAGAGTTTTAGTTCCGGTCGGGTTCGTTATATTCAATTAAACGCTAATACCCTTGGTAAAGGTATGGATCTATCTTTTCTCCCTCCAGATAAGACTTGTATCGTTAAAACATTATTATCTAAAAAAAAAAAATACAATCTAAAAACAAAATATTGTCTGACTTTAAATAACCTTTTGATAACCTGTAAAAAAACGAATCAATTGGTTAATTCATTTTCATAAGACCAGGAAAAAGGGTAAACGGTGGGTGGGCAAAATTATCAATTCCTTGCTCATGTAACTAGAAGAAAGATGAATAACATCACCTGAGTGTTAAATTTCCGCACTATATTAAACAAAAGGTTTGGAAGGTAACTGCCTATCAGTATTAAAAATAGGGATGACAGTGAACTTCAAAAGCCTATTTTGCAAGAGGAAAACAGTTTGCTTTTGAACAGAAAGGTTATATAAATTTTAACCAACAGTTATTGTTGGTTAAAATTTAACTAGCAGTTACTGTTGGTTAATAATTTATCATAGTTTCGAGGAAGTAAAATTTATATCTGATCTTGAAAATCGATCAACTAATGGGGAATTTATCCCCGTATGAAAACGTTACTAATTTCAACATAACCATTAAAAGTAAACTGAATGATATATATTTTATTCGGAACTTTCTTTATTGAATGCCAAATTTGAATTAACGCAGACAACAGATATTTCACGCGCGTTGCTAACGCCGATGTGACAATTCATTCTTGACTTATATAAAATATAATTACGGGATCAAAACTGAGAATGAACTGTTGAAATTTCCTGGGAACTTCATGTCTGTTGAGGAAGCGTAATTTGTTTCTTAATGGATACCAGTTAGAGCGAAATAAATTTTGCGAGGCGTCTCTTCCTATAGAGAAATTTTTTCAAATTCAATTTGAAGCGTCGAAAGGACATTTTTTTTTCATTCAAACAAACAATGTCGCGTTTCTTTTCCAAAGTGTAAAACACTTTCAGTTAGTATGTTATCAAGCTGTTATAATTTCTGGAAACGGTGTGGGCTGTTGGGTGGGGGGACTTCGTTTCAAGTCTCCCCTGCTTAGTGAGACACACCATGCAGGTGCCGGCCCGAAATCTTCTACTTCTTCTTCTTTTGGACATTCCATCAAAAAAGGAACAAGCAATTTTTGAATGCGAAAAGAGACAAAAAAATTTCCAACTATTTCTCTTCCCCCCACCAAAGAAAAAAAAAATGTTGAAAGAATTATTTCTTTCATGAAATTAAATTGTTTTAAATATTTTCAGTCTCGAAAAGTGCAGATGCTTGAACCATTCGGCAGACTGATGGGCACGAGACTTAATCGATTTATGCTGACGCGAGGTTTTAAACCCAGCGCGATCTTAATCAAGAAACCTGATATTTTGCGCGCGCGCGCCAAAAAAAAAAATAAAAATAAAAAATAATGAAAGAAATTTGCTTCACTTGATGACTATTGGGTCCAGGCAAAATTTCTTACCTTTCTTATAAGTGAATTTCAATGACAATATTTAGATATTTGTACATCAATTTATTCAACCACACGTGCGCCATTTCGTTCCACCATTCTTGTAGTGTAATGAATGAGAAATCCGGGAGCCGAGTTCGAATTCCAGTCGGGTTCATTGCATTCACTTACGCGCAAATGCCTTTGTAAAATATTCAAGCTGAAAACGAAAATAAATAAATATACTGTTTAACAAATAAACGGAGAGTCTACTTAAATATGAACCTCCACTAATAATAACATTCAATTGATTGTTGATGACTAGGGAAGGTTACTGAATAGAATAATTAAACGAAGGTTGGTAATGAACGATAATTCTTAGGAAAAGAACAACACATATAAGATTCGCCAGCTGCGCGTAGAAGTTGTCAACTGCTAGAAGTGAGTCAAGTGAATTCCACAATGAAGCTCCAACTGCAGGATATCTACTAACTTCACCACGCTGTCAGATGTGGCACAAGGCCGAATTTAATGTGGGGTATCCGAGCCTGTAGACTCAGCCAAAAATTCACCGTAGACCCCGTATAAAACGGGACCGAGTAGCTGTTTCCCGAGACGTGACTGCCCTGCGACATAGCCTTGTCTGAGGCAGAGAGTTTGACCAGCACAGCTGGAGATGAATCTCCAACTGCAGACCAACATACAGTATTTACTACTGTATTTATGTGAATGGGAACACACTCATTATCGTCCGTATGTATGCTACAACATTGATAAAATCTATCAGATTAATAAATAAATTTTTAAAAATTACTTTAGAAAATTGCTTTGTCAATATTTGGAGAGTACACTGAACAGATATGAAAACTTCGAGAATCTATGGCGAGAAGGATTTTCGCCTAAAGTCACTATTCAGTCTTGCTTGATCGGCATATGTTTTTCGTGGTTGAGTTGGTATAAGCATGTCCTATCTAAAGACGGTTTCTTCTGCAGGGGTGGGGGTGAAGCTTCGAGTCCTGCAAGAGAGCGTATATTGTCTTTAAGATTTCTCGAATATTCAAGTCAGTAGACGAAAACAAACATATCGTTTTATAAATAAACAGACCGGCTAGTCAAATATGGATATCCAATAAAAATAAGTCTTATGCGATAAAATCTGCCGGCTTAATGAATAAAAGGTTCATTACTTCTTCGGAAACACTGTCAGCTTTCTTTCTTTTTATGTGCCATGTCCTTTCAGGACGTTGGCGATCATGGCTCTCCACCACCTTCTATCCCTAGGCAGCTCTCATCAAGTTCCTTCCCTCTGCTTCCTCTCGCAGACCACGTTCTGTCATCCACTTGCTTAAGTCCGCCAGGTATGTCATACATTGTTTTCCCTTGTCTCTCTTTCCCTCTATTCGACACGTGAGTATCAGATTCTCCAGGCCCTTCTTCCTTCTTTCTTTTTATGTGCCATGTCCTTTCAGAACATAGGCGATCATGGCTCTCCACCTCCTTCTATCCCTTGCAGCTCTCATCAAGTTCCTTCCCTCTGCTTCCTCTCGCAGACCACGTTCTGTCATCCACTTGCTTAAGTCCGCCAGGTATGTCATACATTGTTTTCCCTTGTCTCTCTTTCCCTCTATTCGACACGTGAGTATCAGATTCTCCAGGCCCTTCTTCCTTCTTTCTTTTTATGTGCCATGTCCTTTCAAGAAGTAGGCGATCATGGCTGTCCACTTCCCTCTATCCCTTGCAGCTCTCATCAAGTTCCTTCCGTCTGCTTCCTCCCTCAGACCACGTTCTGTCATCCACTTGCTCAAGTCCGCCAGATATGTCACGCGTTGTTTTCCCTTGTCTCTCTTTCCCTCTATTCGACCCGTGAGTATCAGATTCTCCAGGCCCTCCTTCCTCATTACGTGTCCCCGAAACTTCAGCTGCCTCTTTCTGATGTTAAGCATAATCCTTCTCCTTGTTTGCAACTTCTCATCGTTGCTCACATACTCGCTTCATGATATCCTTAGCATCCTTCTGTAGAACCACATCTCCATCGCCTCGAGGCTCTCCTTCATCTTTGAGGACATCGTCCAACATTCGCTGCCGTAAAGAAGAACAGATGTCACGTAACAGTTCAGTATTCTTTTCTTTGTTACCAAAGAATCCTCCTGTCTCGCAATACTCTGCTCAGATTTGGAATGTGTCCTTAGCCATCTGAATACGTCTAGGGTTATCAGTGTCGCATTTACCGTCCTCTGTCAAAACGCTTCCCAGATATTTAAACTTCAACGTCTGCTTGTCATCAGTGATACAATTATACAAAGGCTTGTTTTTTTTTTATTATAGAACAAAAAAGAAAGCTTTTATCTATTGAGTTCGTTAGGTTTTTTACATTTCTAAGGCAGATGTTTACACTTATGGTCTTCTGTAGTGAAAACGGCAGTAGTAACTTTACTGAAGACTCAGCTTGATTTTTTTAGTGCCCCGGCTAGCTTAAACTAATGCGTTTCATTAGTCAAAACAAAAAAAAGATGGTTGCAAATTTCTTGAATTAGAAAGGATGCTTGACAAAGAAGTAACTGGATCTGCTGGCTTATAATATATATGTTGAACAGATTTGCTAGTAGGTAAACGTCGAAAGAGATATATACCAGACGTTTCTAATCGATATAACAAATGCGAATGCGAATGTCAGTGTGTCACACTTTTTCAATTTTATTCCTAAAGACCGTAGCCTAACATATCATAACATTTTGGAATCAAGCCGATATCGTGAGAAAATTAAAAACATATCGCGTCGGATCCGGACACTCAATCCTGAAATGTTAGATTCTCAAATTTTCATTACTACGATTGCTTTCAGGTCCCGCCATGTTGGCTTCCACTGATAAAAAACAATTAAAGGGACACAACTCTCTAACTTTCAAAATCTCATATACAAATGGAAAAATAACTGTTTTCAAATTACAATGTTTCAAAATAAAATTTTGCGTGTTTTCAAATGTACTCCTAGAGACCGGAACCTAACATATCATACCATTTTGGAATCTAGCCGACTCCGGGATCAAATTAATAAACATTTCGGGTCGGATCTGGACCCACAATCCTGGAATGCTTGGATTCCCAACTTTTCATTCATGCGATTCTTTTGCATTCCACCATGTTGGCTTCTACTACTAAAAAAAAAAAAAAATCAAGGGACACAACTCACTAACTTTTATTAGCTCATGTTCTAATGAAAAAAAATACTGTTCTCAAATTAAAATATTTCAAGATAAAATTGTCTATGTTTTCAACTTTACTCCTAGAGGCCGTAGCCCAACATATACTATTTTGGAATCAAGCCGACTCCGTGAGCAAATTAATAAACATTCTGGTTCGGATCCGGACCCACAATCGTGAAATTTTTGGATTCCCAACTTTTATTACTGGGATTCTTTCCCATTCCGCCATGTTGGCTTCTACTAATAAAAAAAAATTTCAAGGGACACAACTCACTAACTTTTATTAGCTCATGTTCTACTGAAAAAATATTGTTCTCAAATTAAAATATTTCAAGATAAAATTGTCCATCTTTTCAACTTTTCTCCTAGAGGCCGTAGCTCAACATATACCATTTTGGAATCAAGCCGACTCTGTGAGCAAATTAATAAACATTCGGGGCAGGATCCGGACCCACAATCCTGGAATGCTTGGATTCCCAAGTTTTTTTTTCTGTGATTGTTTTCGGCGATTTTGGCGGGATTTTTTTTGCAACAAATTTTTTTTTTCCTGCGATAACAATTTGGAAATAAATTTGGGAATAATTAAAATTAATTCAGCGGAAGTCAACCATAAAATACAAATTATTTGTACGGAAAATAAGGACTTACGTACATTAAATTGTCTTTAAATTAAGTGGCAGCAGAAGAATTATGTTTGAACTTTTAAAAGGTAAGCTTAAATATTAATGCAATACTTACATACGGCGATCAATTTGGAGTTCTTCTGTAGTTTATTGTTGCCTATCACATCTACTCCTCCCTACCTGTTGTGATGAAAGGGCTAGCAGGAGCCAGCTTAAATGACGCCCTATCTAGTGGCTTTTAAGCCAATAGATACGGCGTCTAAATTCCTCGTTTAATAAATAAAATAGGTTAAACTCCTGACTATCCTCGTAACTAAGATGGAATATTTACGAAATATGTCAAAGTAAAAAATTATTTTTCCAAATTGTCTTTTCCATTAAATCTTCTCTTCTGTAATGATTTCACGCCAGGCAAGGCAATAAAGCCACTAGGACGCAAGGTAGAGGCTACTCTGTGTTAGGGATTATGAGGAAAAACTACTAATAAAGAGGAGGAATATTAAAAGAACATCATTTAAGAAGACAGTTGATAACGACTGAAAATGTGCATTTATCTTTTGAAGATTAATGTTGACTGGGAAGGAAGAAGACTAAAGAAAAAGGAACTGTTACCATAGAACTTCCGGTTACATCTGGGCGTTTCAAATGTAAAGAGATGAGCGAGGGGGTTGATGGCGACTGTCTGGTGAAATTTCCTAGGTGTGCTGCATTTCGAGCTTGATCGCGCCATCAACGCTAAACTCTATTGTCAGCAGCTTGACCGCGTGTACGACAAGCTAAAGATGTAGTATCCTGCTTTGGTCAGTCGAGGTCGGGATTTGTTTCAGCAAGACAATGCGAGACCCCACCCTGCCAAGTTGACTAAAGAGATGTTAAAACATATGGTCGGTGCTGAAATTCTTCCACTTCCTAGTGACTACACTTTATTCCGCTCAATGGCACACTTCCTCCGTGACCAGCGATTCAACTAAATTTGAATATCCTGCTTTAGTCAATCACTCTGCTAGGCTGACGAAGGAGAAGTTCAAACAGATGGACGATGTTGAGTGTCTTCCACATCCACCATTCAGTCCCGATGTTGCTCCGATTTACTATGGCCTATATTCCTCTCAGGGGCACACTTCCTCCGTGACCAGCGGTTTTATTCTTAACGTAAATTTAACTGTAATAA
>CAHIKZ030003633.1:3002500-3010000 GCA_903632075.3 Acanthosepion pharaonis
CCCTGTAATTTTAAAAGTTACTCCAAAATTCGCTTGAGGATGAAATGGAACTAATGTCTTTAATTTAATTCACAAAATTAAATTCGGGGCTTTTTTAGCTTCCATCTTTTAAACATGGTTAGAACTATGTAACGAAAAAAAAACATATTTTAAATAAATCAATTTATATATATATATATATATATATATATATATATATATATATATATATATATATATATATATATATATACAGGGGATGATCCCAGCGTCCGCTACCTTTGGAAAGTGCCAGAAAGCCACATCACGGGTATACCCAAGCTTTGTTAGTGAAATTGTGTAGACGGAACGGCGACCATCGTGACCGACCGAGGGGTTGTGTGTGCTGGATTCTTCAGATTTTTGATCGCGCTAGATTACTCGCTTTTCCCAGGAAACCGTTTCGTCCTATATTTGGGACTCATCAGCAGTACGCATCCACTACCGAGAATTGAAACCCTGACAGTTAGGTTATGCATGCAAGCGTCATACCAACGGTACCACTGGGCCTGCAAATCAGACTCAACATAGCGCCGCTCGCTCACATATTCCGTGGTGGAACTCAACTGAGTTCTCTCTAACCATAGGACTGTGCCTCCTGGAGCCACGATTACTATCACTATACTATCAGAAATTATTAGGAGGATTTGATAATTATAGACTAGATGAATTACTTAATTATAATTATCAAATCCTCCTAATAATTTCTATCACACACACACACACACACACACACACACACACACATATATATATATATATAAATAAAAAGAAAGGACAGTAAGATATATAATCCGGTGTTCTTATAGATATTTTTATTTTTACAAAATAGTGCTCGATATAAATTTACAGAGCATTAATATTATAAATTAATTGATTTAAAATATGGTTTTTTCCGCTACACATTTCTAACCATGTTTCAAAAATTGAAGCTAAAAGCCCCGAATTTAATTTTGTAATTAAATGAAATGGAACTAATGTCTTTAATTTAATTACAAAATTAAATTCGTGGCTTTTAGCTTCCATTTTTGAAACATGGTTAGAACTATGTAGCGGAAAAAACATATTTTAAATCAATTAATTTATAATACATATATATATATATATATATATATATATATATATATATATATATTCATTCAAAATGTTTGTTTAAATAATTTAGACATATCATGTCGATTAGTTTTTGGTAGACTTAGAAAATTTAGTAAGAAAAATACCAACATTTTGTCTCGAATAATTTTTATTTTCCAAAGTACTTTCACTCTCATCTAAGTCCATCTTCTTGGAACTTTATACTTGGAAAACTAGAACGCTGTATAGCATTAAAACAACTGAAACGATTTAAATTAACAAAAAACAAAGATTATATTCACAGACAACTTGACCCCCTGAATATGGTCTCAGATTGAAAGTACTTGGGAAAACAAAAAATTATTAGGATGAAAATTTTCATTTAGTTTCTGTTCGTTTATATCTTTATCAATTTTGATATTAAATATCCCAGATTGTGATAATCGAAGATCTGCCAACAAGGGTGAAATGTCATAATAAAACTAAGTTTATCCCTAAAAGATTAAAATCTCAACGTCCCCTCTCCTAGATGAAATAGTGTAGTCGCTTTAACGTAAACAACACTTTATTCCGATTAGATCGTAAAAAACGAAACGTGTCAGACGAAGTCCCCCCCATGTCACAGATTTTTCCTAAAATACCTAAAAATTCCTTCCCTCATATATATATATATATATATATATATATATATATATATATATGTGTGTGTGTGTGTGTGTGTGTGTGTGTGTATATATATATATATATTTATGAGTCTACGCATATCATCAGAAAATGGCATCACGTTTTTAAGTAGGTACCTCGCCAAAAGACGCGATACCTAAGAATGAAAATTAATTTTTAAAAATGAAAAGTCATACATGAAGCTTTTATTTTTGTTTCAATTTCAAGCTAATCGATTAAATTTAATACTTTGAAATAGTCAAAACGCTTTGTTGCATTTCAATAACTAATTAAAATTAAGTAAAGAAGTTTTTTAAAATTTTTTAGTCATTTTTAATCGCAATGCATTTCTCTTTATTAAAATGCCTCTCAAAAATAGGAATATTAACTGATTTAAAGTATAATAAATCTGTTTTGAAACCTTTTTTTTAATTTTAAAATACCTTAGATTAACTGTATTTTTAACTGTAGGTGTTTTGTTTTGTTGGTAGCCTAATGATAGGTCTAATGATGTTCTACGGAGATTTTATCTGTAAAACATAATTTAAGAAAATGATGTGAATGCCTTATTTTATATATAAAAATTACTCAAGAATCTGAGTTCAGGAAAAATATCCTTAATCTGAATTTAGTTTAGGAAAATATCCTGTATAATCTAATATTTTATTGAATTTTCGAAAGTTGGCTTTAAATTTACTATAGTTATCACTCTCATTTTTTGATAATATCAGTTATGTGACACGCATGTACATCTTTCGATACATGACTGACGAGGCAGATTTTTTCGCACAGTAGGTCGATATTTCTTTCTGCGCTAGACCAGTTGCTATCCAAAGCTATAAAACCTGCTATTTATCCATAGCGTATTACCAAGTAAATGAATGTAAAGGATCTGACGGGAATTCGAACTCGGCTCTCCGATTCCCCAATCCGGGCTGCTATCCATGACTCCATCGTGCCTCCTAATATCATGTATGGTGGCCCATACTTACAAAAATTGACACGTTTATGAAAAAAAAATATTCAAAATTCTTTTAATAATTTTAAGTTTGTTGATTTGTGTTAAGCTTCTTTATTTATGATAAATAAATATATTTTTTACATAATAATAATAATATAATCTAAAATATTGAAATTAATACATAATTTAAAAGTTTTAAAATTAAATAAATTTTTCTAATTAAATTTGAAAAAAATGAAAACAATTCTTGTAAAAATTCATCTTTTTCGTAAGACAATAATATGCTCAACATTTCTTATATGTAAAAGCAGTAAAAAGATTTTCTAATTAAATAATATATAATTTTATTTCATTTTTTTTATGATTTGGAGCAGATTTCCGGCAAATTGTGGTTTTGCATGACAAAAACAAATTGAAATTTAAATTCTCCAAGGAGTCCTGCTTTAAAACTAATACAAATATGAAGAGTCTGAAATTTTAATTTCTCAAAATTTCATAAAATTAAATTAGGGTTATAGATTTTTTTAAAAATTACCAAAATATTCTAATAAAAATAATTTCGAATTTGTTTGTAAATAAGTCCCGAAAATTTCATTAAAATCCAACAATTATTAGATGCGTATGTATGTATTATTTACTACTTCTGAGATGCTTATATTTTCGAAGTTTCCAGAAACTAACAACATGTCAGTACAATCTAAATCAGTTCAAGGCTAGGGTCACCATAATTCCCTGTGCATAGTACGCCTTCATCCATATTACGCACCCCTAAAATTGTGCTGAAAGTGTGAGAAAATGCTTCTACTCACGCATAATACGCACCCCTTGCTTGGTAATCAAACCCTCTAAATTGTACATCTCCAATTTCATTATGGCCAGCGTTTCCTCCTCTTATTCAAGCTGTAATTGAAGATATTTATCAAACTTTCCGATCATCACGATTCTAAAAGGAAACGGAAATACCTATATTGTGCCTACTGCGCAGACTCATTAACCTGTTTTTGTTTGATAAAATGTGCAATCTACCGGATCTCTATGTAATTTTTCACAAATATGTTTTAAACATAGAATAATATTATTCTAATTTAGTTTGATGATAATTCTTATTTTATTTTACATTTGTAATTATTGTTAGGTACATCTGATTGTATTTAACATCCTTATGGGGTCGCAATCGCCAAATGTTAGTGGCAAATTGTTGTATGTTTGTGGTAGGCAGTCATTTCACAACTGAAATCGACCTATTAAACGGAAGTTTTTTGGAGATTATTTTCTAGCTGTGCATAATACGCACCGCTAATTTTGCTTATTATTGTTTTTGTTTTTGATTTTTAGAAAGAATGCGTATTATGCATGGGGAATTGCAGTAACAGTTATCTTCCACTCCTTTACACACAAATGGCTTCCAATCGTAACTCTCTACCTTGAGTGAATCCCTCCCCCACACCCGGCTATTGTAATGGATGAACCTCGCTGTGAAAAAAAAAGAAAAGAAAAAAAGTTGAATATGTTTAGCACCTTTGACCTGTTTATATCACACTCTCAGTATCTCCCCCACTTTCTCCCTGACTATTCAGTCTGTGCATTATATGTTTATTCATATCAATCGCGAGGCAACTTTTAGAATGGATGTTTTTTTTACAGGAACGCATATTGGTTTGCTGCTTTTTATTAAATAGGATTTCTCGAACATTCAGGCCGGTAGGCGAAAATAAAGAAAAATAAAGTTTAAAGAATAAACGGAGCGTCTACTCATTTAAGAGTATCCACTAAACATAACGACTAAAGTGATAAAATCTCTATCGTTGTCAGTTCATATCTATCTATTTATCTATCTATCTATCTATCTATCTATCTATCTATCTATCTATCTATCTTTCGTTGTCTGTTCATATATATCTATCTATCGTTGCCTGTTCATATCTATCTATCTATCTATCTATCTATCTATCTATCTATCTATCGTTGCCTGTTAATAGCTGTCTGTGTATCTATCATTATCTGTTTATAGCTGTGTGTCTATCTGTTGTTGTCTGTTTATATCTCTCTATCTATCTATCTATCTATCTATCTATCTATCTTTGTTCATATCTATCTATTTATCTATCTATTTATCTATCTATCTATCTTTCGTTGTCTGTTCATATCTATCTATCTATCGTTGTCTGTTCATATCTATCTATCTATCTATCTATCTATCTATCTATCTATCTATCTATCTATCTATCGTTGTCTGTTAATAGCTGTCTGTGTATCTATCATTGTCTGTTTATAGCTGTGTGTCTATCTGTTGTTGTCTGGTTATATCTATCTATCTATCTATCTATCTATCTATCTATCTATCTATCTATCTATCTATCGTTGTCTGTGAATATTTATCTATCTATATATCGATGGAAACCATTCAGTTCTTTGTGCAGCTATCTTGGCGATCATATTTGTTGAAACACATTTATCACTGAACCAATATCGAATGCATTTTATGCATTTGCAGTCACTAGTCGAAAAACTGATCCCTCATTCCTAAACCAACTTAATACATCAATTCTTTCCTACAGTCATATTTCCGGTATGGTGTTCATATGTTTATGAGAATGGAGCGCCTTTACATAGTTTTTTTAATATTAAACCAAACAATCATGCGAAATCATAGCAAGATTAATTCTTCATTGACTCTAAGATCTCTTTTTTTACCGACCGCAGGGTATTATAGAAGTTTGAGGAGAAAGCCGAGATTCGACGAGATCTTTTATGTTGGTCTCGCGAGATTAGATGGTAATCTCATTTCTCAGCTTCTATGCAGCCGTCTTCAGGGGCGTCTGCCTTTGAGAGAAAAATCACCGCCTATTTGTAAGAGAAAAATAAACAGTTTCTTCTTCTTCGTATATATATATATATATATATATATATATATATGAGTAGGTCTATTGGCCTTTATTTTTATTGATTTTTTTCCTTGCATTGGCAATAGCACCATGAAAAGTTGATAACAGAAATACGAAATAATCTTTTGCTGAGTTGTGGGGGTGGTGAGACGAGAGGGGTTGCGGTAATGGTGATGGTAGGCGTAAACGATTGAACGCTGACGAAAAACGAAAAATTAATCAAGTCGATAAAGAATTGAGTACGTTTTTCAGTTGTTAGAAAGTGTCTTGAAGGTATAGGCGCAGTGGTGGGTTCCTAGGTAGGTTGGTATCGTTGAAAAAGCGACAAATTACTTGAAAGTCAGGCTGATTAATATATCTCTACATTGAAGCATATACATACACACGCACACATGCATACATACATACATACATACATACATACATATGAGAATTGTGTGTATACACAGGTAGATGTGCAATTATGTGAGTTTTAACATATCTGTTAAAACTTTTATCTTTGTAGCTAAGTAGGAGGACGTGGTGAAAAGTTCTCGGCCTGACACACTTCCATAATCTCGATGAATGGACAGATTTTTAAATCCATTTTTGATCGCACCGAAATCTTTACAGGACCATTCATTCATTCATTCATATATATATATATATATATATATATATATATATATATACGAATTAATGAATGAATGGTCCTATGCATCCTTAATAATACACACAGAACACACACACACACACACACACATATATATATATATATATATATATATATATATATGAATTAAAGAATGAATAGTCCTATGCATCTTTAATAAAATATATATATATATATATATATATATTTATATATATATATACACATATATATATATATATATATATATATATATATATATATATATATATATATATATATATATATATATATATATATATATATATATATATATATATATATATATATATATATATATATATATATATATATATATATATATTTCAGTAAAAGATGACGACAATGTATTCTGATTAAGTTTTTACTCAATCTTTTTTTTTGGGACATAAACATGTGTAAAAACTTTTCAAATGTTCTATATGTCCGAGCGCTTTCGGCTATCTATTTAGTCATTACCTAGATATTTTTTTGTTTTTGATTTTTAACTCAATATGTACATTTTTTTTAGGTATGTGTAACTATGATGATAAAATGTCTATTTTTTTTTCCACACTTCATGTCTGGAAAAAATAACACTCGTATGAATGCAAGACTTTGTTTGTTGTGTTTTACGGCATATCAACCTCAATGGATTATTTAATGCCGACAACATTTTTATTGCTGTTAATATTTTTCAAAAATATATTCCTGGTAATATTTTTTCTTCAAAAATCAATTGCTAGTATTAATTTTTTACAATATATTTCGGGTATTGAAACTTATTTTTACACTTTCATAGTGTTTTGACCCAGTTTGGGGGTTAACTATTTACCCATAGCTGGGGCCCTAACAGGTGCTAGTACCCCGGGTCAGGGTGGACATGGGAACACCAGCAATTAAGAGGTGGTTGCGCGCTCCTCAAACTCTCCTGATCAGATGCCTTGCTGTTGGAAGCAATTTATAGTTTTACCCAGGGCGCGGATGTTGTTTATCATCATACCCAGGACGCTAAATGCAAGAAAAATAGAAAAACGATTAATCGCAGTACCTTGTAAGTCGTCTTTAATGACACCTGTATAAAAGAGTGATTGCTACTCAAATAAACAATTATATATATATATATATATATATATATATATATATATATATATATATATATATATTCTGTTTATACATTATTTTATAGATATAATCTAAGTAAATGGCCTGCTTTTAATTAAACATTGTGTTGAAGAGTAGTTTTCACA
>CAHIKZ030003633.1:3015000-3030000 GCA_903632075.3 Acanthosepion pharaonis
GTTTATATATGTATGAGTCCTGACGGACGACCAAGTGTGTATGTATATGCGTACTTCATTGGGCGTATGAACATACATCGATGTTTGCGTTAGCACGATGACATCACGACGACGATTTCCCCCACTTCCATAATAACACCAATACACGCAATCTACAAAACCCAAAATTTGAAAAAATTAATCAGTTTGTCTGACGATCGCAAAAAGCGTGAAACCCAGGGTCACAAACTCACATCAATCCAACCAAATATATATATATATATATATATATATATATATATATATATATATATATGAGGACTATTAGAAGGGCAAAGTCTTCGAGACTTGTACAACAAATCTATCTACGTTAAAGCCTTTAGAGTGTGGGCCATGCTCTAATTCATGCGAGAAGTGGTTGAGAAAGCCTCTTTTCATTGGCCAAATGGAGTTTTGAATGACTACTTGTAAGCTATTATAGCAGAAAATATAAGCATTTTTTTCGCCTTCATTTCTTTTCTTTTTTGTTTTTTCGCTTTCAACTCCCACAGATAAAAAAAATCCCCCTTTTTAAACCCTGAAGATGACCTTCGCAGGTACTGAATCCTCGCAAGGCAAGGATAGTCTTTTTTTTTTAATTCAAGATGAAACACTTCAGTGAAAAGAGGTAACGATTCTGTTTCAGTATCGATAAGAAGTGTGGGATTTTTTTTTTTTTTTTTAATAATGCCTGAAAAGTGTTCGTTCTGTCTTTTGTTACGGCGTTACTAGCTGTGTAAAGTTTGCCACAGGCATGCATCAGCAAGCGGAGTTTGCTTGCATATCGGCTCCGTGTCAAAGAGGGATCAAGAGGAAATCGACCTGTTTATCGCTTGCTCCACAGCGTTCGTCTGAACTAAAAACCGCTGTACGGCCACGAATAATTGGCGCGGAAAATGCCGACCACATGTTAAGCGAAACATGCTTTCTCTTTACCGCGTAAGCAATTAATTGCTATTATAACATTCTCTCATGATTATTTAGAGGGAGTTTAATAGTCTTTTCTAGGACGATAAAACTGAAAAAAAAAATAATAAATAAATAAAAAACAAACTTTTCCGTTATTAATTTTTGAAATCCAATGCGAAAGAACGAGAGGAGAAAATGTGAACGAGCAGGGAATATTTTAGTTTGAAACGTTGAAATGAACAGTCCAAATCGACACTTTTTACAAAAAAAAAAAAAAAAAAAAAGCAACAGCAGAAAAACATTATAAACTGCACCATATAATGATATATATATATATATATATATATATATATATATATATATATATATATATATATATATATATATATATATATGCAAAGGATTAGGATTTATACAAATATAAAATTTGCCACTTAGCTGATTGATTTTATAAATCTACGAATTCATCGACATAAAAGGCAGCTCAAAAGTTACTTCAACGTGGTAGTAAAAATGGAATTAAAAAGTACATACGAAATTCTATATATAAAATTCTGTGAGTTCTGTTTGTCGGTCCATCACACCCACTAAAATAGCCATACATTGACTGATCGAAACCAAATTTGGGGGTAGAAGTGCAAACAAGCAAGTTATCTTTTGAATAACATTCCATGTAGCCTTTCTTATCGTACATATAGATCCAATTATTATTATTGATACAACATTAATTTTAAGGTGCCTCATTTTTTAAGTTGGTTTTTATTACGGGATATAGTTTAGTACAATAAATTTTCATTCATTTTTCCTGAAAAACTTTAAAGTTTTCTTATTTAACATACGCAATCGTCCCACGATTTTAAGAACAATTTAAAGATTAAAATAACAAATCCTTATTTAATAAAAAAGTAATTTTGTTTTTTTTTTGCATATCTTTTCTTTAAGTTTTTAAATTTCATCGATTGGTATGCGAAACTGAACAAAACGTGGACTTTGTAAATCTCGACAAAAGTGTTAGAGATAACTTCAAAAATATTGGCTGACTGTTTAGAACGTTCGCATTTCTTGACCATAAGACCCGGGTTCGAATCTTAACATGGTCGATTAGTTATGAAGGAGACTTCCAGTTGTTATCGGACTGGAAGGGTTGATCCCAGCGTGCAACAAAGAAAGTAGGAAAATAAAACATACCACGGGTTGATCCAAGCCTTGTGAGTGAAATTGGGTAGACGGAACCCTTGGAGGCCGTCGTTAGCTGTGCTAGCACAAAGTCACAAGTCATCGTGGCCGAGGGTTTCACCGTGCTGGCCTTGTTCAAATTGTTAATCATGCTCTTTCCTAGAGACAGTATATAAGTTCTGCTCACCATAGTTGCAGTATGGTCGGCTCTATGGGTGTTGAATAAACAAATGCATATATATATATATATATATATATATATATATATATAATATTAGTGGTAAATATACACATACATATGCAAAATATATAGATATATATACATAGGTGCATACACATACATGTATATTTTTTGAGTAAAAAATTCCGATAGGATCAAATGTGGATTCGCATGTGTTTTTGAACATAAAAATATAGGTCCTTGCTAGATTAGATAATCGTTATAGTTATTCTTTATATGTTTATATTTGATTTGTAACCTGTAGTCGATATTAATTTTGTCAAATTTTCTTAATTACACAGCGGCCCTTTGAGTAAATGTCCTTCAATTTTAGTTTCCCCCGCCCCATCTCTCTCCCCCACCTCTTCTTTCTTTTTCTCTCCCTCCCTGTATTAGACATCCGACAACATTCATATTTCCCCCTTCCACTCACCTCTAGTTAGAAAAAACCCTCTCTGTTAAGTTTTAGTCTCCCACCTTCTCTCGTCTGTTACCCCTCTCTTTAACACTAACATTCGTCCCACACTCCCATACTTACACTGTCTCTAAATTCTATTTTTATTTCCGGAGTTGTTTTTTTCTGTTTTCGTTTTGAATTTGTAGGTCTGATGAATTGGATCGTATTTACGATTCCAATGGAATAAATTATGACCATGGAATATTAGTGTTTAAGCCTTTTATTATTTCATATATATATATATATATATATATATATATATATATAGAGAGAGAGAGAGAGAGAGAGAGAGATGTGTGTGTGTGTGTGTGTGTATTTAGCCTGTTTAGCAAAACTTACATTGCTACCACCTGAATAGGAACAAGTATGGTTTTAAGGGTCTAAATAATTGTACTTTGAGAGTTTACATCGGGCACATCCACACACAACCGAAAGCTCTTTACTATAAACCAAAGATGACTGAAAAAGCTGCTCTATTTTGAAGCTTTCTCAAGGAAACATTCAAGGCATTAGAAGCAACTCTATTTAATTTAAATAATGCATATGAATACGGTATTTATTATTACAGCGTAACCCGGATATAAGAGAGTTGTCGGGACCGGAGAAGAAGTCTCTTATATCCGGGTTTCTCTTATATCCGGGTTTGGTCTATTTTGTTTAGGTAAGTATGGGAACACTTTGGGACCAGAGAAAATATCTCTTATGTCCGGGTTTCTTTTATATCCGGGTCTCTTATATCCGGATTACACTGTATATATATATATATATATATATAATATTTATGCTTTGTAAATTTACATTGAGCACTGTTTTGTAAAAATAAAAATATCAATAAGAACACCGGATTACATATCTTACTGTTCTTCCTTTTCTTACTATAATACACACACACACACTCTCTCTCTCTCTCTCTTTCTCTCTCTCTCTCTCTCTCTGTGGACTCTTTTATAACTCTCTGAGAACACCCTGTGTCTGTCTCCGTATCTCTCAACCTGTCTCAACGTATCTCCACGTATCTCAACGTATATGCGCGGTATTTAGTGGGAAGAGCTCTATATCCGTGTTAGAGCTAACATATGCTTATATATATATATATATATATATATATATATATATATATATATATATACAGTGTAACCCGGATATAACAGAGTTGTCGGGACCGGAGAAGAAGTCTCTTATATCCGGGTTTCTCTTATATCCGGGTTTGGTCTATTTTGTTTAGGTAAGTATGGGCTCTAATTTGGGACCAGAGAAAATCTCTCTTATATCCGGGTTTCTCTTATATCCGGTTTACACTGTAAATGCATGGTTTTAAATTTTGTTAAAGCAGGTTTTGATATTGATGACCGTCTTGATCCAAATGAATAAATATATTCCTTCTTATTCCACACATTCTGATGTTAAGTGATACTTAATATGTACCGGGTTTATATTTTCTTTACAATTGATAATACTCTCCTGAGTAGATGAGTAGTTCAACACAGTGTAATATCTTTTGAATAACATTCCCTGTAGCCTTTCTTATCGTACACATAGATCCAATTATTATTATTGATACAACATTAATTTTAAGGTGCCACATTTTTTTAAGTTCAAGTTTTAAGTTTAAGTTTCAGCATGTATATATATATATATGCATGCAGAAAAAGTCCCATTTAAACTTCCCATGGTAGAGACGAATATCCTTTACTATAAAAGATGGCTGAAAAAACTATCTACACATTTTGAAGCACAAGAAGAAGAAGAGCATGCAGAGCTTTTGAATCTTAAAAATTGTAAAAATGTTAAAATCTCCCAAATTTTCAAGTACATATATATATATATATATATATATATATATATATATATATATATATATATAATTAATTATAGTATAAAATAAATAAAGTCACTACAAAAATAGCCATTTTGTTTCAACACATCTGGTGTCTTATCAAATGATGTGTTCAATGTTCTACATTCAACACTATCACTTGATAAGACACCATGAAGTGTTGAAACAAAATGGCTATTTTTGTAGTGATTTTATAACATATTTATGCTATAATTTTCGGGTAAATAATTATATATATATAATATATATATATATTGAGTCTGGTTTGCAATCTATTCGTCGCCGAGGCTCACTTGGAACAGTTGGTATGATGTTCGCTTGACAACCTAACTGCCCGGGTTTCAATTCTCGGTAGTGGATGCGCACTGCTGATGAGTCCCAAATATAGGACGAAACGGCCGTCCAGTGCTTTCTGCATTCTGTTCTAGTTTCTATCAGACTCGATGAATTAATTAAATATATATATATATAAATTCAAGCATATATATATATATATAAATATATTCATATATTTGAATTTATGTATATATATATTTTTATGTTTGAATTTATATATATATATGCAGAAAAAGTTTACAGGCTGAATAAGAACATGCATGTTTTTAAAGGTTTAAATAATTGTACTTTGAGAGCTTACACCGGACACACCGACTGACAGACGAATGCTCTTTACTATAAAATAAAAGATGGCTGAAAACTGTCTAAATATTTTAAAGCTTTAATTCAATGGATTAGAAGCAACTCTATCTAATTTGAATTTAATATGAGGACAGTATTCATTATAAATGCTTGCTCTTAAGATTTTGTCAGAGTATCTTTTCAAATAGATGTCCATTATGTTCCACCTACATTGTGTGTTTTACGAGTCTTGTATTGATTGAGCAATAGTATTTAAACATGTCGTTGTTACTTTTCACAGACTTATATTCTAGAGTGAAAGTTCTTGATACCAGAGACCCGTTTTTTGGATAGCAGTTCTTTATTGCAATTAAAGGGGAAGATCAAGACGTGTCTAGTGTTTGAAAAGTCTCTCTTTCTAGACATTGGTATCAACGATGGGTTATTTTCTACTGGTTCATCGTTGTAGATAGGCGAATTTGTTAACGTCTCCCAAACTGAATATTATGTTCCAGACATTGCTGACAAAGCGATTGACGTAATGGGATCACACGCAGCAATTAACATTTTCATAGGCTACTTAAACTCCTGTAAAAACTTGACATTTATTCACAGGGCTTGTTGATACCCATGGTCTTCTGGAATCTTTCTTGTGCACATTGTGTACAGTACCATCAGCATCAAACCTATCTCTCATTAGTGAGATTGTAAGCAGTGTAATTGGATCTGAATAAAGTTCTCTTTTTCTACTTCCTTTAATATTTAAGGATGAACTTTCTTCAAAGCTATGCCTAGTTTGTTTGTATGTTTTGATTTTTATGGCATATCAACCTCAATGGGTTATTTAATGCCGACAATTTTTTTTTTATTGCTTTTAATATTTTTTCAGAAAATGTATAACTGGTAAAATCTTTTTACAAAAATGAATTGCTGCTAGTAAAGTACTTGTGATAATAATTTTTTACAAGAAGTATTTCTGGTATTGAAACCTATTCTAACACATTCATAGAGCTTTAACTCCAGTTTAAGTGTTAACTATTTGTGCATTGGACACTAGCAGGTGCTACCACCCCGGGTCAGTGGTGATTTGGGAACAGCAGCAGTTAAGAGGTGGTTCCACGCTTCTCAAAACCACCTGACCCTAGGCTTGTCGGGCGTAGTGTATCGTTTTACCCAGGATGCGGATGTAGTTTATCGTCATACCCAGGACGGGCTATGCCTAGATGACATTAGTAATACTAACATACTAACTAATGTAATTACATTTTGAGACACCATATATATATATATATATATATATATATATATATATATATATATATATATATATATATATATATATATATTGTTAATGGGAACTTACCCATAATAATAATGGACTATTCTTGACATTATAAATACGGCGCCTCTCAAGAGGTATATGGAGACTGTAAGACAAGGAGAGATAATTGAGAGCATATTGTAAGGACATTGGAATAGTGATACTTGTCGAGACAACATAGTTCACTCTAACCAAATCTGATAGTCATTACTAATACTTCTACTTCTTTGTATTATGTTTCTGTTTGGAATATATCTTTGTATTCCATACCTGTGTTCGTGTTATTCTTTCATTGGTTCTAACCTTGAGCATCACCGTGGTACAAGGAACTTGGACCATAACATATATGTATATATATATATATATATATATATATATATATATATATATATATATTGTGACATCATATATATATATATATATGATGTCTCAAAATGTATACAGACTTTTATAATGAATAACTATATATATATATATATATATATATATATATATATATATATATATATATATATGATTTATTTTTAATCTTGGTTCTTTTTTTCTTTCTTTCTTTTCCTATTTTTTCTTTATTTTCTTTTTTCTTTTTTTCTTTTTTCTTTTCTTTTCTTTTTCATTTGGTTTTGTCTGGTTGATTTTTAAACATATTATTTTTCAAGTGTCTGGTTGAATTTTTTTATTTAATTGTATCGGTCTGAGGAGGCGGATAAAAAAAATATGTCGAAATAAATATATTACCATATTTCATGTGATTTTAAGTGTTTTTATTTTGAATTATATATATATATATATATATATATATATAATTTTTTTTCCAAATTCTTAGATTTACGGGCATATAACGTTGAAATATCGGTTCCCGTACGATATGGAAGGAAGTTAAGCAATGTCGAGCCTGGTCAGGAATATCACTTAGATATGCTGGTGGTGTAATGGATAATGAGTCGGAATTGTTAATCAGAGTTCAAATTCTGGCCGAGTTCGTTATATACACCTAGGCACAAATAACCATAGGAAAGGCATGAATCCACCAATCCTCCACTTGAGGTCTGAGTTGAGTTCGTGTCAGAGTAGACGTTCCAAGGCAAGGAAATTCGTTGAGAGAAGACCCATCGGTCATGATATTTGAAAGTTCGGGGTCTGCACAGTGGTGGTAGTGGAAATTTTCTAGTTTGATTTTGGCTGCATTGCATTTTACAAACCATTCCTTCCCCTGGGGTTAGGTCAAAGGATGAACTGCTAGGTTCGGTTCTTCCTGATATCTAGAGGTGGACCTATAAGTTTCGTATTATCCGCATAGATAGTCATTGAAGATCAGTGTCATGGTGGATTAATGAGAAATCGGCCCGGACTGAGGAATCGGAAAGCTGAGTTCAAATTCCAATCGAATCCATTACGTGCTAATACCCATGGGAAACGTATGACTCCTCCTCTTCTCCCCCAGCTATGGGTAAATAGCAGCACAGACTGGAATGGCAACCGGTCTACCACAGAAAGAAATGGCAACCTCCTGCGGGTAAAAATCTGCCTCGTCAGTCAAGTATCGAAAGATACATGATCGCCTAAGCGTGTATCACGTATGGCACATAACTGACTGATATTCACTTACGTGCTAATACCCTTGGGAAAGATATGAATCTCCTTCTCCCTCTAGCTATGGGTAAATAGTAGGACAGTGTCTCTAGCCTTAGATGGCAACTGGTCTACCTCAGAAAGAAATTTTCCTGCGGGAAAGATCTGCCTCGTCAGTCATGTATCGAAAGATACATGATCGCCTAAGCGTGTATCACGTCTGGCATATAACTGACTGATATTCACTTGCGTGCTAATACTCTTGGGAAAGGTATGAAGCCTCTTCTTCTACGTCCAACTATGGGTAAATAGCAGGACATACCGGGTTCTGTAGCCTTGGATGGCAACTGGTATACCTCAGAAAGAAATGGCAACCTACTGCGGGAAAAAAATCTTGCCTCGCAAGTCATGTATCGAAAGATACATGATCGCCTAAGCGTGTATCACGCATGGCATATAAATGACTGATATTCATTTACGTGCTAATACCCTTGGAAAAGGTATGAATCCTCTTTTTCTCTCCCCAGCTATGGTTAAATAGCAGGACAGACCGGCTTCTATAAACATGGATGGCAACTGGTCTACCGCAGAAAGAAATGGCAACCTATTTCAGGAAAAAAAAACTGTCTCGTCAGTCATGTATCAAAAATACATGATCGCCTAAGCGTGTATCACGAATGGCAGTAACTGACTAACTGTATGCTCTTAGGCACATCTTACTTATTATAAAACGCAGATTGTGTGTGTGTGTGTGTGTGTGTGTGTGTGTGTGTGTGTGTGTGTGTGTGTGTGTACGTTTATATATTGGATCGGATTTCCTACATTTTTTAACCGATTTCAACAAAACTTCACAGGACTGCGTAAAATTACCTTGCAGTGGTTCTGACAGCGCCAAAAATTGGAAAAACACAATTGTTTTTGCACGAAATCAATTTGAAAACACGATAAAACACGATTCTGTCAACAGAATGAAAGGGGGACAACTCATATCGAGTTATACTTATTATAAAACCCAGGTTGTTTGTGTGTGTGTTTGTTCGTTTATATATGGGATCGGATTTCCTACATTTTTCAACCGATTTCAACACAACTTCACTTTTTTTGGCAGGTAGAGTATCTTATTTCTTCCACGCTTTTTTCTTTATTTTTACATTCAGAATGCTTTAAAAATCCATTTACAAGACAATTGTTAATAATAAAATTCTATTCAATCGATAGACTCATAACAATTGAAAACAATGCTTGTGTTTGAGTTTGGATTTGACCAATTCGTAAAAAACAAAAAAAAAAAAAAATTCTAATTAAGACATGCGTGTCCGTCAACCTTAAACAATAATCTTTGTCAATTTTATTTTTCAGTCTTTATGATGGTCGATACTTGATCTATTTCTTACTGTTACATCCCCGGGCAACGCCGGGCTCTACTGATAGTCGTTATTATACAGTAGAAAGTTACCGTTCATTAATATTTTCCACTATTTAAAATGATCCTTGTTGATTAATACACTTAATAAACATTATAAATATTCTCTTTCATTTAGCTCGTTTAAAGGAAGTATTGAGGCATTGTGCGGGAGGAATTTTGAACTGACTATTCACTGGAACTGATCCACCATTGTCATTGACCTCAATTATTATGGAAACTTCAGGGGATGTAGAGACGTAAGTCTAGACCTGTGCAACTCCTTATTCACCAACAAATCCATTCACGAACACGTTCTTTCTTCTTGAATTGATCCATCATCATCCCTTGATGGAGGACATTATTATTTTTCTGCATTTCTTTTGATTTCTGGTGTGTACATATTTCTTTCCGGGTCCCGCCCAGAGACCTAAGGTTAGAAATGGCATCATGACATTTTCCAAAGAAAAAAAAACAACATATTTTACATAGATAAAGCCATTCGTAAGGTGTTGGCTGTACTCATGAGAACAATATTTGGTATTTCTTTAAGGCATGAACTTCCAGGAATCCCTTCAATTAGTCTACTGGAACCTTTTCCAACCAATCCGAAAGTTTCAACTACAACAGGGATTGTTGATGTTCCCATGTACAACATTTTTTAAATTTCGATTCCAAGGTCCTTGCACTTGTTATTATTATTATTATTATTATTATTATTATTATTATTTCCTTTGATTTCTGGTATGTACTCATTTCGCTGAGAGATCGAAGGTCAGAAGTGTCATCATAAAAAAACATAAACAAACGCATATTTTACATAGATAAAGCCCTTCATATGCCGTGATGTACTTGTCAGAACAATTTTTTGTCTTTCTCTGAGGCATCGACTTCCAGGAATCCCTTCAATGAGTCCACTGGAATCTTTTCCAACCAATCCAACGGATCCAACTACAACAGTGATGTTCCCATGTGCCACATTTTTGGGATTTCGATTTTATCATCATCTTCATCACCATTATTATTATTATTAGTATTGTTATCCTTCTTTGCCTTCTTCTTCTTGGCTCCCTTCGTCTTCTCTTTCTGCATCTCCTTCTTCTCATTATTATTATTATTATTATTATTATTATTCATTTGATTTCTAGTGTATACTCATTTCTTTCTGGGTGCCGGACAGATACCTAAGATCAGAAATGGCCTCATGACATTTTCCACTAAGCAACTTTAAAAACATATCACATATTTTACATAAATAAAGCTCTTCGTACGCTGTGAGCTGTACATGTGAGAACATTTGTTTTGCATTTCTTTAAGGCATGGGCTATCAGAAATTCCTTCAAGGAGTCTATTGCAATTTTTCCAATCAATCCGATGGCTCCAACTACAACAGGGATTATTGATGTTCTCATGTACAACATTTTCCTCTTTTTTTTTTTTTTTTTTTTTTTTTTTTAATCTGGTGTTTGGTTAATTTTAAATATTTTATTTTTTGAAGTATCTGTTTGAATTTATTTATTAAATTGTGTCGGTCTGAAGAGGCAGGTAAAAATAATGTCAAAATAAATATATTACCATATTTAAAGAATGGGTTATCAGGAATCCCTTCCATGAATCTTTTGGAATCTTTTCCAATAAATTCAAAGGCTCCAATGCAACTGGAATTGTTAATGTCCTCATGTACAACATTTTTAAGATTTCGATTCCAAGGTCATTTTATTTTGATAGTTTTTTTGGAGATCTTCAATATACATTGCAGTCTGCAGGGACTACCATGGCATTTTCTCTTTGCGGTCTCTAATTACGATTTCTGTGACGATTAACGTTGATTATTCAGTCCGCGTGTATTGTAAAGTCGTATAAAGTTGTTACACGTCCGGTAATCGGGACTGGATGGTGTTCATACCAATTTCTTGCAGTTTCCTTTCCGTAAAAGATGCAGATATTCTAGTGCAGATATTGGCCCACACTATCATGCCGCGTTTTATATTCAGTGGGTAGGAATACCGCGCAAACTGATACAAGATGGTCAATTGTTTCTGGATATTTATCATATAATCTTCATTTTGGGCTGACACAATTTTTTCAGTATGTGTTCGTTGTAATTTCTAGTTAGTAAGCATTGTTCCCAATTCTTATGTAGTTTGATGGGTAGAAACAGAAAAGAATGAAGATTAATGTAAGATTAATGAAAACTCGGAGATTTAAAGTTCGACGTTTTAAGTATTGAGGGAAGTCGAAGTCTCAAAATGGCGGATTTAGTTTTAATTTTTACATACACATTGTGATTCTAATGTAGTTTGATGTGTAGAAACAGCAAAAATCTATTACAATCAATTATCGTGTAAGATTAATGACCAAAATCGTAGATTTAAAGTTCGTAAGAATTGAAACCCGGACCGTTACGATATCAGGTAAACAGCACACCAACTGTACCTTGGTGACGAAGAGGTAACGAATTAGACTCGATATAGCGCCGCTTGATCACATATTCCGTGGTGAAACTCATCCAAGTTTCCCTTACCCATAGGACTGTGCCCACCCCCGCCACGAGCCACGACTACTATCCCCAAGCCGCTCCATCCAGGGCATTAGAAGTCGGTCCAAGCAAGGAGGTACAGTTGATATGACATTTACCTGGTAACCCAACTGTCAGGGTTTCAATTCTCGGTAGTGGATGCGCACTGCTGATGAGTCCCAAATATAGGACAAAACGGCCGTCCAGTGCTTTCTGCATTCTGTTGAGATTTCTATCAGACTCGATGAATTAATTATAATTATCTCAAATCCTCCTAATAATTTCTATCACTTGTATATATATATATATATATATATATATATATATATATATATATATATATATACGGTGCAATGGATAAATTGTCCTCTAAATGACGCAAAATTGAAATTAACCCTGACACCACATTTTAACAGATATATTTACTAAAATTACACAAAACTACCTTGAAATACTAAACAGTAAATTTATTTATTTATTTAATAACATCTCCATTGTGACACTATTTAGCGGTCGCGTGAAAATCAAAAGCGAGAAATAATTAAGGCGAGAAGAAGCTGAAATAATTAAGGCGAGAAGAAGCTATCACGAAAAGACATACTGAGCGATGTTATTTTTTTTTAACAAAGAAAAGTGGTAAAGATTTTATTTTCATTTGCGAAGAAAAGTATTTTTTTTTTGCAGAAGATAGGAAATTCGTAAGATCTCGGATCTGTCGAATTAATTTATGCTACGAGGCGGCGAATAAAAGATAGCCATCTTCCCATGGCAATAATGAAAATTTCAAATTGGTCAAGTGGTCTACGAAACAGAAGCTCGGAGATAATGGTAATCAGGTCACGAACTGACCGAGAATGGCTTCAGTTTGGACCACCCCCAAGGAGAAAAGGAAAGGAAGGGAAAAGAGAAAGGAAAATAATAAACCATTAACTATCCTTCGGAGATATCATTTGGTTTTGGGAAAACACCTGTTTTATGTTCAGATTTATCCATGATAAGAGTTTGTTGCCTGGACAGACTGTGGCGACGGAAGCACGTAGGCGTTGAGGATACAAAGAGATTCACTGATCAACCCCGATGATTATTTGACGAAAATCTTGTTGACAAATTCCAGACGACATTCGATTAAGATAGAGATTAGGGACCACACTACGAGTCGTGGGAAGCCTGCTCAGGGAAGAGAAAGAAAGGAAAAAAAAGAAGATATATTTTTTTTTCTTTGAGAGATAATGGTAAACATATGAGAAGGAGGGGAGGCCTGTTGACGTCTCTGAGGAGATTGGTGTGAGATACCACTATGAGAAAGAAGAGAAACCTGTTGACGCCCCCTGAGGGGGTTGGTGTGAGATACCAATATGATAAAGGATGAATTTGGGAGGACGAATCCCTTAAGAACCCCTCAAAAGCAAAAAGTAGGGGACTTCCAAAAATAGAAAGTGATAAATTTTCCTGTCCGACAACAAAGAAAATCCTTGTTGTGGATTTAGAATTATCGTGGAACTCAAACCCCGACAGGCCCAAACCCTGTTTTGGTCGGCGTCCGTATAAGCAGAGTCGCAGCGAGTAGAAAAGCAGTTGACAGGGTAAGTAGTTGGAGTTGCAGTTGGAGAGAGAGAGACGTAGACGCAGAGTTGAGCCATGAGCTCTGAGACCAGCCTCGCAGGAAGCTGACTGAAGATCCACGCATCCCGACTTCGACTTCTAACCAAGAACAATTTATTTTTGAAGAACGACTTGAAGAACGAGTTTTGCGAATATCGCATGAAGGCACCAAAAATCAGTTATTGAAAAACTACTTAAGATATTAAGACTCGCCTAACAAACACAAAGTGTCACGAATCCATAGAAGCAACCAGATATAAAAATATTTGTTATTCTTTTTTAAAACATTTGAACTTTTCGAGTTGTTACTTTATTTTCTTTTACATATACCTGTGCGGTGTTAACTTTGCTCGGATTCGGCTTGCATTACGGCCCGGCGACTGATTGATTTCGTCTACCTAAGATCAAATCACAACGTGGGTAGGTTAGACTAGAAGTTAAAGCAGTTACTTCGGTAACCAGACGTTGGAGGCGAGCTGGGAACGAGAAAGCTGATACCGAATCTAACCAGATTCCCATCCGAATCAGTCAAGGGTTAGAACGTCACCCCATCAGCTTCAACCACGTCCTACAGATGACTTCAGAATATCCTACAATTTTTCTGGACGGTCTCCTTGTTTGAGTCTTTGGAATGCTTCCATAATCCTTGCATTAAGTTCATCATTGTTGTTACAAGGAGTTTTGTTGGTCTCTTGCACATCTGCGCCCCACACATAATAAACAAGGGGGTTACAGTCTGGTGAGATAGGGGGCTAGGTGTAAGGGTTGATGTTGTCGCAGAAGTTGGCTGACAGCAATGACTGGGTACTCCTGCTTGCGTGGCATGGTGGAGAGTTATGCTGCCAGACATAGGGTCTACCAGCAGCCATTCTCTTGAGCCAGAGCATCACTAACTCCTCAATCACTTGATGCAGGCCTCCTTGTTGAGTATGACACACCCAAACACTCTGAAATGTTCGTATTGGTGATTACCGTCCAATTCCAAGCAGTACAGTATACTGTTTACAAATTTCTGGCGTCGTGATTTGCGTCACGCTGCTCTTTTTTCTCCCAGACAATGCCCAACTGACCTTACTATACTGTGCAGTCGGCAAAATTAAAAACAAACAACACGCATGAGCGTAATTAATAATGTAAAAACGAGACAATTTACGCATCGCACCTTGTATATGAGTTTCGTTAAAGAACAAAGAACGTTTTTTTTTTTTGTTAAGGATTTTTTTTTTAAAATTATTTTTTTCTGTATTTCCTACTTTCAAGTACATATTTAAATAGTAGTTATTCAATATCTGAGTACTTCCTTCTTTCAAATGTTATTAACAATGAAAGTCTTTTTTGGACTCTGTCAGT